>CM028377.1:41805260-41902422 GCA_013146195.2 Codonopsis lanceolata
ACAGGTCGTAATTGAAGGTATAACGCACACAAGGCAAACACAACTTGAAGAAGTATAAGAATGAGTACTAAGGGTCATTTAACAATGATAAAAGACTCTCATGGTCTTGGCTAAGTCCAAAAAGATCAAGGCTCGAGCAAGAACAAGCCAAACTAGAGCATGCAAGGCATAAGAGTTCAATACGACAATTATGACTCGATCAAGGAATACAATCAAGTCAAACATGTTAGGGATACTACTAGCATGTTAAACACATAATCAAATCATGTTAAACAAGTATAGAAGACATGTAACACAAGTAGGTTTTGGGTTCTCACATCCTCCCCCACTAAAAGGAATTTAGTCCCTAAATTCATACCGGAATCATCAAATAGGAAAGGGTATCTCTTTTTCATATCGAGCTCAGTTTCCCAAGTAGCTTCCTCAATGTCATGGTTCTTCCATAAGACTTTGACTAACGGAATCCTCTTTGTTATCAAGATTTGCTCCTTAGTATCAAGAATCCTCACCGGTCTCTCATCATAAGAAAGGTCAGGTTCGAATGTAATCTCATCGTAAACAAGGACATGTGATTCATCCTTCAAGTATTTGGGTAGCATCGAGACATGGAATACATCATGAAGATCTGATATCGAAGGTAGCAATGCTAATCGATACGCCAAGGATCCAATCCTTTCTAAGTTCTCAAATGGCCCAATATATCTAGGTGAAAGTTTACCTCTCTTCCCAAATCGCTTAGTACCGCGCCGGGGCGATATTTTCAAGAATACATAATCACCAACCTAAAACTCTAAGTCACGTCTCAGGTTGTCTGCGTAGCTTTTCTGTCTACTCTGAGCTGTAAGCAATCTGTCTCTAATCAGTTTCACGCTCTCAGCTAACTGTCGTACCATCTCTGAACCCCATAGCTTAGCTTCACCAACTTCATCCCAGCAAATCGGTGAACGACACTTACGCCCATATAAAGCTTCATATGGCGCCATCTCAATACTGGACTGGTAACTGTTGTTATACGCAAATTCGGCTAATGGCAAATGAGAATCCCAACTACCTTTGAAATCCATGGCACAAGCACGTAACAAATCCTCTAATACTTGAATCAATCTCTCGGACTGACCATCAGACTGTGGGTGAAAAGCCGTACTGAAGTTCAATTTCGTCCCCAAAGCCTCCTGTAACAATGCCAAAATCTAGAAGTGAACCTGGGATCTCTATCGGATACAATGCCAACCGGAATACCATGTAGTCTCACGATATCCTGAACATACAATGCTGCTAACTGACTCAAACTATAAGTCATCGCAATAGGAATAAAATGTGATGATTTAGTCAACCTATCCACAACAACCCATACTGCATCAAAACCTCGACGAATACGTGGCAATCCTATCACAAAATCCATGGTGATATGCTCCCACTTCCACTCCGGTATCTCAAGTGGTTGTAGTAACCCGGCAGGTCTCTGGTGTTCAGCTTTCACCTGTTGACATGTCAAACATCTAGATACATACTCTGCGATCTCTTTCTTCATTCTTTTTTTTTTTTTTTATGAAACAGGGACGGTACCCTGCTAGATTTTATTAAAATAATGGAAAATCATACAAATTTGAGGGGGACAACCAGGCCTTGCCTATAGTGGGAGGACAAAGGCCTAACCTCGGAGGAAATCAAACATAAAATAAGATCTAATTAATTCTAACATAAGGAGTGTCAGATTTGTCTAGCAAAAGGAGACCTCTAGTACGAGAGGGAAGATCAGCCGAGGAAACAAAGGAGGAATCCGTACTCTGGTCACATCCAAAATTAGCAAGAGAGTCAGCCAAAGAATTAGCCTCTCGAAATATATGTAGTAAAGAGTGATTGCCCTCCTCGAGAAGATTCTTACCAGCCAGAACTAAATATGCAGACTTCTCCAAGGAGGGGTAATAGAGCCCAACAATAAGCACTAAGTTCTTGGAGTCGACCTCAATAATAGCACCGTGAATATTATTGGCTGCCAACCAAGTAAGCCCCTGAATTAAAGCCTTACACTCCGCAAGAAAACTAGTGGAGGACCCATAAGAAGAAGAGAAAGCAAATATCAAATCGCCTTGGCTGTTGCGAATGATACCCCCACCCCCCGAACAAGAACCAGATAATCCTCTACAAGCACCATCAGTATTCAACTTGAGGGAATTCGGAGGAGGTTTCAGCCGATAAATGACTCTAATTCTTTTGTTGACACAAACCCCAATCTAGTAGAAAAAATGGAATTCGATCAAAGCGGCCTTGGGCACATACCCGCATTAGAGAGAATGGATTGAATCAAATGATTAATCCGGTTCTCTACAGCCCAGAAAGGAGCTTTAACACCATCATGAAAGCTGGAATTTCTGTACTTCCAAATTTCCCACAGAATCATCGAAGGAGCGATGGCATGAAGAATAGAATGATCTTTGGCCAGCCACCAACTAAAACAGCATTCCTGAAGAACAGAAGATGAGAAGAATATACCCCCTTTTTTATTATACTCGTTCCAAAGATAACGGGCCAATGGACTATCGAAGAAAACATGGGAGTATGTTTCGGTGTGCCCATAAGAGCGGCGAGAGCGGTGAGAGGCTAACTGGATTCCCTTTCTTATAATGCTTTCATCAATTGGAAGTTTTCGAAGCCACAACCTCCACATGAAAAGGACGATATGACGGGGAGAGAATTTATGCCAAATAAATTTGGTGAAGCGATGATTGGCTGCTAGAACGAGCAACTTGCCATGCTGAAGAGAGGGAGAAGATGCCATTATCCGTGAGGTTCTGATTAATTTGAGTGCGGAAAATTGCGATGGAGATACCATGTAATGAAGGCGAGCGGCGTGACCAATATTCGACGACCTTCTTCCGATAAATGGAAAGGAGAATCAAAAAGATCGTTCACAGCACTTAGCCGAGGATTGACGGGCTGATTAATCCTTCCTTCTGGTAACCATTGATCAAGCCAAATAGAGCACTTACCTTGCCCTACAACCCAAGAGATTTTAGAATCAGCAATAACCCGAACCGAACACATTCGGCGCCAAGTATGAGATCCTCTATTGGAAGCCAATAGAGGGTGAATATTGGAGCAATATTTCTGCTTAATAAACCGACTCCAAAGACTATTAGAAGATCGGAATCTCCACCAGAGGCGGATCGAAAAAATCTTGGGTAATGTCAGAGATGGTCGAATGCCAAGACCCCCTTCGAGGCGGGCGGCAACAACTATCCCAAGACACCCAATGAGCTTTGAGTTTACTATCAACTGATCCCCAAAAGAAATTGGAAAGCATTCTATTAATATGTTTGATAACCGAAGCCGGAGGACTTAAAATAGCGATTTGATACATGATTATAGAATGAAGCATGAATTTATTAACGTAACTTTGCTGCTTGAGAAAGATAGGCCCGTCAGAAGTGATCTTGTTAGGATTTTACCAATTAAAGCATCAAAAGGCTTTTCTTTCTACTACCTTCAAGCGATTGGGCAGCCCAAGTAAGTTCTTGGAAGGCGGCGATGATGAAAGCCAATATGACTCTTAATAGAAGCGAGATCTAGAAGCCGGTAAGCTGTTAGAAACCATAAAAACACTCTTACTTTGATTAATTAAGCGAACAATCGTAACTCTCAAGAAGCCGACGATGCTAAAGAAGAGAATTTTTATTACCATTACAAAATATCACAATATCGTCGCAAATGCTAAATGGGAAACAATAGGACACCGGCTTGAGAGGAGTAAGCATAATTGGGGTGATCATATTGTAATTTATTAAGCCAGCTAAGAACCTGCGGCTATAATAAAAGACTAGGGGAAATAGGATCCCTTGCCTCAAACCTCGAGTAGAGTGAAAAAAACCCGCAGAAGAGCCATTAATCGATCACGGAGAACCAATTGTTAGAAATGACCCGCCAAATCATATCAATGAATGTTTCGCTAAATCCAAACCTCCGAAGAACTTAAGTAAGATAAATCCATGACACCCGATCAAACGCCTTGGCCATATCCAGCTTGATAATCACATTAGACCCATTGACTTTTTTCTTAAGATGTTGAGTCATCTCTTGGGCAAGCAGAAGGTTATCTTGAATCAGACGACCTTTGGTAAAGGCACTTTGATTATCTGATATGATATGAGGAAGGATTTGAGCGAGCCTTGAAGCTAGAATTTTTGTAATCACTTTATTACAAAAATTACAAAGGCTAATAGGTCGAAGATCCTTAAAAGTAGAGACTGATGAGTTTTAGGAATGGATATAATAAGGGTACTTGTCCAAGCCTTGGGCATCTCAAAGCCGGCAAAGAATTCGAGAAGCGACCACGTGGAGATCGGCCTCGATGATGTCCCAGCGGATCGTATAGAATTTACGAGAGAATCGGTCAGCCCAGCCAGCTGTCGCCATTAAGAGAAAAAAACTTCTTTTAATTCCTCAATAGAAGGAGGAGCACCAAGAAGAAGATTCTGATCAGCTGTGATCAAAGAGGGGATTGCGGACAGAAGACCATCATCTGAGACACCAGCGCAAGCAGCAAGCTGGTCTTGATAATATTTAATAGCCGCATCTTTAATTGCGTTGTCCGAATCCAATATATTACCATGGGAATCGAGATTCGATGGATCGATAAGTTCTTGCGGGTTTGCCTAACAAAGCATGAAAGAGTTTTGTGTTGCCGTCGCCATCCTTCAACCATCGAAGATGAGATTTTTGTTTCCAGTATTCTTCCTCCAGCATTAATTTGCATTTTAAATTAGCTTGGGCGAGATGAAGGGCAGCACGATTAGTCGAACTATTATCAGCCTCATATTTAACTTCAGTTTTTAGCACCTCGTCTTCAGCAATTTTAATGTCTTGAAAGATGTTGCCGAAAGTAGATTTGTTCCAAACCTTAAGAGTTGATCTAACAGCCTTAAGTTTATTAGAGAATATCACCATAGGTCTGCCCTTTTGCTCAATCTGCCAAGCAACCTTCACCGTATCCAAAAAAGTGCTGTGAGAAGTCCAAATGTTCAAAAAGCGGGCGAGAAGGAGTAAAGTCGAGGAAGAAAAATAGAGAGAGAAGAGGCGAATGGTCGGAACACGTCAGATTAAGATGATCAAGCGAAGTTACGTAAAGGTGTCAAGCCAATCGAATTACCAAGCTGCCGGTCAATCTGTTGGAATATTGTAGCTCGACCACCTCTATTATTACACCAAGTGAACTGACTTCCCTGAAAACCTAAGTCAGTTAAATCAGAAGCATTAAGACAGGTCTGAAAATCAGAAGCCCCTTGTCTGTCCCATCCCAAACCACCTATTTTTTCATGAGGAGCCAAAATAATGTTAAAATCACCTATTACCAGCCACGGCGAACCAGAAATACCCGAGCTAAGATCAATTAAATCAGACCACAGCTCCTGTCTTTCCAAGGAGGTGCATTTGGCATAAACCGCAGTAATATAAACATGATGAGCCCAAGAAAAATGCTTTATACAAAGGGTGAGATGCTGCAGAGAGTTTGAATAAATATTACAGGTAAAAGCAGATTTCGCTAGAATCCATATAGAACCGGCATTGTTACAAAAGAAAAATTTAAACTTGAGCTTCCTAGCAATGAGAGGCAGATTAACTAAATCTATCATAGGCTCACTTATAGCAATGAAAGAAATTTTATGAAGTAAGACTAATTTCTTTAGGCGAACAATGGAATATGCGTTACCAACACCTCGAAGGTTCCAAAATAAAATTGTAATCGTCATGTGATAACGTGGAAGAAGATCCAGCTTGGGTTTTGTTAGGAACTTGAGAACGAGTGGTGCGATCCGTATAAGGAACATTAGGGGGCTTACGTGGCTTTTTCTTGGGAGATCCTGACAGAAGATTAAGAGCCTCTAGATTAGAGGTTGAAATAGTCGGGTCTTCGTCTTCAAAAGTTTGAAGGGCGACAAATGTTGGGAGAAAGCAAGGGTGGGAACCTCTTCTGATAGAGCATCTTTTGTGACTTCTTCCCGAGCAGGCACATTATTGACATCATATGTTGTGGCTTCTTCCCGATCAGACACATTATTGGAAGGCCTATCATTGTTAGGGGGAATGGTATTAGCAGACTGATGGGAGCTATCTTCATTGGCCAATAGGGTCAGACTGATTTTGAGGGATTTGAGATGGGTTAGGTAATATGTCCTGGGACTTGTTGGGATTATTATCGGAGGGATCAACCTTAGCAGGTTCATGGGGATTATCAGAGACTACATGGGAAGAGCTAGCATGTTGGTTATTGGTGGCTTCAAGGTCAATAACTTGGGGCTCATCATGCAGTGGAGGAATGTCTTTGGGTTTCCAAACAGCCGCCTTAGGGTTTAGCTTGGGGTTTTCGTCAAACAATTTTTCCTTACCAGAGCTAGCCGCCTTGGATTGGTTAGGGTTTTCTTCAGCCGCTGTTTCCTTACCAGGATTAGTTGCTTCTTGAGTTTTCTTATTGCCTGCGTCCTTAGGAGGAGAATTAGCCTTGCAAGAAAAGCCATCATGGCCTTGACGATGGCAACCGGTGCAATAGAGAGGTGGACGTTCGGCTTCAATCACCTGCCAGAAACCATCAGACAAACCAGTGTCTATCCAAATTCGTTTTGGGAAGGGTTTAGTGAGGTTGACCTCTATGCAAATTCGAGCAACGCTAGGTCTTGTAAGATTAGCGGTAGGAGAATCAATAAGAAGGGGAGTTCCAATCATATTGCCAATGGAGAATAAGGCTTGTTTATTGAACAAATAAATAGGAAGACTAGGTAGCGAAAACCACACCGGGACGATAGGACTTTCAATGTCTGCTCTAAATTCAGGCGTCCACTTGAAGACCCTCATAGGAAAAGATTTAAGAACCCATTGGTCTTTTATCCAAAGCCTTTGAAAGTCCGCCTCATGATGAGTTTGGATTAACACATGTTTTGCATCGAGGTGGTCAATGATAACCTCCGCCTTGAGTCCAAACGTAAGGAATTCTTTCCTCATAATTTCCAAAGAAGGCCGGCCATGGGAAAACTTACCAACAAGAGAATGTTGGAAGGGTTTGGCGAAAGCAGTTACTTGGGCGGGTGAAAGTCGGAGAGCTGGCTCGCCTTTATACGTCGACAGAGGAATGAATGGCAGATTAGGAAGAGAGCAAGACGAAGAAGAGCCTTCAAACAATGAAGCAAATGATTTCTTTTGAGTAGGAGAGGAAGGTGCCGGAGGAGGAGGATCTTTGTTCCCCACCCCGGCCATGGCCGGATGCTTAACGTGACACGCAAAACTCTACCTCCTTACGGCCAGAGAGAAAAAAAACTTAGAGAGAGAAAATTTTTAGGATTTTTTGGTCTCTTTCTTCATTCCATTCCACCAAAACTGTCTCTTCAAGTCCCTATACATTTTGGTACTCCCTGGATGTATAGTGTACTTGGCCTTGTGAGCCTCATCAAGAACCATACGTTTTACTCCATCGGTAGTAGGAACGCAAACTCTACCTCGAAAAGTTAAAATCCCATCAATGTTAATAGCAAACTCCGGTGTCTTACTATCACCCAATCCATCAATAATCTTCCTCAGTTCCGGTTCAGTAGCCTGAGCTTCCTTGATCAACCCAAACAAAGCAGGTGTAGCACGTACACTAGCAAAGATAACACTACGCTCATTCACAAATGGACTCTATTCGCGGACATCCTCTAGCATCTTCTACTCTCTCATCATCAAGCAAGACATATACGCTTTCCTACTCAAAGCATCGGCAACAACGTTAGCTTTCCCCGGATGATATAAGATAGTACAGTCGTGATCTTTAAGCTTCTCCATCCATCGTCTCTGTCGCATGTTCAACTCCTTCTGTGAAAAGAGATACTTCAAACTCTTGTGATCGGTGAATATCTCGAACTTAGCTCCATAAAGATAATGTTTCCACTTGTGAAGTGCAAATATAATGGCGGCCAACTCGAGATCATGTGTCGGGTAATTCTGTTCATAAGGTGATAGCTTCCTCGAAGCATAGGCAATGACTCTCCCATTCTGCATAAGTACGCAACCCAAGCCTTCTAATGAAGCGTCGCTATAGATGACAAAGTTCTCCGAACCACTAGGCAATGCTAAGATAGGAGCCGTAGTCAACCTTCTCTTCAATTCCTGAAAACTGGCCTCGCACATATCACTCCATATAAAAGAAGAATTCTTCTGTGTCAGATTAGTCATCGGAGTAGCGATCTTCGAGAATCCCTCGATAAACCTACAGTAATAACCTGCCAAGCCCAAGAAACTACGGACTTCGGTCACCGTACTAGGCGTCTTCCACTTAGTAATCGCCTCAACCTTGGATGGATCCACCGCTATACCATCACTAGACACCACGTGTCCTAGAAAAGCAACCTGTTCCAGCCAGAAAGCACACTTACTGAACTTCGCATAAAGTTTCTTCTTACGCAAGATCGAAAGGACCTCTCTCAAGTGAGTCTCATGCTCCTCTCGTGACTTCGAGTACACGAGGATATCATCAATAAACACAACCACAAAGCAATCAAGATATTCGTGAAACACCCTATTCATTAAATCCATAAAGACTGCAGGTGCGTTTGTCAAACCAAACGGCATAACCACGAACTCATAATGGCCATAACGTGTACTAACGGTTGTCTTTGGAACATCCTCTGCCCGAACTCTCAACTGATAATAGCCACTCCTCAAGTCAAACTTGGAATAAACAACTGAGCCCCGAAGTTGATCGAAGAGATCATCAATGTGTGGCAAGGGATACTGATTCTTGATAGTAACCTAGTTCAACTGTCGATAGTCTATGCAAAGCCATAAACTATCATCTTTCTTTCTCACAAATAACACCGGTGCACCCCACGGAGACACACTCGGTTAAATAAAATCCCTATCTAGAAGTTCTTGCAACTGTTCTTTCAACTCTCTCAACTCCGCTAGAGCCATTCTGTAAGGTGCTCTAGATATAGGTGAAGTTCCTGGCAAAAGCTCAATGCAAAACTCTAACTCTCGGTCGGGAGGTAAGGTATAATCAGTAGAAAAGACATCCGAAAATTCATTAACTACCGGAACATCTTCTAATTTAGCAGTCGAAATACTAGTATCAAGCACATAAGCTAAATACCCCGTACAACCCCGAGATAAGAGTTGTCTAGCCCGTAAAGCAGAAATAACATGTATACCATTCATAGCATGATCACCCGTAAACATGAATTCTGGAATACCGGGCATGGCAAAAGTGACTCTCTTACGACGACAATCTACTAAAGCATGATTCACACAAAGCCAATCCATACCAATAATCACATCAAAGTCTCGAATAGGCAATACTACCAAATCAGCATGCAAGACTCGATCATTAACAAGCACATCACAATCTCTATAACCTTAGACGCCAACAAGCAATCACCCAATGGTGTAGACACCTCAAGCACATAAGGCAACTGAGTAGGCAATACACATAAATGCTCTAAGAAATGCAATGCGACATAAGAATTAGTAGACCCCGGATCTATAAGAACTCGAGCTATATGACCGAAGACAGAAAGAATACCTCCGATCACAGAAGTAGACTCGGGAACACCTTGTTGATCGAGTGCGAAAACACGAGCCTGCGCCTTAGGACGCCCATCAATGTCCCTCTTGGACCCGGATTGCTGAATAGAACCTACAGATTGAGTTGCTCTAGACTTAGGACATTCTCTGAGCTGATGACTAGGATCTCCACAACCAAGACAAGTGCCAAGCCTAGTTCTGCACTTCTCGCTAGAATGCCCAATCTTATGGAAGTAAGAACAAGTCAAAGGTCCACTACCCTGAGTCTGCTGCTCCTGAGGAGCAAGAGCACTACTACCACAACTCTTAGACTGACGCCTAAACTGTCCACCAGACTGTCGTCTATTATGACTACTAAAACGACGATTGCCCTGATTGGCGGATCGATTCCCAGACCGACCCTTCAGAATGCTATGAGGTCACACGGCTAGCTGTGAGAAGGCTTCGCACTGTGCTCCTCAATGTCCCGTTCAATCTCATAAGCACGATCTACCGCGCTCCGGTAATCTTCCAATTATAGAGATAACAATTGTTTCCTAAACTCGGTCTTCAACCCTTTCACGAACTTATGAGTCCTGTGTCTCTCATCTTGCACCAGATGTGCACAATAACGGGATAATTCAGTGAATTTAGCAGAATACTGAGCTATAGACATGGTTCCCTGCTCCAGATCCTGGAACTCTTTCTCTCGTCGTCGTCTAACCACATTAGGCACGTAAGAAGCCCTAAACTCCATCTCAAAGTTAGGCCACACCTGTGCCACTCGGTTCATCACCCAACTAGCATGTAGAACCTCCCACTAATGATTAGCGGCTCCCCTCAGCTTATACACAACTAACACAACCTTCTCCTCATCCGTGCAGTCCAGAGCTGCAAATATTTTCTTCAAATCCTCTAGCCATAACTCGGCTATACTAGCGTCCGCCTCTCCCTCAAAAGATGGAGGCTTCATCTTCAAGAACCTCTCCAAGATAGTATTATTTCGCACCCTCGCTTCATGTATAACATCATTCCATGGTGGCGACACTCTCATATCTGGTTCTGGCGGTGGTGGAGGTACATTCTGACCCTGGCCCAGCTGAGCCATCTCGGTCATAAACTCTCAGTCATGCGGCGATACAAATCCGCCATCTGCGCATTCATGCCTACTGGATTAGGTGGTGGAGGTGGCAACTCCGCCTCAGGCTCATCAGGAACTCTCCTGGGTCTGCCTCTACCTCGGCCTCCACCCTCTGCTCTAGGAATCACCATCAAACACCTATAAGAATTCACTCGGAGTTAGAACATCACACAAAGAAACAACCCACCTAGGACATGGAACCTATCCTGGCCGAGAGCTAACCGATAACGAGAGAGCTCTCATACCAACTATGGCGACCCAAACCAGACCCGAGATGGGATCGCAGATCAGACCGTCCAAATAGGGGGAAAGAAGAAACAATGATCATGCAAGGACTCAATTAATAAGAACTGACGTGACGCAACATTTCAATCATAACAAAACTCGACACTAAAAGGTCGGTAGTTTTAAAAAATCATTTCACCTGATTAAACAGTTCAGGAATTAAACCAAGTCTTCAGCGACACTACATGCCGGAACCTAAGCTAAACAGTTAATAGAACAAGAAAGTAAATAAGAGCTAATGGGATGCTCAGCGGAAGTCTATACGTAGTGAACAACAACAAGATATACAAGGCACGACTAACACAAATACCGGCACCAAAAGAAGTATAAGTACTACAAGAGTTAAAACTACAAGTAGCGAACAAGGTAACACTAGTACAAGGTCTATACACATTCCCAAGCATAGTCTAGTTGACTTGCTTTAAAATCCATCATCCTTGCAAAATACAAAAGAATAGAAGAGGACATCTAAACCACCTCTTCAACCGCAAAAGTCGGACCCAAAGAGAACTAAGGAGTACAAGCACCGCGACCCTCAACGAGTAGGACCTGTCCTGCTAGGATCTAAAAACAGTAAAGGGGAAAGGGTAAGTCATAAAGACTCGTAAGCTATCAATCATGCATGACATGGCAAAATGCAACACACCAGGGAAGACATTATCAAAAGTATAGAGATCATATATTCAAGATGCACATTATTTGCACATAAGTGTTAGGAAGTAAATCACATAGGATAAGGATATATGGAGAGCCGGGCCGCTGCGTAGTTCCTGCAAGCAAACACTTTCGGGAATGTGAGGTGTCGATGGGTGTGAAAAATACAACGACCTTCCGAGGAGATGCCCGAGATAGACACCTAATGAACGCGTATAGGTTGGCCAAAGGGAGCTACTTCCCCACTGTGGCCACAGTGGAGGCGTGTGTGTGGGAGCAAGTATGCCAGCTGGACTCATGCAAATGCCAAGTAATCTTTACTCAACAAATAATCAAGTATAGAACGAGCTCAACAAGAGCGACCTCGTTCAAGACAAGTAGATAATTTTCATCAATAACCAAGCAAGGTTGAGCTCGACAAGAGCGAACTCAATATGTCAAATAGGCATTTTTATTATGTGACATATAAGTACAAGCATATTGGTCAATCCAATTCAAGAGTCTAGAACTAGTTTTCTAGTGGAACGCATGTAATAACGTCGTAGGGATTGATCATTGAGTCGGTATTGTTCAATAGCTCACTAATGTCGACTTCGTTGAGTCATTTCTATAAATCCAACCAAGTAGAGTTAAAAAACTAGTTGTATTCCAAACTCTTTTCTAAGTTAACAAATCGTTTAGACTAGGTCATTAATCCAAATTATAACCATAGCTAAGAATAAATTAATCCAAGTTTCCAAATTATGGAACCCTAGAATCACGATTTCCAAATAATTGTCGAAAGTCTATGATCCAAGAACAATAGTTATTTCTAACATATCATAGAACACTTTTACTTCTAGGCTTAGTATCAAAACAAAACAACTGAGTTCATACCCAATAATTTCCAGAAATTCACAACTCTCTAAAACACATTATTAACATGGTAGAAGTCAAGGAGAGTATGATTTAGACATGGAAGAAAGAGGGGGTAGCATGTTATATCTAGCATAAGACCTAAGGGAAATCAATAGCTTACCTCAAGCCAAGTAAAAGATGAAAGCAAGGAAAAACTAATCGGAGATAATCGATCTACTCGACGGCGGCTTCGGAACGGCTGTCTCGGAATCGTAAACGGGTCTTGAAATCTCTTGGAAGCCAAACCTTCACACATTATCTCACCAAGACTCTCACGCACGAACTCTCTCCAGACAAAGGAAGAAGAAGAAAAGAAATGAATGGCAAAGAGGTTGTCTATAACTGAAGTAGATGAAATCAGCTTAATTTAGCGTGAGTGGAGAACACATGGCGCATGGAGAGTGAGGGAAATAGGGTTAACAAACCTTGATTAGACTTAGGTTAGACTAATAAGGTTCTAATACAAATGATTAAGGTCACTAATGGTAGAGGTTTAGTAAGGGTACAAGAGTAATCAACCAGAAATTGCAGAAAATCCCGTCATGCTGGAATCCTCCCAGTTCGGCTGAGGTGGCCGAACTTCTCCCTGAGTGTTCGGTTCATGGGGCCGAACATTTCCCTAGTTGTTCGGGTGGCAGGGTGGAACAAGTTCTCAAGTCAAATGCTGGGTTAAACAGGTCCAGAATTGAAGGTATAACGCACACAAGGCAAACACAACTTGAAGAAGTATAAGAATGAGTACTAAGGGTCATTTAACAATGATAAAAGACTCTCATGGTCTTGTCTAAGTCCAAAAAGATCAAGGCCCGAGCAAGAACAAGCCAAACTAGAGCATGCAAGGCATAAGAGTTCAATACGACAATTATGACTCGATCAAGGAATACAATCAAGTCAAACATGTTAGGGATACTACTAGCATGTTAAACACATAATCAAATCATGTTAAACAAGTATAGAAGACATGTTACACAAGTAGGTTTTGGGTTCTCACAGTGCCTAACCCCTTCCTAACTCGTATCTTAGCCCCGAACCCATATTTTCTGATATTTTTGGTTTTTCTCTGCTTAACCTTAAAATAGAGGTGGCGACTCTACACACACATTTTTAAGAGTCCACAATGAGGCCAAGCGTATTCCACGTGCTTTAATATTTTGAAGCTAACCGTCTTCACGTGACGAGGTAGGTTCGAAACGGGGTTCTCACAGATAGTGTGATTGCGAATCGTAAATGGGACTATCTAGAGTCATACCATGGAATTGTTGATATGTTCCATAATGCTTTGTTATGTGTTGAATTGGTAGATCCGCATGGTATGTCTAGATTTCATCATAGTGTGAGTCCTTTAATTCTGAGTATGCATGACTTTTTTTATGATGAGATATTTCGATGAGATTGTTGAAGTTTCCCATGATACATTGATGTTTCATAAAATTTATGGATTGCATGGTATTTAAAAAGCATTATCTATGTTGTTAAAATCAATACCTCTAAAGCATGCCAAAACTTAGGAAAGTTGTGAACTTTGTATTGAGGGCATCCATGAGCAAGCATTTATGTATGATAGTTTAATGCATGAGAGCATAGATTTTGGCATGATTGCTTTGCATGAGAGATGTTTATCATTGAGATTGCATGAAGTTATATATGGTAGGCCTAAGATCTTGTCAACATTGATGGGTTCTTTATGTTGCATTGATTATTGTGACCTCTTCCTATTGCATGGTGTTAGTGAATTGATCATGAGTATGCAAAAAAGGTAGTTAGTGAGAATGGTATTGGAACCCAATGATAGGGTTAGGTTGTGTTTGAAGTGGAATCGAGTTTATGAATAAAGGGAGTTTGCGATAGTCTCATTTTGTGCTTCATTGTTACAAAGCGAATTGTGTGCTAACAATTTTGATTTTGTTGTAGTGCATAGTTTTGTTGTGTTTCTTCTACAATTAATGGTGGAAATCTTGGCGGAGTACCAAAGTACACCAACAGAAAGTCAAGCTAGAATGGTATTTGATCTCGATGATTGGAGATGCATGAACTTGCATATGGAATGGTTCGCGAACTTGGAGATTTTGAGCAAATCTACGACATGAAATCACATGGTAAGCATAATCTTAGTAAATATTTATTGATTACTAAATCACGTCTATGTGATGTAGGTTCGGATTTGAGGACAAATCCTTTTGAAGAGGGGGGGGGAATGAGGATATCCTATCAAGCCTAAACCCATTCCAAAGTCAAGTGTGGATCAAGCGTGGAGAATTCAAGAGAGCTCAAGAAGTGAAGTGCAAAAGTGATCAAATGAAGACCTTGAAGAGTGTTGCATATGATTGGAAGATTAACTTATTCTATACAAACGTGATTTGTGGATTCATTGGTGATTCGGGTTACTTTATTGGCCACTCGACAAGTTCGAAGATTCAAGGATTCATTGCGTGTTAACTCCACTATCCTAGCCGAAATCCACTCTAACGCACAAAGACTCCACATAAATGATTATGGGGAAATTTGGGTCGATACACTTTGGTGGATTCTCAACTACTTTAGTCCTTGATATTTTTTTTTTCAAATCGCTAAAAAACACATTTCATGAAACGCGGTGCATTATTTGACAAAAGCTATGCATCATTTGATATAAGACAATGCACACATTTGTCCTCGCAATGCATCGATTTTGCATCGTAATGTATGAAATTGTGTTATAGCAGTTTTAAAAAAATACTGAAGACTAAAGTAGTCGAAAATCTACCAAAGCGTGTAGGCTCGCAATTTTCTCAAAGAGTAGCCCAAACAAGGCTTCAATAGCCATCATCCTAATCCATCACGTCATCACTCAATGGCATATCATACAATGTGTCTACCATCCTCGTTGCCAGCATGTAGCCACCAGCCTAAATATTATCTCAGGAAAACAACTTCTATAATTCTTAATATGAGATCCACTTCTCAAAGCAAGCATCTATAATTGTTCATAATAGTTAAGACAAGTGGAAACTATTAACCATACTCACCGAAAGACCCAACCA
This sequence comes from Codonopsis lanceolata, assembly GCA_013146195.2. Taxonomy (NCBI): domain Eukaryota; kingdom Viridiplantae; phylum Streptophyta; class Magnoliopsida; order Asterales; family Campanulaceae; genus Codonopsis; species Codonopsis lanceolata. Next base: position 41,820,783 of record CM028377.1, read on the forward strand.
AACCTAATCCAGTTCTCTTTTTTGGCCTTGTTGCCATAGCCTAGTCGTATCTTCATTCAAGAAGAGACTTGTAATAATCCTCTTCCCACAACAAGCAAACCACCATCCTTATCACCTTAAATGAAGCACTCACCGGCCATATAAACGCTACGAGCTTTCCCCGATTCGAACGCTAAACAACATGCTTGATAAGGATCTACCACTCAAAATGTTGACGCAACCACCATGCGTATACCATAGCAACCAAATAATTCAAAATACCAAAAAGCCTAGATCCGTTGCAACTTGCAAGGGGAGGGGAGCTAATCTAACAACTCAACCCGACAAAGGGGCTTAAGAAAGGGGAGTAGGAGAACACCACCATGTCTACAAGTAGGGAGTATGTGAAACCTTCAACCATAAGCAACACCAACAAAAGTTCTAGGGAACAACCTGCCAAAAATTCAAACAATTGTGTCTGAATCGGGACTATTTATTAAAAACCTAATTTTACCCAAAAATTCAAACAATCACGATCGAAATATCCTACCTTTCCCTAGACAGAGGAAGTATAAAAAGCATTAAAGTTAAATTAGTCAGATATTCAAAATAAAATAAAATAAAATAATACTCCCTTCATTTTTAAAATATTGTCCTCTTTGATCCAACACGCCATTTAAGAAAAAGTAATTGACTGTATTATAAATATTGGTGAAATGTATGGTTTCCTTTAATGCATTTGAGTATGCGACTATAATTAAAGTAGATAAAAAAAAAGTAAGGGTAAAGTGGTAAAAGTTTTCCTAAAAGGGAAAATTTTGAAAGAAGACAATTATTTAAGAACAAACGAAAAAAGAAAAGAGAACGATAATTTGAAAAAAGAGGGGAGGGAGAAATATTCATATACCTAAGGTCCAAACAAATCCAAGCACTAGTAACTAAAAGTTTAATAACAACTTAACCCCTTTTTTTGTTTAAAAAGGAGCAAAGAGCAGGTGGCCTTTGGTCAGTCCAAAAAGTCAAATTAATAAAATATGAAACAAAAAAAAATAAAAAAGATAAAATGACAAATTGACAATGACAATGACATGTATGATTCAAGAAGTAAACATCAAAAAAGAGTTTTTAGAAGGGTGAGGATAACCACACCCCAAAAACATATCTCTACACCCAACTTGCAATAATTACACAAATGTCATTAAGTGAAATGACCTAATAAGCCCTTCTAAGCATTACACCCCATTGAAATAACTTTAGTACCCTCTCACTACTCTGGCCGAACACCAGCACTTATGTTCATCTCAGCCTGGTCGAATACTCTCACTATTATTCATCTCAGCCAGGCCGAACATGCTCACCTTTGTTCATCTCAGCTTGGCCGAACACTCTCACTTCTGTTCATATCATCCTGGCTGAACGAACCCACATCCACACATTGACTGGACAGTGCATGAACAGAGCAGAATCATGAATTTTTAACATGTTTTTTTGCTTATTTTTTAGGAAGCAAACATGTTTCCTACTGAGTACAGTGTCGTTGGTCCTATAAATGATGCGATCATTCCTCTTCAACAATAGATTGTTATAGATTACAACAATGTGGTTGTAAATCATTCATATTTTTCATCTCGGGATGATTTGTTTGATTGGGTGTGTGCGACCAGAAGGGAGAATGGGCTTGTGATAGTAATTACTAGGTTTGATAGTGATACGGAAAATAGAGGACCTCGATTGACTTTAGGTTGTGAACTTGGTGGGCAACCTCGTCAAAAAAAAGGGTGATGATTTGAGTAAAGTAACAAAGAATAGCAAGAGAAAACGTGGATCGAAGAAATGTGGGTGTCCATTTCATTTGAAGGGCATACAATTATGTGAGGGAGTAAACTTCAGGTTGAATGTGGGTGCATAACCATGCCGAGGCCCCTCACATGCATGGACACTCATTTGTTGGTCGATTATCAGACCCAGAGAAGGCTTTTGTTCTTAACATGTCGCATGCCAATTCGAGGCCCAAGGACATTTTGCAAGGTTTACACGAGAAGTTTCAAAGTAATAAGTCTTCAATATGGACTATTTACAATGCTCGTAGCAAGAATAAAATTATCGAGTGTGATGGTCGATCGTAAATGCAGCAGCTTGTAGCAAAATTGATGGAGCATATATATTACTACCATCATAGAAGATGTGAGAAAACCAACACTGTTCAAGATTTGTTCTTGGCTCATCTAATGAGCGTTGAGCTATTGCGTTCTTTTCCCAAGGTTCTCTTTATAGATTGCACTTACATGACAATATAGATATAAGTTACCCTTATTTGAGATTATTGGTGTCACGTCGACAAATATGACATTTTTGGTTGGAGCTGCCTATATGGGGTCAGAGTTGTAAGATAACTTCATTTGGGCACTTGGTATCTTGAAAGCTTTGACGAATCAATCCTCCTTGCCAACTATGATAGTAACTGACAGAGATCTTGCGTTAATGAATACAATTGAGGTAACTTTTCCTACCTCCCAACACTTCCTTTATCGATGGCATATCAACAAAAACATCCTTGCGAATTGTAAGAAATACTTTCGCATGAAAGTGCAATGGGATCAATTTACCCTATGTTGGAATTTTTTGGTGGATGTAAAAAATGAGCAAATATATGAAGAATACCTGAAGAGATTTTAGATGGATTTTATTGATTATGCCACTGCGATTGAGTACGCCATGAAGCAATGGATACGACCGTACAAGGAAAGATTTGTGTCGGTTTGGACGAATAATGTAATGTACTTCAACAACGACACAACAATCAGGTATTTAAATGTTTTCAACATTTCATTGTTTTATATAAAATTTTGTCATGAAATACAAATATTAATTGTATCTTATTTCAAGGTGGAGAGTCAACATGCAGCCTTGAAAAGACAGTTAAAATCAAGTCAAGGTGACTTTGAGACATGTTGGAGACAGTTGCACACCCTGATTGCGACATCTCACATTGCAATCAAGGTGTCATTCACGAAGAGCCTTACATTGGTTCTTTCGAAATACAAATTGGTTATATTTCAACACCTTCGAGGTTTGGTGTCTATTCATGCATTTAGTCTGATGTACAATGAGATGACCAATATACCTGAAGATGGTTATATAGAACCGTTGTTGTGTGGTTGTGTACTTCGAAGAACATACGGGCTTCCCTGTCGTCATGATATTGCTGAGTATATGAGAAATGACTGTCCAATTCCCCTTGATCAAGTTGATTCATTTTGGAGGAAATTAGATATGTTACCTACTCTTGAGAATGTTGAAGTTTCAGTGAAGCTGGATATGGACAATCAATTCAATAGCACGTATGATGAGATTCATGAATATTATGAGAACGCTCCCGAGTCTAAAAAGTTGTTAATCATTAAAAGAAGGATGGTGGTGAAAAAGGCGGGAATGAACTCCTTGATTGTTCCACAGGATGAAGCTCGCACTCGTGGTCGTTCGAAGCTTGCGAAGGTAAAAAAAGATAAACCAACCAAGCGAGATCCAAGTTTGTTAGAGCATGTGGAGTCGATGATAGATAGTTGCTCCCCTTGTAATCAAGGATTGCTATACGAGGTTGGTCCATCGCAACAACCTCCCACGTTCACTATAGTTCCCCAACTTAAGGAAAAGATTCTGGCATTAATCTTTTTTTTATTTCAAGGGGATTGCTATACGATGTTTGCTATATATATATATATATATATATATATATATATATATATATATATATATATATATATATATATATATATATATATATATATATATATATATAATGAATTTAATATATTTTAACTTTCAATAGGTTATGCGACCACGTACGAGGGCCGGAAAAGCTAGTGGTAATTACGTTCAGAAATTCCCAAAGGAATTTCGGCCTTTGATATTGGGCACAACGAATATCACTGGTGACGGTCATTATGATTTTCGTGTCGTAGCAGGGTTTATCTATAAAAGTAAGGAGTCATGGAGTAGGGTTCGAGCAAACTTGTCGATAGAGTTGATGTCAAACCAGGAGTTGTACACACGTGTCTTAATTGAACGTAATCGTGTTACTAAAGTGAACGCGAGTCTCCAATGCAACGACATTACTTTATATTAATCAACAACTTTCATATAGTGAATATGTAGTCACAACTAGAGTTGTTAGTAGTTCTGACAATATACATTTGGAGTAGTTCTGATTGTATTATATTAAAAACATGTATTTGAACGTGTCATTTTGGTTAATTACACGAATTCATGAAAGGTTTGCTAAAAAATTTATAACTACAAAAAATACTAAAAATTGTTTTACAAGTCATAACATTAAAAAAAAACATAAACATGGTCCAGATCACTATTGCCTCCTATGAGACGGTCCCCCGTCATTAGGTGGACCGTTTATAACTGTGTGAACTCTATCAAGCAATGAGCCCAACTCCTCATACGGTATAGATCGGTCACTAGATCTCCAGCGCCGCACTATGGGATCAATCATAGTCCTCACAACTCCCAACATCCTATTATCTGAATCGGCTGCAACGACTTCAGTCGTAGTGGTGCTAACGTATCTGGATCGTCTACCACGGGGCTGGACGACTACATGTGAATGCTTTCAGTACCAGTCTAAATAACCAGGATCACAATCCCAAGCACGAAGGGCACGCCTACCGAGACGTTCTTTAGATAGGAGATGGCTATCTGACAGCAAAACCAAGCCATAGAGGCAAGGCCTTTGAGTTATCTTGAGGGCCATAGTTCGGAGCAATGACTATCCTCGAAATCATTTGCACATGCCCGAACGGTCGAAGGACTCTATCTGGATGGTATGGCTCGACAATATAGCCCATCTGTATGCATCCTAGACGTGGCAATTCGATGCCATGCAAACCGGTCCCTGACTTTACTATCGTAAGGAAGCCAGTCAACCTAAAACAATAGACCAACAAAAAGTCATAAACTTTCAATACGAAACCTAATATTAAAAAGTTGTTGAAATTGATAGGAAAATACGTATACTCACGTCACGGTTCGTCAGTCTATCTAACTGTTCACGTGATGCCAACAAACGGCCCACGCATCGTCCTTGATTCCCTTGCGGGATCCACCTACGTGCAAGCGGATATCTGGACTTGTAATCAACATTATGTAGAGGCCTCAGATATGAAAACCGCAAGTAGATCCACGCCTAAATGCAATAAAACATACATTTTAAGAGATTAAAATATCAAATAAAATATCTTAACTTTAATAGTAAATACACAACATAAAAGTATAAAATAATTATAATTATTACCTCAAGTAATGCCATGGAACCAACTATCTGCTTCGTGTTATACCTAGATGCTTGCCCTAGTTGTCTATATAAATATGCAAGGGTGGCAGTTCCCCACGTGTAAAATATCTAGATTTTCAAAATCCTTAAGCCATTCTAAGTATGCAATAGGTACATGAGTCCCGCTCTTATCAACAAATATTGTGCAAACCAAGACCAATAAGAAGTACGCCCTTATAGCACAACCCACCCTAAACTCATCCTCAGACGTGATATCATCATTAAACCTCACACGTAGCCACTCCAATGTCACCAAAGACCCCCACTTACTTCCCATGCCCTAAAAAACCTCTTCAAGTGACACTTCCAACATCTGACTCACATATGCTGCATCGACATCCCTAGCACAAGATAATGGATCACCCACAATCGGAAGATCGAGAAGACAAAACACATCGTCTAAAGTAATGGTCATCTCCCTAAAAGGCATATGGAAAATGTTAGTCTCTGGATGCTATCGTTCCACGAAAGCAGAAACTAACACCTTATTCACATCAGCATAACATATCTGCCTTAGTCGACTAAGCGCACTGCCCCTGACCATACCCCGAAAGACCCTCAAAGCTTGGCTATTATGAATGACCCAATTAAGCAACTTCTATGTGTGATTGTGGCATTTTAGAATACCACATTCTTCTTTACCAGCCTAAATATATGCCGTTATGTGTGACTCATATGAAGTCAGCAACGATGTATCACGCAGACCACCAGGAAATTTGCGCTTAATCTGAGGCTCAAAAGTCTGCTGAAACTGCCCCTGCGATTGCTCAAACTGAAAATGGTCTTGGTCTTGCTGAAAATGGTCATCTTCCTGGCCCTGCTGAAAATGCTCATGCTCAAAAGTCTGCTGGAACTGCTCATTTTCCTGTCCTTGCTCATGAACCTGCCCCTGCCCATACCCATGCCCATGCTCTTGTTGACGTGCTTGTTTAATTTCTTTACTAGCGGATGCCGTCACCTTTTTCCTTGTATAAACGTTTCTAAACATTTTTCTTGTAAACACCAAATAAAATAAACCATAATTAGGTTATAGTTCCAATAAAACAAAATCAAAGTCTGAAAAGTGTGCCCAGTCTGAGTTTCGGCCAGCGTGAGATGAACATTTAAGGGTGTTGTTTCTCATTGTATCTTGATTTGCATTTGTTCATACATTACATTAGGTTCTATGCTTAGTGGCTAATTGGGTTGCGTACCAGTTAGCATGGCAACTGTGTATAGAACTTTGCCTTAGAATAGTTTTTAGACTTCACAGGTTCAGCGGAAGACTTCGGCTGAAGGCTTCTCCAGAAGACTTCAAACAGCCTCCAGCTGCAGACCTTGTCTGCATCAGGAAAGCATGACGTGTCCAGCCTTTCATTTGATAAAGCTTTGGTGGATTATTTAATTCAGCCCAAATCAGTTTGAATTTGAATTAAATCATCTCCAGATCAGCGCTTGACTTCTCAGACGCGTCCCTCCAGCTTTTCCGAAAAATCACGAAGACTTTCGCCTCCTGAAAAGTGATAGAGCAGGTGAACAAACGGACACATACAAACTGTACCAACTATTGCAGGTCTGTAACTCTGATTGCTCACCTGCTAGCTGCTGCAACAACTCTCCACCATTCCCTGCTCTGTATCAGTTGAAGAAGAAGTCCACAGACAGCTCCAGGTATTTAATGCATTCAACCTAATAGAGTTGCTACTAACTTTATCTTCTCCAACGATCTCAAGAATGCCCAAGCTATAAATACTGCCATTAAAGAATGAAGAAAACAATGCTCTGAATCTCTCCAACAACATCAAGCCTTATACATTCAGTACATTCAAGAGATCATTAACTGATCAAAGAAGTCCTCAACAACAACAAGAAGATCTGCATCACCTGTTAATCATTTGCTTCTTATTGTTGTAACCCTTCACTATTCTTCTGCACATTTGAATACTCTATTTCCCAGATATTCAAATTCCCCAAACCCAAACACAAGTCAAATATTTTGTACACGATCCATTGGACATTTCTGTAATAGAACTAGTGGAATAAATAGTGCATATTTAAATCCAAGGTTGACTGCCTTGGTAGTGGACGTAGCACTCATTACAGTATGAACCATCTCAAAATAGTTGTGTTATTCTCTCTCTGTTGATTACTGCTTTAAACTGTCATTCTTTCCTTTAATTTATTCCTTCAGCAGTAGACTTAAGTATTCAGTTAAGTCTACCAGTAGTGCTTCACCGGCAGACTTGAACTGTCTTCCTTAACAAGACTTTCGCTACTTCAATCTTCTTAATAGATTGCAAGTGCTCGTGCTAGGATTTATTTGAAAAGTTTTTAGTGTTAAATAAACTATTCAACCACCTATTTCTAGCTTATTATTGTGCCCTTTGAGACTAACAAAGGGAGAGTTCAACTAGAGTGAGATGAACAACCCATGGGGCAGTTCGGCCAGAGTGAGATGAACAACCCATGAGTTGTTTGGCTAGAGTGAGATGAACACTCAATAGACTATCCAACCAGAGTGAGATGAACAACCTATGGGGTGTTTGACCAACTTGAAATGAACAACCTATTGAGTGTTCATCAAACCAGGTTTGAACAACGGGGTTTTTACAGTCAAAAAATTTCAAATTTTTTTGTATTTTTTTTTAAATTCAACACAAATTCATGCATTTCATACACTTGATATTTAAATTAGACATAAAACTAGTATTTAAATGTAGAAGAGGATGAAAATTTATACCAATAGATGAAGATATTATTGATGACTTTTAAAACTTGAAGAAATTAGATTCATTTACACAAAATGTTGATGATGATGTTCTTGTTGTTACTGAGAGTGGCTGAGAGTAATGATTCGTTTTTAAAATTTTGAGTTTGCGTGCTGGAGGAATTGCAGGAGGGAGTTGTGCGATCAAAGCATGGGGTGCATTCAAGGCGTGGGGTGCAGGAACGAGTTGCGTTCACCTTCTATCTTAGGTGGGAGGGTAGGTAGGTAATTAACCTGATTGGTGGTTATTAATTAGGTTGGTTGGGATAAAAGCCGTGATAATAGGTATTTAGTTGGGCAGTAGAGAAAGAAATGGGAATGGTGTGGGGCCTACATGGTAAACGGGGGTGTAGATATATGTTGTTGGGATGGGGTTATCCCCACCCAAGACGTAAACAGATATTTTATCCGCTAATAAACCAAAATTACTTCAAACACTTCTCCAGCTGATGTCAATGGCGGCTTCTTCAAGTGCAGTATCAGCACAGTTTTACGAAATCCCATCTTTCTCATCCCGTAAGTTCGTTCTTCCTCAGATTTTTCATATATGTTTCAATTTGAATTCGTCCCTATTTTGTTTTGTTCATATAGCTGTGAATGGTGTGATTGAAGATGAAATTAAATTAACGAAGTATGTGGTTTCCATCAATTACATTATCGGTTAGCAATCCTAGGTTATCCACTTATCCTATATGATACCTAGATTCTAGACGTTTGATTCTTTTTTTGTAAATGCGCAATTAGGTCTATACTAATTTTGAGCTTCAGAAAGGAAAGAATTGGGGCTTAGTTTCTTCAATCAAGATATTGAAGGTCTGTTCTCATTCGGTATTCCCTAGTTTGGCTTTTTTTTTCTTTTCTCTTTGTCCCACCAGCTTTCCCTCTATCTCTCTCACGTCTTTTTCAATTATTACTAAAAAATTAAAACCATGCCACTGAATTGCGAAGCCAAACACGCCCTGAATGGTTTCATCCTATGAATCAAATTTGTTAGCCAATCATTTCGAAGCGTAACCTACTTTTACGCATTTTCTGTACAAGTGAAGATCTCTCATAGCAATGGGATGATTGGGGTCGGGTGGGGGGTTGGATGGCTGTCCCAAGCATTGCCCTGGTAGTACGAGAAGGAATTCTCGAGAAATGTTTAGTAGTCAGGTCTGCACATATAAATAACAGAGAGTATAAGTGTACAAATTGTTTTTATTGTCTACCTCTACTTTTGAATACATCTCCCCGGGTTTAGATTAGTAGAAACTTACCTCTTTGGTTCGTACCTTGTAAATATGTTCATTCTGGAATCTGTGGAAAGTACGTGAACCTATTGACAATAAATAAAAAATGACCCACTACATCTCTCTTTGACCCTAAAAGGCTTAGAAGTTTGCCACTCTTGATCAATAACCCAAACCTCTTATACCTAGTGAATGACTATATGTTCTCCATTATTCTCGCTGACATTTAAGAAGCTCGATTTCTAGCTCTCAAGTGTCCAAGAAGGAGAAGCCCTGAAATCATCCGACAAAACTTGAGATTTTTTGTCTCTGCATAATGGCTGGAAGCAAACAAGATAGCCGAGAAAATCGTGGTCTCAGCTCAAAGCCGCTGCCAGAACAAGTAAAGCTGGCCATGAACATCTTCAAATTTATTGGAATCATGATTTTCTATGACTTGTTTAATATGTCTTCTTTTTTAAAATTTGCCTTCAACATCATCCTTGTACTCTTCAATTCTTGGCAGGGTGGAAGCGTCAACTTCTTTCCAAGGGGGGGAGATTAGTTTTGATCAAGAACACTCTTGCTAATTTACTAACTTATTTCTTATCTCTTTTTGTGATTCCGTACAATTAGGCAAAGATTAGAAAAGTTGGAAAGAGATTTTTTGTGGAGGGTCAATCAGGATGTGCATAAGTTTCACTTAGTGAATTGGGATAAGGTGTGCTCGAGGGTTGGGGAGGGGGTGAGAATATCGAGGAAAATCAAATTATTTAACGAGGCTTTGTTGGGGAAATGGTTGTGGCGTTATCTTCAAACAAATAAGGAGGCTTTTTGTGGAGGGAAGTGGTGGTTTTGCAAGTATGGGGAGGGGGTCCTTTGTTGGTTTCCTAACGTGGTCAATTCTTCTTATGGGAGTGTCAGATGCAGCGAGGCATTAGGAAGGGGTGGAATTCTTTTGAAAGATTCATTGCTTTTGAGGTTGGCAATGGGGCCTCGGTGAGGTTTTGGGAGGATAGATGGTGTGGGGATATTCGCTTGAGGGAGGCGTTTCAGAACCTTTTTGAGCTTTCCACGGATAAGGATTGTAAAGTGAGCTCAGATTATCTTGGGTGGAGGGTAAGCCTATACGGAATCCTTTGTTCGAAGAATTTTCACGATTGGGAGTTAGAGTCGGTTGTGCAGTTTTTAAGGATGCTTTAAGAGCGAGAAAGCAGACGGTGAGGCCGGCGGACAAGGTGGTTTGGAAAGGCTCGAGGGACTCTCTTTTCTCGGTTAGATCGTATTATTTGAAGCTTCTCAATGGTGGCAGAACTTCTTTTCCGTGGAGAGCAATATGGAGGACCAAAGCCCCTAAGAGAGTGGCTTTTTCATGTGGAAGCGACTCATGAAGCTATTCTAACCGGGGACAATTTGCGAAACGTAACATGGTTTTTGTTAATAGATGCTATATGTGTAAGGCTGGTGCGGAGAGTGTAAATCATTTACTTCTTCACTGCCAAGTGGCTCTAGAGCTTTGGAATCATGTGCTGAGTATGTTTAATATGTCTTGGGTCATGCCAAGCTCGATCATTGACCATGTCAGAGGTTGGAATAGGGGTTATTTGAAGAAGAGGAATAGTTTATGGGGGACAGCTCTTTTGGGGGTGTGTTGGATTCTATGGAAGGAAAGGAATCATAGGGCTTTCGACAATGTCGAAATGTCGATCCGAGTGAAGAATTTGTGATTCGCACTATTTAGTTTTGGAGTTCCGTGGATGATCACTCTCTCCCTAGATCTTAGCTTTTGTAGATCATGTATATAGTACAGTTTTTGATTTATCTTTTGGTTGGTATACGGCTAGTGTACAAAGGACACATCACCTCTTTTGATGCTTCATTTTAATATATTATTTACTTATCAAAAAAAAAAAAATTCTTTTCTCATTGCAATGCTATCATCACAGAGTGAACTTACTATCATCACGGAGTGAACTTAGTTAATTCCTCCCGAGCAAGTGATGTAAATTCTACCAAAGAGAAGGAAAGAAATTACCTCAGCTAAGATCTTTCTAACGTAAGTCGTTTGTTGGTGTAGGAAACTGTTCCCCCTAGCTAAAGAGATAGGATACTTGGTTTAGAAGTGTCACTACCAAATATACCAAGGTTGGTTGATAAACTAGGAAAGACGCCACAAGTTTGTAGAAACCTAAACTTGATAAGTCCTTGTTCTCAAAGAACCAAAAGAGTTGAATAAACACATACAGAATATCATTTAAAATCTGATTTTCAAGGCTTACATAAGAGGCCTATTTATTTTTTTTATAAGTAAAGTTAGATTTTAATATAAAATCAAGTGTCAAAACAGGTAACGTACCCTATGTACATAGGGAGTATACCAAACAACCAAGCTACCTATTAGCAATACTATCCACAAAATCCACAAAAGGATTAACACCCTGAGATTCGACCTCATTACACCAAAAAAATAGAGTTTGGATAATCAAGTCTTTAAGCCTTTCAACTCTCCTTTCTTCATGATCGAACACTCGGCCATTTCTTTCCTCATCCCTTTTGCACATGAAACACCAGTTTATATAGATCTTCTTCCTGTTACGCAGATTTTCCCCGGTTAAAATAGCCTCATTAGCAGCTTTCCTCATGAAAAAACCCACCCAAGAAGGGCCCTTCGACTTCTAGATGATCTGCCATGGGAATATTCTATATGTTCTAGTTAACTTTTGATATAAAGACTTGACCGAAAAGATTGAGTTCTTCTCCTCTGTCCACACAACATAGTCCTCCCCTGCACCAGACACCTCTTGTTTGTAGAGTAACTCAAAGAATTGCACTATCCACTTCCCAATCTTGGGGATTTCTTTTGAACGCTATGTTCCAATGCACCCCCATTAACTGAGAAACAGACTCAACCATTTCCTCCTTGTGAGCAGCGATATTTATATAAAGACGGGAATGCACTTCGCAGATCCCTATCGCCTCACCATCTATCAGATCAAAAGCGGATCAACTCTCCATTTCCAACTTTGAAGGAAATAAACCGCTTCACTACTTCCCATGTATTCCTTATACCCTTCCACACACTCGTCCCATACGAGGTTTGGACCTCATTAGAAGCCCACTTATGATATCTGCTCCCGTATTTGCCCACTAGAACCCTCCTCCATAGGGCTTCCTTTTCAATCAAATATTTCCAAGACCATTTCCCAATAAGAGCAGCATTGAAGACCTTTAAACTTTTAATCCCTAGGCCTCCACCCTTTAGGCTAAAGCAAACTACCTCCCACCTAACCAGATGATACTTTCGCTCCTCCAATTGCCCTTCCCACCTTTTCTAACTTCTCTAAACGCTGTACTACCGAGATTGGCATTCTAAAAATTGACATGAAATACGTAGGCAAATTGGATAGGGTGCTCTTGATTAACGTCAATCTACCTCCTTTCGATAAGCATTGTTTCTTCCACCAGGCCAATCTACGTTCAAATCTTTCAATAACCGGATTCCAAATGTCTTTACACTTGTACCTAGCTCCAAAAGGAGGACCAACGTAAGAAATCGGGAGACTTCCGGTCTTGCACCCTAAGAAAGCTGCCAACGAATCAACATTACCCACATTACTGACTGCATAGAGCTCACTCTTATGAATATTGATCTTCAGGCCTGAAGCTGCTTGAAAGAATAATAGCACCATCCGAAGATAATCCAGCTGTGCTGCCTCTACCCCACAAAACACTAAGGTATCGTCCGCGAATAGTAAATGGGAGATCACCACCTCTGCACCCCTGATCCTGCCCACTTTAGAACCCCGAATGAAACCATTAGCTACTGCCCTATCCATGATTTTGGTCAGGGCTTCCATGACTACGATGAATAGGAGCGGAGAAAGAGGGTCTCCTTGGCGTAAACCTCTCGAATTAGGAAAGAAGCCTGCTGGTTCTCCATTGATTAGCACTGAGAATTTCACCGTAAAGATGCAAAAAAGAATCCATTCTCTCCACCGTCCACCAAACCCCATTCTCCCAGTTTATGTGGTCATAGGCCTTTTCGATGTCAAGTTTACAAATCAAACCTGGCTCTTCACATTTCATCCTCGAATCTACTGCCACATTTGCAATCAAAACTCCCTCTGTGATCTGTCGCCCTCCCACAAAAGCGTGTTGGGATTCAGAAATAAGCTTCCCCAAAACCTTTCTGAGACGAACTGACAGACTTTCGCGATGATCTTGTAAACCCCTCCAGACTGATTGGTCTAAAGTCTTTAATATCTTCCGCACCAGTTTTCTTCGGAATGAGAGCCAAAGATGAGGCATTAAAACTCCTTTCAAACCTCTTGTGAGCATAGAAGAAATGAAAGACTGCCATCACCTCATCTTTAATGGCCTCCAGCAAAAACTGATAGAAACCCATTGGAAAACCACCCGGTGCTTTGTCTCCTTTCATATTCAGACCAAACCTCCTCCTCTGTGAACGGAATTTCTAGTGTATCCCTGTCATCTGTCATCTGCACCGAGAGACTTGAACTGAACCCCATCCAACCTAAATGCCAATCTCTACTTTCCAAATACAACCCTTTGTAAACTCCTTGCCCTCCTTAACTTCATCTACGTCTTCTAACATGACTCCATCAATTCTTACCTTACGAATCTGATTAATATGTTTGTGAGCGTTTGCCATGCGATGAAAGTTTTTTGTATTATTGTCCCCCTCTTGCAGCCAATGGAACCGGGATTTTTGCCTTCAACTAATCTCTTCACTCCTTAGCAAACTATAGATTTCTGATTTTAAAGACACCCTACGAGCAGCCTCCTCAATACCAAGACCCCCCAACCCTTCTTTCTCATCAAGCATTCTCACTTCTTCCAGTGCCTCCTTCAACTTCGAATTAATGTTACCGAAGACCTCTTTATTCCACACCTTAAGATCCTCTTTCAGCAACTTGAGTTTTCTGGCAAAACGGAAGCTGGGATCTCCTGTCACTCCATAGGAATTCCATCTCCCTTAACCATTCCAGAAAACCCCCATGATCTAGCCACATAATCTCGAACCGAAAGGAGACTTCCCTTTAACCATCCCTCCACATTCCAGCCGTAAAGGGTTATGATCAGAGACTATCCTTGAGCATTGCTTCCCCATATTATTTCGCGCCCAGGTAAACGTGCCCCCTTCTAATGGTAAGTCAACTAATTCCATCTCATTAATAAACTTATTGAAATCCGTCATAGCCGGGGAGAATACCTTTGCCCCGGTATGTTCATCTGGAAATCTGACCACATTGAAATACCCTCCTATGCCTCAAGGGTAATTTCAGTTTAGGAGCACAACTTTCGGTTCACCCCACAAAGAAACTCGATCTGCATCCACACAAGGCCCATACACCCCCGAAAAAATCCACCGCAAAATCATTAGACACTCCTTCGAATAGGCAAGAGACAGAGTGCACACCAAAAACCGACCCCACCCGAGTCAAAACTTGACTATCCCATATGACCAGAAAACGTCCTGTTGATCCAATTGCATCCAGATGTTCCCATTCGGACTACTGATTCCCTCCCACACTCATGATCAACCTTCTGTCCTCCGAAGCAAGTTTAGTTTCCTGAAAGCAAATTACATGAGGTTTCCATCTTCTTACCAACGCGTTAATCTCTAGCCTTTTTGTCACATCATTGATTCCCCTCACATATTTTTTTTTGATGAGTAAAGAGTATATAAATATAACGGGCGTCAAAATAGGTGACACGGCCTTTGTACACTAGGAGTATACAAACTACGCAGCACTAAAACTATTCACAAAATCCACAAAAGAATGCCCGAGAGATTTTGATTTGTCGCAGAACACCACAAAAACAATGTGCGCAAAAGACAGTCTCTCAATTGATCCAGCGAAACCTCACTATTATCAAAGATTCTTCTATTCCTTTCTTTCCAAATAGTCCACCAAACACTCGCCGGAATAGCACCCCAAAGAATATTGCTCCTCCTGCGATTGAAACATGACCAACTCGAAAGCATCCCCCGAACGGGACCGGGCATTACTCACGAGATCCCAAAAAGGCCCACAACAGTATACCATAAAGAACGAGCCATTGAGTAACAAGTGATTAACACTTTCTTCGTCGCCTTTGCACAACACCGGTTCACATAAACCATCCCCCTTTTGCGAATGTTTTCTCCCGTAAGAATCACCTCATGACAAGCTTCCCAAACAAAAAATGCAACGCGACTGGGAGCAATACCACTCCATATTCCTTTCCAAGGAAAGGGATCTCCAACTCTGCTCGACATATCAAAAAAAAAGATTTAACAGAAAACTTTTTACATTCGATGCAACCCACCTTGCCTTATCATTTCTACTCCCGTCAATTTGAAGCGAATAAAGCGAAGTGAAAAAATTTCACAAACCTCCATCTCCCAATATTGAAGATCCCTACTAAACAAGGGATTCCCGACCACTCTACCCTGATTAATATGCAACACCGAACTAACATAGCAGTTTTTGTCCACCGCCAAATTGTACAACTTAGGATAGACTCTACGTAGTTCTTCTTCCCCACACCACTTGTCTTTCCAAAATCTCACTCTCAAACCATTGTCGACCTCAAAAGAAACAAACCTTTCAAACTGCGCTCACCTTTTACAAATTCCTTTCCAAACTCCTGACCCAAAAGAACCGGCGACGATTTTAAGAAACCAATGATGATCACCCTCTCCGTATCTACTGATCACCACCCTCCTCCACAACCATGCTCTTCCTCTATGTATTGCCAAAGCCATTTACCAAGTAAAGTTGAATTGAAGCAACTTAACTTCTTGATACCTAAACCTCCCTTCCTAATGTTCATACAGACCTTATTCCAATGAACTAAATGAATCTTATGCTCCTCCCCATGACCCTCCCACAAGAAGTCCCTCTCCATCTTTTCCAAAATATTACGCACTGAAGGCACCATAACCAGCGAAAAGAAATAAGTGGGAAGACTGGGTAAAGTATTTTTTATAAGCGTAAGTCTACCCGCTTTGGACAATATCTGTTTCTTCCGCCCCGTCAACGGCCGACCAAATCTTTCAACCACCGGATTTCACAGAGCTCTATTTTTGAAAGATGCACCAATCGACAAACCTAGATAAGTCGAGCGTAAATGAGAAACCTTGCACCCGAACACTGAAACAAGCCGATGAATATTCTCCACCACACCCACCGGGATGATTTCACTCTTAGCGATATTAATTCGCAGCCCCGACACCATCTGGAAGAAAATGAGCACAAGACGAAGATAACCCAACTACCGAATCTCCGCATCACAGAAAATTAAAGTGTCATCTGCAAAGAGCAAGTGAGAGATGGCAACCTCCTCTCCTCTATAACTTCCCAACCCTAAACCACGAATAAATCCTCCTCTCACAACTTTCTCAATAAAGCTGCTCAATGCTTCCATAATAATGATGAATAGAAAAGGAGAGAGAGGGTCTACTTGCCTCAGCCCCCTCCCCCTCGAACTAGCAAAGAAACCAGCAGGTTCACCATTAACCATTACCGAGAACCGAGCTGAAGAGATGCAAAACTGAATCTACTTCCTCCATTTAACACCAAACCCCATCCTTTCCATTAAAAACATCAAAAACTCCCAATTAACATGGTCATATGCCTTCTCGATATCCAGTTTACACATCAAACCGGGACAACCCTGTTGCAACCTTGAATCCACAACCTCATTGGCGATAAACTACGTATCTATTTGTCTCTCCCCCACAAATGCATGTTGAGAATCCGACACCAACTTCCCAATCACATGACGCAATCTGACTGCCAACACTTTAGATAAAATTTTATAAAATCCTCCCACCAGATTGATAGGTCTAAAGTCTCCCAAATTAGTAGTGCCGGCCTTCTTCGGGATAAGAGTGATAAAAGTGACATTGAAACTCTTCTCGAAACACATATTGGCATGAAAATAGTGGAACACATCCATAATGTTATCTTTAAGAATCTCCCAACAAGAAGAGAAGAAGGCTATAGAGAAACCATCCGGACCAGGAGCCTTATCACCATTCATACTACGCAAGGCTGTCAAAACCTCCTCTTCCGAGAAATGGCGTTCTAAAGAACACCTATCCTCCTAGAATCAGTGTCTACCAATTTAGGACGTCATTCCCTACTATCCGAATACAACTTAGAATAATAATCCACTATGCCATCCTTAATAGCATCCTTATCTTCAAACAGATTCTCTCCAATAGTAACTTTCCGAATCCGATTCACATTCTTATGAGCACTCGCCATCTTATGAAAAACATTAGTAGTCTTTTCTCCTTCTTTCAGCCACTGCACCCTTGATTTTTTCCTCCAACATACCTCCTCCTTGATAAGCAAAGCCTCAAGCTCGCTTTTCCAATTCTTCCGTGCCTCTTCTTCCATCTCATCCAGACCTGAACCTACCTTCTCATCCAACAATCTGATCTCTTCCATGACTTTCTTGATCTTGATATCTATCCTCCCAAACACCTCCTTATTTCACACTTTCAAGTCCAACTTAAGAAGTTGCAGTTTCTTAGCAAGTATAAAGTCTGGGCTCCCATTTATCTCATGCGAACACCATCTAGAACGTATCCAGTCCAAGAAGCCAGGCTCTAAAAGCCACATGTTCCCGAATCTAAAAGGAGACTTCCCTTTCTGCATAACCCCACACTCCAACATAAGGGGGATATGGTCCGAGACTACTCTGGTTAAGCAATGCTGCGCTGTATCACTAAATACATCAGACCAATCTGCACAAGTAAGATATCTGTCAATTATGGAGAATTGCTGTCTATCCCCATGTCTAAACCACGTGAAATTGCCTCCCAATAAGATCCACCAGCCCCATGTCATTGATGAATTCGTTTCGAGAAAAGACATGTGCACCCGAACCTTCCATAGGAAGTCCGACCACATTAAAATCCCCTCCTATACACCAGGTGCTCTCCATCTTATTCTAATCACTCTTAAATCTTCCCACAAATTCTGACGGATGTTTTCTGCACAAGGCCCATACACCCCAAAAAAAATCCACTCCTTATCATCCACAATCGACTTCATCGGAACAGAAACAGAATGTTCTCCCACCATTGTATCCACCTTAGAAATCATCCTTTTATCCCCCATAACAAGAATGCCACCAGCTGATCCGCGAAAACACCCAATCTGTCCACCTGCCAAACCCTAAACTACTAGCCAACCTACTGTCAATAGATTGCATCTTCGTTTCTTGAAGACAGATTAAATGCGGATTCCACCTCCTTAAAGCAGCCTTAATTACTAATCTTTTCCTCACATTATTTATGCCCCACACATTCCATGAAACTATTTTTAGATGCATGATAAACTTAATTCTGTTTGCGATTCCTCCTCCCCTCCCCCTCCAAACTACCAGACAGACTTCATCAGAACAGATTCTGACGGATGTTTTCTGCACAAGGCCCATACACCCCAGAAAAAATCCACTCCTTATCATCCACAATCGACTTCGTCAGAACAGAAACAGAATGTTCTCCCACCATTGTATCCACCTTAGAAATCATCCTTTTATCCCCCATAACAAGAATGCCACCAGCTGATCTGCGAAAACACCCAATCTGTCCACCTGCCAAACCCTAAACTACTAGCCAACCTACTGTCAATAGATTGCATCTTCGTTTCTTGAAGATAGATTAAATGCGGATTCCACCTCCTTAAAGCAGCCTTAATTACTAATCTTTTCCTCACATTATTTATGCCTCACACATTCCATGAAACTATTTTTAGATGCATGATAAACTTAATTCTGTTTGCGATTCCTCCTCCCCTCCCCCTCCAAACTACCAGACTTATGAAACTTCAGACTGCTACATAACTGCTTTAATTCTCTTTTTCCTTTTTCTCTCACAGCTGTCTTCTGCGGCCCCTTTTTCGCATCTAAAGTTCACCACTGCTTCTCAGTATCCAAGAGCAAATCCATAATCCTGTCATCAAAACCATCACAGGCCACTCCCAAATATCTGCCAAGTCCTTTAGCTCTCCTACGAACCCATAACGACAATTCCTCCTGCGATGAACAATCCTGCAAAGATTCTGAATCACTCACATCCTCTGGGTGAATTGTGTTAAGGGGGGGGGGGGGTGCATTTCATTGGCTCCACCAGTTCTTCCTTATCCACGAGTTCCTCCTCTTGCCTGTCCATCTATTGGGCACACCCCGCAGAAGAGTGACTCTTCTCCCTTCGGAACTGCCTGCTCCCGACACTTGCTCCATATTTCCTTCTAGAGAGACGAAATCCTCTTCGACACTCTCATCCCTTCGAAACCTCGTCGCTCGCTCCTCCCCTTCAGACGCCTTCATCACATCTACGAAGACCTCAGGAAAAAAGAATCTCGTCTTGTCAGACTCCACTTGAGCACCCAGTAGCCTATCCTCAATTATAACTTGATTCCCCTCACATTCCAAGAGATGATCCTAATATGCATTATAGACTTTCAGAATTAATATTTGAACCTTTCCCTCCCCTTCTATCTACGCTATCAAAATTCAGACTGCAGCTCAGATTCCTTAGTTCCCTGCTGCTCCCTACCCGAGTCCTTTTCTTTCTTTGAATACTATCTTTCCCCATCGACTTCCGTGCTTCTTCAAATTCCATCATCTGCTTTACAATTTTTTCCTCAAATCCTGCACAGGACACTCCAACACATCTCCCGAAGCCCTTTAACCTTCTACTTACCCACTGAGAAATATCACTTTTCTCGTCAGTATTCAACCCTAACTCCCCCCCTAACATAGAATCAGGACTAATCATTGCTAACGGAGAGCAAATAATAGGCGCTTCTTGATAGCCTTCCTGATGCAATTCATGAACTACAATGTCCTTTAAAGCTTCTTTTTCTATAGTGCTCAATATATCCGCTGGGACAGACTCTTCCCCACCCTTACCAGAATGAAACCTCACTTTGAATTTCAGATTCTCCTGACTAGTCATCTCATCAATATGTCTTTCCCCTGCTTCGACTCCCGTAGGATCTGCTCCTCCTGACACTTCACATCCGACATCACTTGGAACAGACCCATCTTCGTCTGAGTCGGTCGCAGGCGAATCCATCGAAAGCTGTGTCTCCCTATCCTTTGGAGCTTCTATCTCTGCAGTGTCCAGTACAACCTCTGGGACTGACACTTACCCCCAGCTCCAGACTGAGTCTTTACTTCGAACTCTGTAACCTTCTGGGAAGATGTCTCATCATTAAGACTTTCCCTAACCTCGACTACGAAAGAATCTCCTCCTCCTGTCCCTTCACAGACGTCTTCAACTGGAACAGGTCCTTTGCCATTTGAGTCAGACATATGTGAGTCCAACGAATGCTGCGTCTCCCTAACCTTATCCAAAATCTGGTCTGAATAACTCTTATCTTCCGTCCACTCTTCGTGGGCTTTAAAGTTTCCTTTAGAGCCAGAGGGAAAAGGCCCACTAGCGCAGCCTACTTCATCCTTATTCAGCGACCCGCCCATATTGCAGCCAGAATGGACAATAGGTTCTTTTCCTTTTGGGCCTTCAGTAGGCCCACTTTTCAGCCCACTACTCTCACTCTTATGAAACCCAAAATAATTTGACTGCAAATTGGTTCCTAAAACTACAATGTTTACATTACCAGATTTGAAATTTGAACCCTTGACAACCCATGTGCCCCTGCCAGTCTTACTGTTTTGACTACCCTGACGAGTGTCAACAGCAACCTTCTCTATTACACCTCTGCCCCGCGCGTGACCACATTTTTGTTTTCCTTGCCCCGAACTTAGCCAGAAAGTCCATGTGTGCTCCACCTGTCTTCCTGTCCCTTGCGCACAACAATTGCGCCCCATTGTTACCTCTGCCACATATCAACTGCTTTGGGAGACAAAAAGCATCAATTTCTGCCCATATAGGCACAGCGAACACACTGCCCCCCCACTCCTATACGAACACGAGCCGACAAGTCTTCTTTATACCGAATTAAGATACGAGCCCATCTCAAATCTAATCTCTTCTCGGTCGATTCATCAACTGCTAGGAAGCCACCACATCTCAGACCAAGAGCCATGAAAACCTCCTTTCCCCAAAGATGTAATGGAAGTCCAAGAGCCTTAATCCAGATTTCTCTCGGTTTACGCTCCTCTGAGACACAACATCCATCTGGGTTCCATCTTTCGAGGGACCCTGGAAACTGGTTGAACATCCATATTTTTTCGTTGAGAATACGGAGGGCTTTTATCTTGGATGGAAATTCAAACAAAAAATCCTTACCACTCGTGGCCTTTACTTTCACCCTTTCACCCCTCCCGGCGTCTTCCATCTAGAGTTCACCCAATTTTGGACTTTGAGACAAGCCGGAACAGGACATTGTGGCTCCCCTACTCTGCCAACCAAACACCTTTCCAGATACTGCAATTTATCCTTACAGGAATTCTCTACTATTTCAAAGTCAGCTTGAACCCCTGAACTTTCGTTTACAGTCAATTTTCCGTTCGGCCAAGCCGGAATGTCAGCCGCCTCCCTATAAGATTTCGCAGGTCGACAAAACAGGAGTCGCATCCTTTGTATACAGATAATGTGCTCCTACAAAAAATACTATACAATTGTAAATCTATCTAAGAACTCAACAAAAGAATTGTCCACTCTTTGAGCTCCATCTGTACACCAGAATCTGGTTGTTTCTACAATACTTTCCTTCCATCTGTCTACATTCAGCTCAATGTTCTCAAAGGCTCTGCTATTGCGTTCAGTCCATATACCCCAGCATACCGCTAAAGGAGCAACTTCCCAAACATCTTTCTTCCTTTTTTTTCTCTTGTAAAAGGACCATTCGCAGGACTTTTTTTTTTTTTTTTGATAAGTATTGTATACCAAAGCGTCTAAGGAGGAGACACGTCCTTTTTACAAACTATAAGCAAACACTAATCTATAGCAAGACTATTAACAAAATCAATACATGAGATGTTATGAATATTGGAAGAATTAGTATCCTCAACCCCCCAAAAGAACAACATGCGAAGCAGCTCATCCTTCAACCTGTCCACCGTCCTCTCTTCATCCTCAAACACCCTTCTATTCCTTCCCCTCCATATAGTCCACCAAATACCCAGAGGGACTGCGTGCCAAAAGGTATTCCTTCTTCTTCTCCGCTTGTACAAAGACCAGCTCAAAAGGAGATCTTTAACTGATCTCGGCATCACCCAAGCAACAGAGAACGTACTAAGCATTGAATTCCAAAGCATCGTCACAATCGGGCAATGTAGCAACAAGTGATTCACACTTTCATCACATCCTTTGCACATGAAACACCAATTAACATAGGTTACTTGACGTCTCTGCAAATTATCACCTGTAAGAATGGCTTCTCTAGCAACTTCCCACGCAAAAAACAAAACTCTACTCGGAGCTTTCACTCTTCAAATTCTTCTCCAAGGGAACACAATCCTCTCTTTGTTAGAAATAATATGATATTAGGATCTAAAAAAAAAGTCCTCTTTGAGCCCACCCACACCGCCCTATCCTCCCGCTAACCCACTGAGTAAGAGTATAACTTGGCAAAAAACTGAACACAAGAATCCATCTCCCAATCTTGAAGATCTCTCCGAAATATGGGACTCCAAGAAACTTTCCCATCCTCTATATTGAACAAGCTGAAGATGTAATTCCACAAAACCCTAGCCACAGAACAATGTAACAGCAAATGATTCACTGTTTCTTCATCTTTCTTGCACATGTAGCACCAATTCACATATATCTTCTTTCTTTCTCTTGTAAAAGATTGCCTATCAAATAAGCTTTTGACTTGTGAACATGTGCTTAAATGTCTCCAAGTTTTGGTTCAAAAGATCTTCTTGAAACCTTCAAGTCTTGATTCAAAGGATCTTTTGTAGGCTGATTTGTGGGCTGCCCTCTCATGGACGAATTTGAGCGTATTGTTGGGCTTTTGTTGACCGAAATTAAGGTGCTTGAAAGGCTCTTGTTAGCTCTCTTTTTGAGCTGAAATTCCATCACCAATTGGGTTTGACTTTCGCACTTGAATTGGACCCTTATCTTACTGGACCAAACCTTGTCACACTAACCTAAAATGCAACAAAACATAATATAAGCGAACCATAACTAAACAAATAAAGCGGGCTGGAAAACAAATACAAGAAAGACTAGAGTCTAGCACACTCAAACCTCAGGCAATGACCTTGAGGTCCTTGGTTCCAATCCCCATTCCAACAAGGGGTCACACTCATCTATCAAAAAAAAGTTTCAAAGTGCAATTTGAGAGTGGCCGAAAATGCAGCCATGGCAACCCTCCTTGTTCCACCAAGATTATGACCGGAGAAGTCATGTTAGATGTGGTCGGTCGGGTGCCTGGACGAGATCACATCATTCCCCTATTCTTGAAAAGGATTTGTCCTTAAATTTGTAACTTCAATAAACTCAGAGGACGAGTTAGGATGATATAACCTTTGGGAGTACTTTTGCTCAACCCAAATTTTGATCTTGCTTTTGACTCTGAAATGAACGACAATTCACAAGTTTATGAAAATGTTTCTTTTGTCAAGTTCAACCAAATCCAAATTCCAAATCTCCATTTATGCTCAAAGTTGAGCCTTTGTCGCCTTTGGATGGATTGGTGTTCAAACCGTCTCAAACCATGTCTTCACGATTTGGTATGCAATCCAATCTTTGCCGTCTTCACTCAAACAAAAAGTTAGTTCCAACTGGATCCTATGGGGAAGAATCTGAAAACAATATTTTCAAAAATTTACAAAGTTTCTAGGCTCCACGTAGAATTTAGCTATCCCATTGAAACACATGTTAACATGCATTATGATTCCGATTCTGAAAGGTGCTTGACAATCAACAATTCTGGCAAGTTTAACCCCTCAAAAAGAAAATTTTGGCACTTTATAACTTTTGCAAAACACTGAGTATGACTCCTCCTAAATGGAATCAAGTGTTTGCAAAATTCAGAAAATTTTGGCTTCAAATACTCTTCAAGCATAAAATCTCTATACATGCAAAACCCTAGTAAAGCTTCTTTTTCATAATCAGAAAATTCCTTGAAAATTTCCCAAATAGAAATTTTACCACTTACAAAAGTGTTCACAAAAGTGAAACAACACCTTTGAATTTTTTTCCAAAGAGAAATCATCCCCTGGACCAATTTCTCCACAAAATTCAGAATTGAGGCAAGGGAACAAATTTTCAGAAGATTGACTTTCATAAGCAACAAACTTATCATAGAAATCAGATTCAAAGTAATAGAAAATCTCTCCCTAAGATTTTTTTTTGATCGGAGAAGTGAAAGTTACAATTACTAGATCCAAAACAAGGAGGTAGTAAAAAAACCAAAACAAAAAGATCTGAAACATCTCCAGAAAAGGGTATCAAGGTGTGCTGACACTATAAACTAAATCTGCTCTCAGAATATAAAGCCAAACTTTTTAAAAGACACGTACAGGCTTCCTCATGGTGCTCTTCAGGTACAGGCACCTCACATTTTGCCAGTTCTTCAATAATGAAACAAGGAAGTTTACGCTCATTTGAACATTCTGGAAGATCTGCTTCTCTTCCATGCTGAGATTTCCGACAGCAACACCCATACAAAGAACCTTCTTCAGCTGAAACTTCATAGTTGCTTTTGTTTCATTAACTTTTGACTCCAAGGATTCCTGATGTGACACCAGGGTTGGAAACTTTCCTGCTTTGTTAAGACCAGGGCCTAAAAGTCTGGGAATCTGCTTGATGACAGCTTCTGATGCCAAGAAGGCATGGTACTTCTTCGCAAGCTTCTTCACCAATTTCTTGTTTTTGTTAAGCTTTTTCAGACCTTCCACATCCATGTACTCCAGTCCAATCCTAACTGCCTCTTCTACGTGTTGGGCATCACCAAGCATGCAGACCTTCATCTTAGGACGAGGAATATGTGACAATTTGACAGAGCCACTGAAACGCTTGTCTTTTTGGGGATCATAGTTCTTCAACCCAATTTGCAGCTCAATTGTCTCGGTGAACTTACGGTTTTTCTCCTTGGCTTCAACCGTAATCTGGGTGATGACTTCTCTGACGGCATCACTTTGTCCACAAAAGTATTGCAAAATCAAAATGATAGAAGCGTTTGCCCAAAAAATTCCACAGATCATGCTTAAAATCAAAAGAGGAGTCAAGGCATACGCTTTTGAAAATGATATAGAGAAGAAATCAGAATATTCTTTTTAGTGTACCTGGTACACCTTTCACTCAAATTGATTTGGCCATTGATTGGTTCACCTTTCCATCATGAACTTCTTGAACCCCAAATGGTATTGCCACTTGTTTGGCACTTGAATCCAAAAATAGTTGGGTGTCTTGCGAAATAAAGAGAGAAAAATTGCTTGGTTGGGAAGTGACTATTGGATTAGTGGATAGAGAGACCGATGCATTGAAGAAAGGTATGCGGAAATTTAATAAACTTTCACTTTTTCTTTCACATTTTCTTGCAATCACACATCTTTTCTCTTAACCCGAGAAATTCTCTTTTTTTCTTCCCTTTCTTTTCCTTTCTTTGTCTCTCTATTTCTTCTCCTCTTTCCTTTTCTCTCTTTCTTTTTCCTCTTCTTTTTCTCTCTTATCCTTTTACCTTTTTTTTTTCTCTCCCCTTTACATCTTTTTTCATCCTCACTTGATTGGTACACACTTGACTTGATGACATGGGTACAAGAGTTACATTTCTATCGTATACTTGACTTGGTGACTTGGGTACAAGAGTTACATTTCTATCTTTACGAACAAATATTGGTATACTCATGATGCATGGCACGCTTGTCATCCTCCCATCCTTAAAAGTGTATGGCTAGCTTGCATAGGTACAACATCACATAGTATCTCATCTTCATATTTACTGATGCGAAAAGGCACCACTACTTGCTTTGTAACTCTAACTTCTATCACCATAAGAGCTGATTCCAAAGATTAAGGGAGCTGATGATATTAAAGATTTTAGATCTATTAGCCTAATTGGGGGAGTATGTAAGATTATAGCGAAATTCTGTCCTTTCGATTAAAAAGGGGGTTGTGGACTCCAAGATTAGAAGAGGGGAGGTAGGTTTGGTTTGTAAGCTGGATATAGAAAAGGCTTATGACCATATCAGTTGGGACTTTTTGATGTATATGGTGACAAGGATGGGTTTCGGTGATAGATGGAGGGAGTGGATTCTGTTTTGTATCTCCTCCGTTAAATTCTCAGTTCTGATCAATGAAGAACCAGCAAGCTTTTTTGCGAGCTCGAGAGGCCCACGGCAAGGAGATCCATTGTCTCCATTTCGAAGCTTTTAGCTGAATTATGTATTCTTCTGTTTCGAGCGGTCTTATTCAAGAATTTGACGTCGGTGGTGGGCAAGGCTCAGAAGTGATGATTTCCTATTTACTTTTTGTGGATGACACCCTTGTTTTTTGCAAGGTGGATTATGAGCAACTGGGTTAATTAAGACTGATTCTGTTATTTTTTCATGCTGCCTCTGGCTTGAAAATTAATATTCAGAAGAGTGATTTTTTTTTCGTGGGAGTTGTGAATAACGTAGATCTTCTGGCGTCGTTTTTTAGGTGCGAGTCTGGAACTCTTTCGACGTCATATCTAGGGTTGCCTTTTGGGGCGCACTCCACCAACAAAGACGTTCGAAATCCGGTTATTGAAAGGTTTGAGCGCATGTTAGCAGGTTGGAAAAAACAATATCTGTCCAAGGGTGGTAGGCTAATCTTGATCAAGAGTACTCCCTCAAA
Source organism: Codonopsis lanceolata (assembly GCA_013146195.2). Classification (NCBI taxonomy): domain Eukaryota; kingdom Viridiplantae; phylum Streptophyta; class Magnoliopsida; order Asterales; family Campanulaceae; genus Codonopsis; species Codonopsis lanceolata. Next base: position 41,847,824 of record CM028377.1, read on the forward strand.
TCTGCCTACATATTTCATGTCTGTGTTTGATATGCCAAGTTCAGTGGCAAGGAGACTTGAGAAATTGGAAAGAGATTTCCAGTCGGAAGGTCAGTCGGAGATGAAGAATTATTATTTGGTCAAGTGGGATTCGATATGTTCTAGTTTGAGAGCTGGAGGCTTGAGCTGGAGGCCTGGGGTTAGAAAGCTCAAGGTTTTTAATTCAGCCCTGTTGGGCAAATGGTTATGGAGATATTTGAGGGATAGTGAAGCTCTTTGGAAGAAAGTAGTAGTGGCAAAGTATGGAACATGTAATCATTTGTGGTTTCCTAATGAGGTTCACACCACTTTTGGAGTTGGGGTTTGGAAATGTATTAGGAAAAAATAGGTCTTGATGAAGAGCTTCATTTCCTTCGCCGTTGGAAAAGGGGAGCCACTTAAATTCTCAAGTGATAAGTGGAGTGGGGATTTGGAGTTAAAGCTTGCCTTTCCTTCTTTGTTTAATTTGGCGATTGACAAAAATGAGACAGCTAACTCAGTTTTATCATTTATCATTCGTTGGTGATACGTTTAGAAGGAATTTGCAAGACTAGGAAGTGGATATCTTGGGACGGTTTTTTGAACATCGTTATAATCAAAAAATTAACAAGGATTGTGAAGCCACGACATTGTGGGAAGAGGTGCAGAACAGGTCGTTTTCTGTGAAGTTTTCTACCAGAAAATGCGGATTGTGGATAAATCCTTTATGTGGAAGAACGTGTGGAAAACAAAGGCTCCTCCTAGGGTGGGTTTCTTTATGTGGAAAGCAGCCAACAAAGTCATTTTGACTGGAGACAATTTGAGGAGGAGAAACAAGATATACCCTAATTGGTGCTTTATGTGCAAGAGGGATGCAGAAAGTGTAAATCATCTCCTGCTTCATTGTCCAGTTGCGAGGGATCTGTGGGATTTTGTTCTGAATTTATTTCAGGTGTCCTGGGTGATGTCTTATTCTGTCATTGATTTGCTTCGTGCTTGGTCTTTGTATAAACGGAAGAGGAGGAATTCCTTTTGGGATACTGTGCCGTTAGCAGTGAGTTGGACTATTTTGAGAGAAAGGAATGCTAGAGCATTTGAGAAAGAAGAATGGAGCATCAATGATCTTAAGAATCAAACACTCCATCTGGTTTTTTTTGGGGTTACGAGGAGGTGTCGTAGGGAATTAGCCCTTTCAGTAATTTTGTGTATAACTTTACTTATGGTTAATGGTGGTTTATGTTGTATACTTCTCGAGTACATAGGACACGTCACCTTTTTTTGACGCTCTTTATTATTTATACTATACTTATTTATCAAAAAAATATTTTTTAATTATTAGCACAAATAAAGCTTGAGTTACCTTGTAATTTGCTTTCCTTACTAAATAGTCAAATATAGTTTAATATAGGGAGATTGTATAGATCCACCAATCATGGAGTGATTAAAGATTACCTTGTGCAACTGGCGAGTACATGTACACTCCCGACATTGGAGATAACAAGCAATTGTCTCAAGAAAGAGAGTAAAAAGATGAAAAGAAAAAATGAAGAACACCAAAAACAATTTGAAACTCCCCCAATCAAAAAACCAAGCAAGGAAATATCGCGTACATATCGGCGACTACATCTGTGAAGGACCGACAAAGATTCTGGCGACAACGACGATGCGTGAGCCTTTTTCCGGCGAGCTCTGACGATGGCGACCCCACAAATAAGGTCGCCATGCCGAGGGGATTGCAGTTGTGGCCTTAAATATGGTAAATGTAGAAGATTGGAAGCTAGATCTGGGTTGAATTTAGATCTAGGACAAAATCCTTCAGATCTGGGCGGTTGAGGTTCTCTCATTTAATAACAACTATGGTTAACTGGTTTTTCATTTACAAGGGGAGTGGTGAGAGTGTCAATCACTTGTTACTGCATTGTCCATTGGCAAAGGAGCTGCATTGTCGAGCTGGAATATGATGTTCAGCCTATTCAAGATCTCAAGGGTAATCCCTAGTTCTACTAAAGAGCTCTTCCTAAGTTGGTCATTGTACAAATGAAGGAGGAGTATTATCTGGAAGATAGTTCCTTTTGGAGCTGTCAAAATGGGCTAAGCTCGTCGGGCAATCCTGCCCCATCACCCAATGGGGCGGATCGGGCTGACGAAATGTGAGCCCGTTTGAAGATAGGTCTAACGGGTAAGGATTGCGCAGGTTGCGGGCTGGGACGATGCGGGGCGGGTTGCCTACTATTTCGGATGCAATTGATCTTTAATTTTGGATCATTGATCAATCCACATAGGGATTGAAGACTAAGGAAGGGAAAATGAAAGTGAAAACTAAAAACCCTTCAGATCTAGCCCTCGGTCCAGTTCTCACTTCCTCTTCGATCGAAAGCCGGAGACCTTCCGTCATATCTCGCAGTCGCTCTCTCAAACATCCAGATTCCGACCATCCACCATCCACCATCGCTCTCTCTACTACCCTACCCCATCGCCTCTCTTTCTCATCTTGCCACTCACGAGCACCCTCCATTCCTCTATCTCTCTCTTTGTCTTCGTTCCAAATCCTCACGGGTGACGAGTTATTATCTTCGACCATCCTCACTCCTCCGCCTGGACCGCCTCCCTCTCTAATCTTTTGAAATCAGAAACGTGCATCTTTGGCTTTGAGGCAAGATCTGGGTTTATTTTGAGCCCTAGTTGTGTTCAGTCTTAAATTCGTTTTTTGTTAGTTTTACCAAATATATATCCAGCCGAATATGGATAATTTGTTGGTTAAGTTTGGGTAGTTTGTTAGTTATGGGTTGACTTGAAGGGTAATTTGATAGTTAAGAGTTGCTGAGACTACAGGCATCGATGCAGCAGCTTAGAAGCAGCGATTTATGCCTCTTTGCTGGGCTAAAGGCCTAAAGCTCCTCAAGAGTGAAGCAGGAGAGAGAAGAGTCACGATCATGGAATCTAACTCCAGTATATCATGAAATTATAAACTTTGTATTGAGTTTGTATTTTGTTTATTTAGTCTTTGAACTTAATGGATTTGTAATATTGTATCAGATGCACTTGCTGTCCAATTGTGGTTTAATTTTTGTTAATTATATTATTAAATGGAGCAATAATATATAATATATTCATATGTTTTTTTATTTTAATAAATAAAAGTCAAATCTGGTGGGCAAGCCTATTATGCCCGCGACCTAACGCGGATTGGGCTGGGCCAAGATTTTCAGGGACCGTTATTTTGGCGGGCAAACACGCCCGCTCCGTTTTATAGCGGGTTTTCTAGGTCCGTGGGCAAACCAGCCCCGTGTGCCCGTTTTGACAGCTCTAGTTCCTTTGGTCTATTTGGAGGGAGAGAAATAGAAGGGCCTTTGATAATGAGGAAGGGACTATGGATCAGCACAAAGACACTTTGCTTCAAACTTTATTTTTTTGGTGTGTATAGTTAGCGGAGACTCCCCATAATTCTGGCCTTTCTTTTGTTGAATTTGTAAATAGTTTTATGATCGTCTAGGTCCTTTTGCGTATACGCCTAGTTTATTGGGCAGGCTTGGTCGAAGACTCAGGTTGAAGGGCAGGGTAGCTGTTTCGACTCAAATGTCGAGGTTGCAGACTTAGAGTCTATTTTGGTGGATGGAAATATTGTCAAGGAGGTTGCTTCGACTCAATCTCCAGCAGAGTCTCGTGGGGTGGCTTCGAAAAGGGCTCCGCTTGTAGAGGTCGCAGAAGATCAGTATTTGACTACTGGTCTCAATGAAGCAGGATCTTCATCCAATTCGGGAATGGCAGAATCTTGGGATTTTCTGGAATGGGTTTTTGGTAGAGATCTTCGCCAAGGTAGTGGCAGCTGGGATAAGTCTGAGGATCGTTGTCTCTTCGAGGAGTTGGTAGTAGCAGAAGGTTTAGTGGCAGGTGAGAAAGTTCTGCAGCCTATCAAGTTAGGCCTGGGGAGGAAGTGAAGCTCTCGAATGATGGGAATTTTGGGGCTGAGTCTTCTTCGCCTAGTGATAAGCTTGAGGAGTTGCCAGAGGAGGAAGGTGAACCTATTTCCTGTACTCCGATCACTATAATTCGTCTAGAAGATATTTGTGAAGTGGCATATCTTACAGATAAAGAGGTGGATGAGGATATCTCGGTGTGGGTTAAACAAAAAGCTAAGGGCTTGTTTGGTAATCAGACAAGGATAAGCAGTATTATTAATCCCAATACTATTAGTGCCCTCGCTATTAATCCCCACTTGTATATCGGGGGTAGTTTTGTGATTATAAATGTTAATCCCAATTTTTTTTAGTGAGGGCGCTAATAATACCACCCTCCCCGTTGGTATTAATAGTGAGGGGGATAATGACTTTATTCGGATAACTCGTGCTATTAGTCCCGACCACTTATTGCGTACCAAACATCAGGTAACTTGGCTTATTAATCCTATCTGACCTTAATCCTGGCTACCAAACGGCACCTAAAGGTGTTGGGAAGGTTTTGGGGGTGTCTGGTTCAGGATATGAGGATCGGATCTTGGACTTACTTCTGTACATAGAGAAGAAGTGGAGATCGTCAGGGGGAGACAGCTGCAAGAGGCTGAACAAAACTAGGGAGAAAGGTAAAAGGGAGCTTAAACAGTTGTGCAGCAGTCTTAATGTTGACATGTTCATGTGCAAGGAAGGGGGGAAAGAAGGAGGAAAAAAATTGTTTAATATGCATCTAAGAATTGTTTCCTGGAATGTGCGGGGTCTTAATGATGCAAACAAAAAAACACTGATAAAAGGATGGGTGGGGATAACAACACCCCAATTCCCTATTTCTACACCCCATTTATATCTACACCCCACTTCTTTCCAACATCTCACTCTACACCCACACCATCTACCAATTTTACCCTTCACACATCTCTCCACACCGTCTTCCTCCCTCAGTCCGGCAAACCTCCTTCTTCCTCGCGTTCCTCGTCCCTCGCTTCCCTCGCGTTCGTCTTCCTCACTCCGTTCTGCATCCCTCGACTTCCCACCTCCGTTCGTCTTCCTCCTTCCGTTCTGCGTCACTCGCCTTCCCACCTCATTCTCAAGGTCAGGTGGAGTCTTCGCGCCAGAAAATCCATCTCCGATGCCGCGGCATCTCACACTGGTCGAACACAAATGAGAGTGTTCGACTCATGGTGGCCGAACCAACCTCATCCATTTCGAATCATGGTGGCCGAACCAATCTCGGCCATTTCATCACTCCATGACCGAACAATAATGGAGTGTGGGAGGTCGGTTTTACGTCTTTTCACTCGATGGCATTTGTGTAATATTTTCAAGTGGGGTGTAGAAATAGGATTTTGGGGTGTGGTTATCCCCACCCTAAAAGGATTGATCAAAAGATGGAAACCGCATGTTGTTTGTCTTCAAGAAACGAAAATGGAGAAGGTTGATGTCAGTATCATTGATAGTGTTTGGAGTGCTAGAAGGGTGGATTGGGTTCACTTAGGTTCTGTAGGGGCTGCTGGGGGGTGTTAGTTATTTGGGACAGAAGTGTTCTGTCGAAAGTCGACTCATCGCTGGGTGAATTATAAGTTTCGTGTTTGCTGAAGACTGTGGATAATAGCAGAGATTGGCTCTTTACAGGGTTTTATGGGCCGTGTAGCACTGCTGCTAGGGAGAGATTTTGGGTAGAATTAAAGGATACAAAGGCTAGATGAGATGTGCCATAGCGTGTGGGGGGTGACTTTAATGCGGTTAGATTCCCTCATGAACGTTCTGGTTCTCATATTTATTCTAGAGAAATGATGAAATTTAATGATTTCATTAAAGAGATGGAGTTGGTGGATCTTGCTTTGGTAGGGGGTGATTTCACGTGGTTTAGAAATGGGGAGCGTCATCAATTTTCGAGAATTGATAGATTCTTAATTTCAGGGGATTGGGAAGGCTGCTTTAGTGGTTCTATTCAGTCCTGTTTACCAAGGCTATCATCAGATCATGTGCCTTTGCTTCTTGAGTGCGGCGGTATTTCTAAATGGAAAACTCCTTTTCGGTTTGAGAATATGTGGTTAAAAGAGCCCGGGTTTCTGGATTGGGTGAAGGCCAGATGGGATTCTTACTTGGTGGTAGGTGATCTGAGCTTCAGAATAGCTAGAAAATTGAAGTTACTTAAGGAGGACTTAAAAGTTTGGAATAGAGAGGTTTTCGGAAAGGTGGAGTTTAAAATCAAATACATTTCAGATGAGATATGCTGGTTGGATGAGAGAGAGCAGGGGATGGTCTTTTGGATGAGGCAGAAGAGTCCCTTAGGGTGCAGTTGAAACGGGAGTTGAATAGTCTTCTTATTCGTGAAGAGATCTGTTTGGAGACAAAAGTCACGGGTGCAGTGACAAAAGTCACGGGTGTTGGAGACAAAGTTCTTTCACAGGATGACAAAGATTCGTGGAGCAGCAAAAAATAATAGTTTTGTCCAGATAGATGATGTGCTGCTGGAAGATGAGGCAGAGATTAAGGATGGCATCGCGAATTTTTATAGGCGACATTATGAGGAAAGTGGGGATTGGAGACCAAATCTGGATGGACTTCACTTTGACAGAATTAGTGCTGATGACTCGGCAGTGCTGGAGCTTCCCTTATCGATTGAGGAAGTGGCAGCAGTGTTACCTAAGATGGAGGGAGATAAAGCCCGAGGTGCCGATGGGTTTTCTATCAGCATTGTTGGGAGGTGGTTAAAGGGGATATCATGGAGGTGTTTCAGTTTTTTCATTCTAGTTTGAGATTCGAAAAAAGCCTTAATGCTGCCTTCATAGCCTTAATTCCAAAAAAGTGTGGTGTGACTGATTTGAAAGACTTTCGATCGATTAGTTTGGTTGGTGGCATTTACAAGCTTATCTCCAAAGTGCTTGCCCAAAGAATGAAAAGGGTAATGAGTAGAGCGTCGTAGCACGCTTTTGTGATGAATAGACATATTTTTGATGCGTCTTTTATTGTCAATGAAGTCGTGGATGACAGGTTGAAAAGTGGTGTTCCGGGGTTATTGTGTAAGCTGGATATCGAGAAAGCTTATGATAATGTGAACTGAGACTTTCTGCTTTAAATGTTGGAAAGGATGGGGTTTGGTATTAAATGGGTCCAATGGATCCGATTCTGCATCTCTACGGTACGCTTCTCTGTTTTTGTGAATGGGGAACCATCAGGGTTTTTTTCGAGCTCGAGGGGCTTGCGCCAAGGTGACCCTTTGTCCCCGTTTCTGTTTATTGTTGTTATGGAGGCTCTTAGTTCGATGTTAGAGAAGGTAGTACTAGAAGGTCTTATAAGTGCTTTCAAGGTGGGGAGGAGAAGGGAGAGGGAGGTGTCGGTATCCCATCTTCTTTTTGCAGATGACACGTTGGTATTTTGCGGTGCAGATAAGGCTCATTTGGGGTATCTATGATTGGTATTATTATTCTTTCAAGCAGTTTCGGGACTTCGAGTTAACATTTCCAAGAGTGAAATCATTCCGGTAGGGGTTGTGGAAAATGTTGGGGCTCTAGCTTCGTTCTTTGGATGCAAGTCTGCTTTTCTTCCTTCCTCTTACCTTGGTCTTCCCATAGGTGCACAGTTGAAGAGCAGGGCGTTGTGGAATCCAGTGATTGTGCGCTTCGAGAGGAAGTGTCAACTCCTTTCTAAGGGGGGAGATTAGTCTTAATCAAGAACACTCTTTCTAATTTACCAACTTATTTTTTATCACTCTTTGTGATTCTTGCCACAATAAGGCAAAGACTAGAGAAGTTGGAAAGAGATTTCTAGTGGAAGGCTTTAAGTTTCATTTAGTGAACTGGGAGAAAGTTTGTTCCAGGGTTCAAGTGGGAGGTCTGAACATCAGAAAACTCAAATTCTTTAACGAGGCTTTACTGTGGAAATGGTTGTGGAGGTATCTTATAGATAAGGAGGCTTTTTGGAGACAAGTGGTGGTTTGTAAGTATGGGGCAGGGATCACTTTTGAGGTGGGAGTGTGGAGAGGCATCAGGAAAGGGTGGAGTTCTTTTGAGAGATTCATTGCCTTTGAGGTTGGCAACGGAGTCTCTGTGAGATTTTGGGAAGATAGGTGGTGCAGAGATAAGGATTGTAGAGTTATTTCTGTATTGTCTACGGTGGATGGTACACCTATTTGGAATCTCACATTCGGAAGGAATTTTCATGATTGGGAGATTGAGTCAGTTGTGTAGCTCTTAGGGAGGCTTCAAGGGCAGAATACATGTTGGCGGATAAGGTGGTCTGGAAAGGTACAGGGGTTCCTCTTTTTTCAGTCTAATCGTATTATCTCAAGCTTCTCAACTGTGGTAGAACTTCCTTCCCTTGGAGAGCAGTATGGAACTCTCAAGCCCCTAAGAGAGTGGCATTCTTCATGTGGGAAGCGACTCACAAAGCTATCCTAACCGGGGACAATTTGCGGAAGCGTCACATGGTTTTTGTCAATAGGTGTTATTTGTGTAAGGCTAGTGAGGAGAGTGTGAACCATCTGCTCCTCCACTGCCAAGTGGCTGTTGAGTTATGGAATTTTGTGCTGGCCTGTTCAAGATGACTTGGGTCATGCCGAGGTCGATTATTGACCATGTTAGGGGCTGGTCTATTGGGTACAAGAATAGGAGAAACCGTTTTTGGGAGACAGCTCTTTTGGGAGTGTGCTGGACTCTATGGAGGGAAAGAAACCATAGGGCCTTTGATAACGAGGAAATGTCAGTCCCGGATTTGAAGAATTTGTTGGTTCACACACTTCATTTTGGTGTTCCGAGGCAGATCATTCCACTCCCAGCCCTAACACTTCTATTGTAGATTTTGTAAATATAGATATTGGCTAATTCTTTTGGTAAAGTATACTCCTATTGTACAAAGGCTGCATCACATGTTTTGAGGCTTTTTTATAATTGTTACTTATAAAAAAAACCAAAGGACTTGTCACCTGTTTTGACGGTTTTTGGTATATAATTATCTTATTAAAGAAAAATTAAAGAAACCAGGAAGTTTTTTGTTGCTTATATATGCTGATAAATGATAATCAGCCATATGAAAACTCTATAACCTTTGCTGTAAATTCATTTCAAGCTTCATAATGTTCCTGGGGTTTATGGCAATTATAAGTATACCTTAGGAGTTTAACCGTTATCAAATGTCATCTCTCTCCTTCCATGATTATCAAATGAACTGAAATGAAAATTACGAGCATTGTTTTTTCAGCTTCGATTGTAAATAAAGCACACCAATTACTTGAATTTATTGGGGGAAACACCATCCGATATGCTACTACTGTTTATGTATTCATAAATAACTAAAGTAAATCAGAAGAGTGCTGAAATTTAATTTGCTTCCTCTAGTCATTATTGTTGACAAACTGTTAGGCACATTGCTACACTAGAGAAACCTGATTTTGTGATCATAATGAAGATGCTGTGCTTGAAAACCACGACTAAATTGGCCAGTGTTTCTTGATTGCTTTTGGAAAGGACGTAGTTCTTTTTTTTTGTCTTCTGTACTCTTGTCATACGAACATTAGGAAAACTTTTCTTGCTTTGTTTTTCACTCTAGTTCAAGATTCTTCATTTCTCATCTTTACTTTAAAACAACTGTCAAATTTTCTTAACTTGTGCCACACAGAAAATTTGGCCATCACCACAGCTGTTTATTTTACATCATGAATTGTGGTTGGATGCCTTCTGTTCAACCATTGAAAGTAAAGAATGCAGGCATAAATGATTAACTCATCCTTAATATCATAAATAAGTGAATTGTATCGAACAAATTCCTTACTTTATGGTGTGGCTAATACTGTGTTCAGCACGTGAATTTAGCTTATATGGTGTTTTGATGTGCTCTGGAATCTGGACTTGAATGTTGTATCTGGATTCTGAAAGCTTATAATGGTGCTTTATTTTTGGTGTTTATCATGTAGAGAAATAGTGTGTAGATATGCATTGGGTTTATATCTTTATGAGTCACATAGTCTTTTGTGTTTTCTTCTTTGATTTCTTTAGATTTTACATTTTTGTTTATGATATGTTGTTACACCTTAATTGCAGTTTTTTATTTACAGATCCACCAATTTAAGCTGTTGCATCTTTCGCTTGTGGGGCTTTATTCTTTTGGTTATGCTTTCTGACTCGTGTTGCAATTTACCTTCTCAAATTGCTATTAGGTAAACTAAATCGGTATGCGAATCCTACCGGTTCTCCAGTTTTGACGTGGCCAGCTAGTAAGATTCTGAAGTCCCGAAGATCCCTTCGTGTAAATGGTTTATTTGGTGGGAAAAAGGAGAATAGTGATGATACCTCTTCAAAGGTTCCCCTTTGTTCTCTCTACAAGTTAACTTTTCATTACTTGAGTGTTATGTTGGACTTTGACCATCCATGTTGAAGCTGAAAAAGCTGGATTTTTTTTTGAACAGCAAACACCACTCAGTAAGGTTCAATTTTTTTTTTTCCACCAGTGAGTGATTCACAACATTAACTAGTAGATCAGTATACATGACAGTACTTGGGTTCGCTTTCACCTTTGCTGATAACATGTCGTTGTTCAATCTGTGTGGAGCTCATATTCTTGCCCAACTCAAATTTAGACTTATTTCCTATAAGATATATGCATTTGGGTTTATGCCGAATGAAATGTAATGAGCATTATTTAAGTGACAATCAAGATATGCTACTGGCAAGTTTTGCTTTCAGCACAGCTTGGATTCCCCACAAAGGAATTCGTGTAGTATCATTTTTGTTAATGAGTAATGTATTGCTATTGACATATTAATTTTTGTTGCTAGTTACCTGAGTAGTCAAACCTTCAACTAGAACTATTGCTGTGATTAGTATTGAATATTTTAACAATAACATGATTCCTCAAGTTTGATAGAGAAAGTTCATATATTAACATAGCTGATTTAAACTAATGGTAGATGGCTTATATTTACATGATAATGTTTTCTATGGTTTAATATTATACAATTGCATGGATGGCAATCTGTGACTAAGCTTAATTAAGCCAATGAGCCTTCATCTCGGCAACTTAGATCAGCTATGTGAGCCCTATTTTGCCATTTGTCCAAAGCAAGAATTTTCGTTTAATGACACATGACTATATCCTTCTTAGTTATCACTCCCTTAACCATCGCTTGTTGATGTGGGCCATGTGGCTATTATCACTCTTATTAAGTGCCACTTTGTTGTTCTATTCCTGTGTTCAAACAATATGAAGTGAATTTTTCTCTTTTTTTTTCATTTGTTGAGGCTAAGCTACTGTTTCATGAAAATGTTGACTTATGAAAATGTTGCCTCTTAGTTGTTCAACATTCTGCACAGTAAAGTAAAGTTGGTCGGTTTTTATTTATGTTCTTCAGTATACACCAATCACATAAGACTCCATATGCACTTCTCAGCTTTACAAAAGCTGATCTGATTCTATGACCAGCATCATCTCCAACCTTGTCCTTGATTAGGACAATTACTGTAGAATCTAGATATTTAAGGTTAATGATGTCTTCAAATTTTGCCTAAGAAGCACCGACACCAGACACCCGAATACCGCAAAACAAAATTTCAAAAAAGTTCTGAACCGACGCATCGAGGACATGTTACATATAAATATATCTATAATTTTTTTTTATGATTGACAATAATAACATAAATGGATAATATATTAACAAATTCTGATCGGGGGATGCTTTTGAGTTGGTCGCGGTTCAATCGCAGGAGTAATATTCTTTGGGATGCTATTCCGGCGGGTGTTTGGTGGACCATTTGGAAATAGATGAATATAAGAATCTTCGATAATATTGAGGTTTTGCGTACGTTGTTTTTGTGGTGTTCTGCTGCAAATCAATCTCTCGGCATTCTTTTGTGGATTTTGTGAATAGTTTTAGTATTGAGTAGTATGTATACTCCTAGTGTACAAAGGATGCGCACCTGTTTTGACGCTCATATTTATACATATTTTTACCTATAAAAAAAAATTCTATCTTTCCTAGTTTTACCACATAGTCATCTTAACATTTGCATTAGAGTTACTCATCTTGTTACCATATTTTTCTTAGTTCCCCAACATTCGGTTCCATTAAGTAGTGCGGGTCTATGGCGGTCCAATAAAACTTTCCTTTCAACCTAACTGGTATACGTCCATCACATAACACTCCTGATACAGTTCTTCATTTCTCTATTTCTCTGAACGTGATTTTATCCTATGACTAACATCGTCTCTTACCTCCCTGTCTTGATTGATAATTGATGCTAAATATCAGAATTTTTCTTTTTGTGGTATTTCTCGACCATTAAACCTACTTTTGTGTTTGCTATTACTCCTTTTACCTTTACCGCTAAAGTTGCATTCCATGTATTTTGTTTTATTCCTACTTATTTTAAAACCTTTGACTTTTAGTTTCTCTCCACATTTCTAGCTTATCATGGACTGCATTCTTCATCTCATTGGTCAAAACAAAGTTATCAATAAACAACATGCAACATGGGATATCTTCTTGTTTATGTTCGGTTAATCCATCCATTGCCAAGGCGAAAAGATAGGGACTTAAAGGCCGATCCTAGATGTAATCCTATGGTAATTGGGAACTCATGAGTCTCTATAGATGTAGTCCTCACTAACGTCGGACCTCCATCTTACATATCCTTGATCACGTCAATATATCACACTTTAACCGCTTTCTTCTCTAACACCTACAATATTAAATTTCTATTTCTATCATAAGCATTTTCTAGGTCAATAAAAACCATGTGTAAATCCTTCTTTCCCTTTATATATCTTTCCATCAATCTTTTAATGAGTAGATAACTTCCATTGATGAAATGCACCTTTAGGTTTGTATATTGGTACTATATACTCTTTCTTCACTCATTAAACATTTTCTTTTACATCATGATTCTATTAAATAACGCTGCTAGTCAAGACACTCCTTTGTCTCCTAGGCACTTCCATACCTCAATAGGAACTCCATTTGATTCTAAAGCCTTCTCGGTTTTTATCTTTCTTAAACCAACCCCCTTTTTCCAAGTGACGCGTCCTTGTTCACCAGAGGTATACACAAAAGGACTAATCTATAGAAAAACTATTAACAAAAGAATAATTATGATTATGGGAAGTATTAGTATCCTCAGCACACCAATAATGTAAAATGCGCAGCCGTTCATCCTTCAACTTGTCTACCGTCATTTCCTCATTCTTAAACACCCTTCTATTTCTTTCCCTCCAAATGTCCAACAAATACCCAGTGGGACTGCATGCCATATACTGTTCCTTCTCCTTCTCCGTTTGTATAGTGACCAACTTAGAAAAAGTTCTTTCACCGATCTCGGCATCATCCAAGCGATAGAAAAATGTATAAACAACATATTCCAAAGAATTGTCACAATCGGGCAATGGAGCATCAAGTGGTTCACACTTTTATCACACCTTTTGCACATGAAACACCCATTAACATAAATCAATTGGCGCCTCCACAAATTATCTCCTGTAAGTATGGCTTCACTTGCAGCTTCCCACGTGAAAAACATCGCTCTACTAGGTGCTCTAGCTTTCCAAATACTCTTCCAAGGGAACACAATCCTCTTTCTATTAGATAAGATGTTATAATAGGATCTAACAGAAAAAGTCTTAGTCTTACAACCCACCCACACAACCGTATCCTCCCGCTGACCCACGAGTTGAGAATATAACTTGTCAAAAAATTACAAGCAGGAGTCCCACTCCCAATCTTGAAGATTTCTCTAAAACATGGGGCACCAAGTCACTTTCCCATCTTCTAAATATGCAATAGAATTCACTAAGCAATCTTTCTCCGTAGCTAAATTAAACAAGGCAAGAAAAGATCTCCACAACTCTATATCGTCACATCATTTATCCTTCCAAAATCTAACTTTGGCCCCATTACCAACCTCAAATGAAATATGTCTCTCAAACATAACCCAGCCCTTTTTAACACCTTTCTAGACCCCCACCCCAAACAAGAGGAAACCATAAGTGCCCACCCTCACCATAGAAGCTCACCACCACTCTTCTCTACAAAGCATTCCTATCCACAACAACTCTCCAGAGCCACTTCCCCGAAAGAGCCAAATTAAGAACTTCACATTTTTAATACCCAAGCCTCCATTTTTCACACTATCACAAACCATATCCCTCTTGAGCAAATGATACTTCCGAGCCTCCATAACTTTTACTTGCGCTCTTGTTAGAAATAGTTGTTTAGAATATTTCTTAGTCTTCCTTGGTTCCAATCCACATACTTAGGGGCCATTCTTACCTATCAAAAACACTTAAAAAATATTTCTTAGTCTTAGATTTGCTTGTAGCCATAACCATAAGTCTTAGAATGAGTGCCTAAGCTTTATTTGTAAATGGCTTGCAAGCCATATAGTTGATGTTATCTCTATTAGGACTTTTTTTTTGATAGGTAAGCATGACCCCTTGTTGGTACGGGAATTGGAACCAAGGATCTCAAGGTGAGTGCCCTTGCCATCTCTCCCACCCCTCAAGGTATCTCTATTAGGACTTAGCTTTAAATCAGAATAGATTAGAAAGCTTTGAAGTTATACTTCAGCAGGTACCTATCAGCAATCCTTGTGCTATCAAGCCTGGGACTACCCTCGCGCTTCTTCTCCAACTCTGCTGATATATATAGAAGGCTCAAAGTCCAGATCATCATTGTGACATGGATTGAGACTTAGGATTTCCTAGACTTATCTACTCCTTTGGTTGATTTTGAAACACAGCTTTCTATGCCATTACTTGGAGCAATTTAATGTGTTATCTTCTTTTAGGCAAACTGCAGAAAAGGACTCGCCTGTGACAATAGTGTGTCATGCTATTTTTAGCAAAGACAACTCTATATCCTTTCTGCTACAGGTGTACCCTTCTGCTTACTGTCAAAGAAAGCTCGGCAAATGGGTTTGAAGACCAAATGCTATCTCAATTTAATGCATTCAAAATCAGATTCAAACATGGTTGATCATCTCAAACAGTTATCCAGATCTTCCCAAGTATTTATTCAAGCATCTGGGCATTAAGGATACTCTTCTTGATCAATCTTACACTCCAACAACTTAAACAATCAACAATCTCTAAGTGCATTCAAGAGTCCTTGACAGAAACACTAGCATTCTAGAAACATTGAAGAGCCACAACATCTTTATTACTTTTTGATAAGTAAAGTATTATATACAAAAAGTGTCAAAACAGGTGACACATCCTTTGTACAATAGAGTGAAAAAACAAGAAATCTCGAGCTACTCGAGATGGAAGGAATTCACAATTTCTGCAAGAGAGAAAGTAGGAGTCTGGGATAGATCCACCAACAGTGTGCAGAAAAGTATCTTTAAGCTGCTCTAATGTCCCTTCCTCATTATCAAAATCCCTCCTATTCCTCTCTTTCCAAATGATCCAACAAACCGCCAATGGGGCAACCTCCCATAAGAAATTTCTCTAGCTCCTTTTATAGAGGGACCAGCTTAATAATAAATCTAAAACTGATCCGGGCATAGCCCAAGCAACTCCAAACAGGCCAAAAATCCAATTCCACAATTCCGTCGCCATGGGGCAGTGAATAAGCAAATGGTCCACACTTTCATTGCTCTTTTTGCACATATAGCACCAATAGTCTTTATTGCGATTCTTTGTTGCATTTATTCATTCTGTTGTAGCACACCACAAGAGTAAGTTTTTCTGTTCGTCAAATTATTATTCTCACCATAAGTACTTGGTCAAAATACTTTTGTACACGATCCAATAGTGATCATAATCTTGTAATAGATCTTAGTGGTAAACATAGTGCACACTTTAAAATCCACGGTTGACCACTTTGGTAGTGGACGTAACACTTTTAACAGTGTGAAACACTTCAACTCTCTAAGTATCTTCTTTCCAGTTTTGTGCTTTAAATTCATTACCTTCATAGCTTCATTGTTGCAAAGCTTCTGATATTGGTTTTTCAATTTGAGCAGACTTCACTAGCAACAATCCTTTCCGCTCCCCAACTTAATCTATAGGTTGGTATATCTCATTGTTTTGCAAAGGAGACCAGTTTAATTTTAAATTGAAAATAGGTTGTTCACTCCTCCTTCTAGCCTATTTGAGTCTCTTGGGACTAACAACTCTTACTAATTCTATGAAGAAAGGTAATATTTCTATTTCCACCGCCTGTATTATGTTCCTCTATGGCTAAGTTCCCTATATATTGCTTGTTTAATAATTTTCAAATTATTCTTTCCATCTCTTTTTGATGTCTTCAACCTTGACTAGGACCCGTGACTTTTCATGCTTAATAATACATTTTACTTCCCTGAAACTCCTAGTCTTCCTCTCCCTTGATTTTGCAAGTTTGTATATACTTTTTTTTCCTTCTTTTGTACCTAATTTTTTTGTAAAAGTCGTCGAATTCTTTATGCTTAGCTTCTCTCACGGATTTCTTCACTTCATTTATTAGCCAATTTGTATCATTCCCAATCTTTTAGATTTCAAGATTTTTGCCAAGTTTTATAAGACTCACTTTGAAGTGGAGCCACTTTTTAGACTTCCTCGTTCCACCACCACATTTCTTTATTTCAAAGTCTTTTGCCTTTTCATTTCCCTAATACCTGCTTTGCTATTCTTTTAATACCGTTGAACATTTTATTCCATATTTCGTTGGTGCCTCTGTGCCAAATGATTTGAATCTAAAATAGTACAAGGGCTGGGATCTTACATTTGTTTATCCTGAGGCCTAATCCACATGGCAGTCTCCCTATTGGTGTGTACACATGTCTAGCATCTAGCTTGGCCACATGTGATGGACTTGTTGCAAATATGAGTACACTGGTAAAAGAAGCCTCTGCTTAATACATAAGATATTATGTCCATTTACCCACAGTTCATTGGTGTTTTGTTATTGAATTGCATGCTAATGGAATGTTATATGCTATTAATAATCAATAATTTGGATAAGACAATTTTGTTACTTTTCTTATCTAATATTCATTGCTTCAAATTTTTTATCAGACATTTCGACATTCTAAACTTTCTGGAAAGAGTAACCTTTACTCTATGTTGTAAAGCATGCCGAAGTTCTTTTAGACCTGAAAACTCCAATCTACATGTTTGCTCTGTGTTGATCAGTTTGCTTGTATTTGTTTAGCTTTTGATTTCTTTCATTTATGTGTGATCAGACCGTCATAACTAATGCTACTACAATATAGGCTGGGATACTGGGTTTGGGTAATATGCAAAATCTTTTTGAGACTGTGAAGAAAGCTCAGATGGTAGTTCAAGTCGAGGCTGTTCGTGTGCAGAAAGAACTTGCTGCGTATGTATTGCTTATCAGATTAATTCTAACGATTATACTTAAGTTTCCTTTTTAAATTCTGTGGAAGTCAGCTGTTATATTTAACTTTTGCTATTTTTCTCTTTTCTGATTTTCAGAGCAGAGTTTGATGGCTATTGTGAAGGTGAGCTAATAAAGGTACACATTTTCAACTTGACTATTTTAATCATTTTCCTACTGTATGTGTACACTTGTGTTTCTTTGTGTGTGAGTGGGTGGGCAGAGTCGGGGTGGGGGGCATGGTTCTGAAACTTTATGGATAGGTAGCATGATACAAGTTGGTGCATACCACTTGGAGTGATCTTTTCATGGATGTGTTCAGTTTAGGAAGGCTAAGTGATGCAGGATGACTTTGAGATCCTACACTCAAAAGATGTTTGGTGAAACTGTTGGAACCAACACTCAGTTGGATTGATGTGACCTCACCTAATTGGCATGCCTAAGTTCCTAACGCAAATTGTATTACTTATTTAAACTAATCTCAAATAATTAAAATACAAACTAAAGATACAGAAAAAATGTCAATATAAGTTACTTATCCTTATTACAAAGTTCGATTACCGATTACGGGCTACTTGGTGTACAGCACATTCTTCTTTCCAATGCTTGAGAAAAGCTAGCCATTGATATACTAATGTTTGAGAATAATTAGCCATGAACATAGAGAAGTCTTCTACTTATGCATTCCGTGGAAACATTTATTGGCAATAGGTGAAACAATAGGGAGAACCTCTGTTGGAGTGGATGATTCAAATAAGTTCGCCACTAGAATGAACTCACAGTACTCAATCTCTTGTAATGTAATGCTTGGATGTCAAATGAATCTTCAGCTTCATCTACTTCTAAGTTGTTGTTTGGATTCATATCACTATGTATAGCTAATCTCAGCTCCCTCGTCTTGAACATGAATCAGAACATTGGCCTTGAACTTTACAAGCTTAGCATCCATGAGCGCAAATCTTCTCAGTTATTTGATAACATATTATCTGTTTATGTTATTATTGTCGTATATGTACTCATAATCAAATTTGTAGATATATTTATATGTAATGTGTCCCCGGTGTGTTGGTGTCTGAACTTTTGTTGAAAATTTTGTGTTGGGGTGTCCGACGTATCGGTGCTTCTTAGGAAGCCATATAGACAGCTCTATCCCACAACATCTGCCTAGTCATCAACCGATCGTTAAAAAATCATGAGTTCCTCTCAAGCCACATACTCCGTATAATAACACTCAACATTCCTGAAGCCAACTCGCATTCTTATCCCTACCAACCCTGGCTTCGCCAACCACACCAAACATATTGTTTCATAAGTATTGAGCCTCCGCACAAAGGAGAAAAAGATAATCATGTGACTCAAAAGACTGCTTACACATCACACACCAATCCGGAGAATCCTTTTATACACCTATGAGCTTGTCGAACATCGTTAGTGTTGAGCTTCTTAAGCGCTAAAGACCAAAGCAGGGCCTAACCTTGAACGGGATATGAGATTTCCGAATAATAGATAGGGGAAAAATAATGAATTAGGAAAGGGCTGAAAGACAGGTCAAATGCTAAAGGAAGGACCTAAAAGAGAGCAAACACAGATGAGCGGGTATCAGAATTATGTTATAGAAGAACTTGTGACAAAATACCCACAAAAGAGACCTATTCGGCCTCCAATCACTCAAATTGCGGAAGAAATGGAAATCCCAAGAAATAAAATTAATATCGTTGAATATAAAAGCAAAGATACGAGCCAAATGCATTGAAGAGATCTAGAATAAGCGTGAAAGACTCCCCAAAAAGAAATATCTCCCAGTCGAATGTGATTCCTATTCTCTACCCTGAGCCGAGATAAAGGCAAGAATTAAGAATAACACAGATGAATGAATTTCCAGGAAGTTGTGAGTGTAACCAAACGCCCAAATACATACATCCCACCCATTCTCGTATATTCCAAACTTGCTATTAGTCACATTATGCCATATTGATTGAGTTTCACGAGGAAGACGCCTCATCTACTCTCCCACTACGGAAATGTTTTTACAGACTAGGTTCCTTACAGCCAAACCACCTTTCTATAAGACACATCCCATTGTTATCTTTTCAATCCACTTTACCTCACTAACCAGGATCCTGAAGTGGGAGAGAAATAAAGAGGTATACTTTAAAGACAACCTTTAACAAGACTGATCCTTCCCTCAAGGGAGAGTTAACTCGTATCTCCGCCTTTCTTGTATGGGCTGGATTCAGACTCTTGGAACTTCCATCGTTTTCGCAGTTTTGATGGTAGGGAAACAGAGGAGGTTTTTACCCTTCTCGCTACTCTTTCTTAGGTGCATTCGTGTAAAATCCTGACTCTTTCTCTTGGGTGGTCATTATTCCTGTCGTTCTCTATCTGTTCATTCTCCTAACCCTGTCCCTTTTTCCACTATCTTCCTTTCTCTATTTGGAAAGATTGTTTTTCGTTTAAATCCCGGGCTTTTGTGTGGTCACTTGTTCTCAGTAAATTCAATACTAATGATGTTGGACAAGCTTGTAGACCTTATTAGAGGATCTCTCCGAACTAGTGTGCGATGTGTGAGCATGCCTCGAATTCCTATGATCATCTTTTTCTTAATTGTGATTGTACGCAATTTCCTTGGAGTAAGCTGTTCGGGGTGGTTGTGAAGCTTAGGTGTTCATATTTCTGCATGTCTTAAATGTGAATGAGCGTCAAAGGTTTTGACAGGGACATGGATACTAGTTTTCTATGAGATGTGGAATATTTGCTGTCTTGTGGT
Organism: Codonopsis lanceolata; assembly: GCA_013146195.2. Taxonomy (NCBI): domain Eukaryota; kingdom Viridiplantae; phylum Streptophyta; class Magnoliopsida; order Asterales; family Campanulaceae; genus Codonopsis; species Codonopsis lanceolata. Next base: position 41,867,847 of record CM028377.1, read on the forward strand.
GCATCTGGATTCAGAGGAACTCAAGTATTCTCAGGGATTGGTCAAAGTCTTGGCATCTTCTTCAAGATAAAATTGTGTTTTTGGCTTTTCTTTGGGCTTCGGTTTGGGGTGCCTTTAGAGAAATTCCCATATTGGAAATGCAAGAGAATTGGAGTGCTTTGATATCTTGAGTTCTTGTGGTTGTTAGTAATCATCTTTTTTTATATATGTGTGTGTGTAATGTGAGTGTGTGTATATATAGGGGTTTGCATTTGATTTGACTTTGAAACACCAAAGGACATGATAGGAAACTAGAGTTTGAAGTAGAAAATGAACCTGCTATTAAAGATGTGGTATAAAATAATGCAAATGTCTGGGTGAACTTGCAATATGCATTTTAGGATTGTAATAGCAGTGCAAGGTAAGAAGAGAATGGAAGATTGATGCAACTCCAAAGATTTCAGATGGAATAGTTGGACCTTGAAGAAATGGAAGAAAATCCCTTCTGTAATGTCATGGATTTAATATGAAGTGACAGTCCAAAGTGTTATTCTAATGAACACTATAATCCCTATACTAACTCATGACAAAAATGACCCTTACCTAAAAATTATATCAATAACTCATTAAAAGAGCATATCTTAGGAAACTCATAACCACCATCTTAATTGTGACACGTCAACTAGTTTGTTCATTGCAAGTATTAGTTTGTTCAAGTTTCTCTCAGGAGCATAGCTGAATTTTCTGTTTATAATCTTGAACGATTGTGTTTGATGCTTAATGGGGTTTCTGTAGGTAACACTTTCTGGTAACCAACAGCCTGTGCGCACAGAGATAACAGAAGCTGCAATGGAGTTGGGAGCTGAAGTAAGTGAATATGAATTTGTCCTTGGATCTATTATTTTCAAGTTTTGTGTCTTCTGGCAATTTGTGGCAATGATACCTTCAAATTTGTAGGACCGTGCCTTAAAAATTCATGGATTTAAAGTGACTTATTTGTGTAGAACTCTAAGTTATTTAGCAATAATGGCATATTTAGGGTTTTTAATGAACCGCACTGACTCAAACTCAGCTTGGCTCGGCTCGTTAAGATCAACATAGCTTGGCTCTTGCTCCATTCAATTTGAACATGGACATGATTTTAGGTTTGAGGTATAAATGAGCCAGGCTAGGGTGGCTGAAATAAGCTCGTTAACCAGATAGTATTTGATATTCCTTCCATCCCAAAAAAAATAGGTTCATTTCCTCGTAAGAAAGTCAACGTGAGACAATATCAAATCACTATTTAACATATATCTATTATGTCTTAGGTAATGAAATTTCAATCATTGCATCGTCAATATTATGAATACTATCAATAGCAATCCCTAAGATTTCCTATGGATAAGTAAATATTTAGCAATCTTTGATCAAAGTTTAATCAAGTTTGACCTAAAAAAATCGAAATGGGGATATTTCTTTTGGGACAGAAGGAGAGTATCTGTAGTATATTTTAAGCTTAGGCTCAAGTAAGGCTGGAGCTTGGCTCATTTGAAGCGATTTGTGAGCCCAACAAATGTTCAAAGCTTGTTTATAGAACTAGCATCTCTGTAACGGGGTATAGAACTATTTGGAAGTAAATTATGATTCATCTTACTCATGCATCTTCATTAAGAAGTCAAATGAATTAGTTCCAGAGAAAGGGAGCGAGGGAGGGATGAAGATCTCTCCCATTAATCGTTTCCTTCAAGTTATGTTTACATGCTGAAGTTTATTTTTATTATTTTATTTTCCTGGTCCTTCCATATGCATATATGCCTATAAATTATGTCAGAAAACACGCTTATGAAGTAAAATAAAAGAGTATGAGAGGGAGGGAGGGAATGAAAGATTAATCTTGAGTGGTTGAACCTGAAACATACACAGGCCATCAGACAAGTTATGAGTAATTGTGTATTGTTTTTAAGAAAAACTACTCTCCATTTGGAAATACTTGATCATTTTGTAACTATATTACCTGCAACACTATTTACATGGCGTCCCCTCCCATAGTCTTCTTCCATGTATTAGAATTCTTGATATCCAGGAAACACCAATCTCAACATCTTTAGTTCCGGTGGTTGTCACCCAAAGCTAAGGTTGACGACTTGGAAGAGAAACATTGCCTGGCGTACTTAGTTTTCAAGAAAAAGGTAGTGTCCTTTTCTCTTGATTTTCAACAAGGGGAAAAAATGGATGCCATCAGCTAAAAACTAACAGAGAGTTTCAATGTTCTAAAATTAAATAAATCCAATGTAACCCTAAACTCTTAACCCTATACCCTAAACCCTAATGTTAGAGTTTTCAAACTTGAGGAACGCTATTGAAACATTCTGTTAAATTTCCACTAACGTTATCCATTTCTATTACTTAATTGATAATAAAAACAAAAGTACGCATCTTTATTTGTCGAAAAAAATAACATGCAGCATAAGATCTGATGTATTGGGTGATTAGATGTTTAATTTGGCTTAATCGGCATGTCTACTGAATTCAGAAAAATCGGATGAACTGGATATGCCACGTATTCCAACTTGAATTAGCCTGATTAGTGTGCATCTTTACCTTGTTTTCCCTACTTCGTTTCTGTTTGTTTCTTTAATTTGGTTTCCTAAAAGCCTGAATAATATCGTTGCTGCAGTTTGATAACATTCATTTACTTTATGCAGAAACTTTCCCTTTTAGTTACAGAAGCTTATAAAGATGCACACGAGAAGAGTGTTCTTGTGAGAATCATCCATCCTTTCTAGTTATCAAGTAAATATTTTTTTGCCTACCCAATAAGAGTATCATTTACATAAGTTGCTGTTTTCACAGGCTATGAAGGAGAGAATGAATAACCTTGCTCAGAGCTTAGGAATGCCGCAAGGACTAGGTGAAGGGTTGAAGTGATGTGCAGTGTAATGGCCTTTAGTTTTGTATACAAGCATCAGAATCATTCCATTTCTCTTTTATGTTTGACTAGGCGGCTTAAGACGGTTGATACATGGTTTAATTAGAGCATCCACGCTCATCAACCTTTTAAAAAGTTTTAGTTAGCATATCACGTCATCAACTTATAAATTTTTCATTTTAAACTTATTCTCTGCATTCACATAAACCTTTAAAAAACTTTGTAGCATGGACGCAGCAGTTAAATATTTTGTTCTTTCACAACATTTATTTAAAATTAAATTCTTTCATGATATTTATTTAAAAGTAATAATTTTATTTTCAATAATAAATATATATATTCTTAAAACATAAAAAATTTGAAAAATATATATTATGTCAATATAATAATGATTAGTAATTTAAAATATTGATGTAATAATATAGATTTTATTAAACAAAATTGAATATAAAATTATAAGTAACCATAATTAAAAGTATATAAATATTGATGGGAAATATTTAATAGAAACAATTTAATATTTATTGTTATTGTCTCCGAAGTGTTTCAAAATATTCAAAACCAAGTCGGATCAAGTTTTTGATATACTTCACGATCACATAGTTTTGCATGTCTTTGAATGCATTGTTGAAAATGTTGAATATCCTTGAGATACGTGTATTGGTGGTTCTACTTTTCATTTGATCAGTTATTTATTACGTTACTTTTATTCTCTACAATCATATTATGCAATGTGATATACGTTTATATTATATCTTTCAAATCTTCCTTACTTTAAAATCGTGTTGCACCTTGTACTATTGCTCAACGAGATTAGAGGACTCCGAATGCTCGTTCAATGTCCTTCCTTGTAGCCTTTTGCATTTGTTTGAACTTGATCCTATTAGGGTCTTCTAGATTTGCAAAGCTTTTAACAAATGAAGCCCACTTTGGGTAGATTGCATCTGTCAAATAATATTCCTTCGTGTATTGTATATCATTTATTGTAAACTGAAATTCATGAGAGTATTCTTGGACTATATCATTGAACAATTGAGAGTACTCGGTGATTCGTTTCCAAAACTCCTTATCATGTTGAGAGTTGTCAATCATGCTATTCGTTGAAACAATGAGCCGAGCACTTGCAAGCGGTTTGCCATCTTCAATGCTCAAGTTTGTTTTTTTTGCTTGTCTTCAGCTTGATTGCTTACTTTTTCATCTAGAATAATGTTTTTCAACCATTCTTGAGTGAAAAAAGAAGGAATTTCAGACTCAACGATACTAGCCTTTTTTGTATCTGTCGGTGTTGTTGGATTTCCAGAGTTATAATATCTGGATGTGTATTGCGTATTGATTCGTCATAGCTGGATGAAAATATTCATGCTACGGATGCATGAGAAGTTGAGAAAATAAATGATAAGGAACGTTTGAAATATTTAAAGTACCTTCATTAATTGGAGGAACGAGGAAATGTGGGAGACTTTGAAAATTATGATATTGAAAATTCTGAACTTGAAAATTTGGTGGAACTTGAACATTCGGAGGAGCTTGGAAATTTTGAGGAGCTTACAAATTCGAAGGAGTTTGTGTATTGACAGAATCATTATCATTTGAAGAACTCAATAAATTTATAAAATAATTGTTATCCATAACAAAAGAAATAAAAAAAGAATTTTAGGTAATTAAATGAGAAAAATTTTGAGGTAAAATGTATGTGTGAATGTAATGAAAAAATTATTTTGGAAAACTATTTATAGGAAAATAAAAAAAAATCTTCAAAGTTACCATTATCATGCAACGGATAGAATAAAAAAAAAGAAGGTAAATATCATATGAAAAGTTGTAAATAAAAGGCTTTTCACCAACCGGTAGAAAATTATAACCTTTTCCTCTATCAACTTTAATGGATACCAACCTTTTACAAAAAGATTTATCTTTGTTTTAAAAACCTTTTCTTCCCCCCACTACAGTCTACAGATGCCCTTAAGTACTCCTCTCAATGCCTAGGTTGGGTCATCCTTGGAGATGTATTTGTCAATATAGGTTGCGCTTACAGATAAAGTAAAAATTTGTGTAAAATAGTCTTGCAGATCTTTTTTGTAAGACGGATCATCTTTATTCGATTCATCACGTATTGGTGGGTTGAGCAATAAGAGAGTGAAACTTCGTCTTACAAATTAAGATCCGTAAGACGGGTCTTACATGAGATCTATCCTAAAGATAAATCCTTGTGCACAATGTATACAAGTTACAATTAATTTTAAATTCAATAATAATGTATCTGTAATCTATGTTTCATTTTAGATATTTCTAAATTCAGTAAGTCAAATTACTATGAACATTGAATAACAATCCAAAAGCTAAATCAATCCTACCTATTTAACAAGAGGTTTTGTTGTTTTAACTAATAGTATTCGCAAGTTAAACAGGTGGTGCATTGCTAATCGTCTCTTCTACCAGTAAAAGTCATCTTACATTTTAATTGATGTTTTAAAAATCGTTAGGTGTGAGTGTCCCGTTCTGAGTCTGCCCGTTCTTTACTGAGAAAGCGTGCGAGTTTCAAAATTTTGAGTGCGTGGAATACACTCGGTCTCGTTGTGGACTCAAAAAATATTAACAGAGTCATCATCTCTATTTTATGGAATAAACAGAGAAAAACAAAAGATATCATATTAACAGAGTCATCATCTCTATTTTGTGGCATGTCTATGATAGCTTTTACTTTTGTAGGCTCTATTTCAATTCCTTGCTTGGTTACTATAAACCCCAAGGCTTTGTCTTTGGTAACCTCAAATGTGCATTTTGTTGGGTTGAGCTTCATCTAGTGTTTCCGTAACCTTTCTAAGAATTTTCGAAGGTCTCTGACATGGGCGTCATTTGTGTCATGAATGAATAATCATGTCATCCACATACACCTCGACTTCTTTATGTATCATGTAGTGGAAAAAAGTAGTAACATCTTTTTGTTATGTAGTCCCAGTCTTTTTTAGCCCAAATGGCTCCCAAAAGGTAGCAAGAGTCTATATACCCAGTTGCCAAAACCTTTATTATAGTTGTTGTTGTTGTTGTTGTTGTTGTTGTTGTTGTTGTTGTTATTATTATTATTATTATTATTATTATCTTTATTAGTTAAAGAGACTCAAATTTGCTGGGCCAAGCCCATACTCATAATAGGAAAGATAATAAACACTAAGCCCATTAAAATTTTTAAGTATACTAATCCCAAACTGTAAATAAGCCCACAATGAAAATTTAACTAATATTAATAAAATTTATTTTATTTTATTATAGAATTTTTTGGTACATTACAATAACAATATTAATAACACCAGTTGGTTTCTATCCCCATCTCTATCTTGTTGAAACGTGCTTTGACAAAATCATGATCGAAAATACACATATAGAAAACAACAAAGACATTAGGTAGGTCTTGTTAAGAAAATATTTCTCCTTATTTCTTTCTTCCTTTTATTGTTTATAATTTTTTTTTTCTCCTAAGGGGGTATGGGAAGCGATTGAACCTAAGACCTCACATTTTGTTAAGCCCCATGTCTACCACTGAACCTCCCCTTAGGGGCTCCTTTTATTGTTTTTTAAAAAAAGACTTTTGAGTCTATATATTCTCATGTTATCACATATATAAAATATGCTGAGGCCACTTGCCTACGTCACACTCATGGAGTCACCTGCATGACCTAGGATACAAATTTGAAGTGTCTATATTTAATTTGTCTTCAAAAGTTTTTGAATTTCGTTTAGGTGAGGGGGCTTTCCACTACACTGACCCAATATATTTTACAGGACTACAGAATACTATGGGCCTGATGCATGCGTGACAATCCAACCCTAACCCCTCATGTACAAATTTCTTACCTTTTCTACCCCTCCCTTCATAAATTATTTTCTAGCTTTCTTTTTTCGTCAGTTTAAAATAAATTATTTAACCCTTTTATAAATAAACCAACATAGCATTTTTTTTTAAAAAACGATTGTATTATAAATATTGATGTAATGCGTGGTTTTTTTAATAGAAATGTTTAAGAATACTCCTCATAAAATCTCTTAGTTAGTCCATATAAACAGTTCCGTTACAAAAATGGATGACTCGTTAACGGTAAGGACCATATTACACCTAATTATTGAGTATATTGGTCGATTTTAAGATATTATAAGTTGATTAATCAAACCGATAAACTAAAAATAGTACGATAATCAAAAAGATAATTTTTACTTTTTCAAACAACAATATATACACAATTTCGTGAACAAAGTTTTTTTTTTTTTTTTTTTTTTATCTTTATCTTTATCTTGTCCATGTCAAGGTGGAAGAATATAGATGCTTTAATCAATCACTCTTTGAATATTCGGAAGTCGGGCTACTTTTCCTTCCTTGAAATTTCCACTAGCAACAAATCTTGACTTGACACACCCTTTATAAAATCCAACCATCTTAAAAAGAAAATTTTCAAACATAATAATTATTATTTTGGAACGAAAAAAAAAGACGGGCAATAATTTTAAGATTTAGGGAGTATATGTTAAAAATATTAAAAACTTTGGTTTGAGACCAAATATATTGTTTTTTTTTGTTTTTTTTTTCTCAGATCTATATTTTAAAGTTCTTTTAAAAGCTAATAAAACATTAAGCACCTAAAAAATTTGACATCAATAAACAATAGCACCCTTAGATAGACACACTAACTAATAAATATTTAAACACAAAATTATTCACAATAAAAAAATACTACCTCATGCTCAGAACACTTTTGATCTGATACACAGATTAAAAAAAAAATAATTAACTTGATTATTAATAATTATATGATGTGTAGTTTTCTTTAAAACTCATATTCATGTGCCTCATAATTAAAATAAGAAGAAAAATTAAGAGTCAAGCAGTAATAGTGTTGTCCTAAAAAACTTTCAAACTAGACAAAAAAAAATTGAGACATGCAAAAAAATAAAAAAACATGACAATAATTTTGGGATAAAGAAAATATACAAAATCTAAAAATTAAACTATTGATTAATTAGCAAAATAATCATCCATAACAAATTATAACACACACACACACACACACACACACACACACACACATATATATATATATATATATATATATATATATATATATATATATATATATTATTTATCCTCTTCACCTAAACTAGACTAAGTCTTAATTTCTTGTTTAATTTCCTCGGTGTCAATGTTGCTTACCTCAGATAAACAATCTCTTAACATTGACCTCAATCTTAACCCTTTACACAACAATGTCGGAAGCTCGCTGGTACGTACATTTAAATCATATTTAGCATAGGTAAAAGCTTGTGTAAGACGGTTTTATGAGTATCTTTTGTAAAATGGATCCGTTTTAGCCAACTTACCGTGTGTTGTTGGATTAAATTATGAAAGAGTGGAACTTCATCTTACGAATTAAGATCCTTAAGATTGTCTTCCACGAGCCCTACTCTTTAGCATAACCTTTTTATCGTTATTTATTATGAGGATTAATTCTAACCACATTTTCTTTTGTTTTGAATCAGAGGGAAGATTCTCTATTCGATTTTCGTGATCAAAGAACGCCACTAATTCTACAAGAGGTTCGCTATATATTCGCAACGAGTCTGACACTAGGCCAGTTTATAGAATCATCGTAGATCCAGCAGAAAGCCTTGGATCTACGTACAAAGCACTTATTATTATTTTTTAACATAAAAATGTGTTGTTGCTCGAAAAGTACATAAGTTAGTTTTCAAATATCAACCGGTGTCAATAAGTGTTGGATTAATCAAGTATAACTTATAGTACTATTACTTTAGGTTTAATGTCCATATCGATTTACACAAAATTTAAGGAGCTATGTATATGTTGAGACATTAAATCCATGTCGGTTACAACCAATCAAGTCAATTGTTCCCTTCATAAACCAACTATAACCATCATTAAAAAATTTGCAAACAAGTCAAATTATTGTTCTTCAGAAAAATATATTCAAATCCAATCTTAAAAGAATACTTTATAAGTTTACAACGAAATTCATACACTCCCCGTTTGAAAATTTGTCAAACATCAGTACTAAATGATGCCCAACCAATAGTTAAAAGGTCATTTTCAGATTGATTAGCACATGTAGAATTGATATTGTTTTGATAAGATGTAGATGCGTTGCGATTCGAATGAGTTGAACTGCTATTACATACTGAAACATCCATATTTGAAGTAGATACATCGCGATTACAATTCATTGAATCGGTTTTGTAACAATCTGCTAAATCCCTAACATTACAAGAAATAGAATCACCAAGTTAACCTACCATGTTCAATCCCAAACTCAAATCATTTTGATTTTCAACATCTATGAATATAATAAGAGGAAATGCTCAAGTATGGCCAGAAAACCCATCAATTTATCTTTTATGGCCATTGACCAAAAAAATGATATATACTTCCCAAAAGACCCTTCCTAACCTAGATACCCTTTTAGTTCAATAGTCTCCCTCCGCCATCGCCATCGTCTCCCGACCATCATCTCCCTCCGTCATCGCCTATCGATGTATGCAAGGTTCGTCTCTGTTAGTCTCTCTCATCTCTCTATCTTCTCACAATGAATCTGTTCGTCGGCATTAAGTATGAGTTGATTAACTGACTCATAATCGACTGGTCGAGTATGAGTCGGTTAATCGACTCACTAAAGATGAGTCAGTTAATCGACTAGAAACAGAAGGTGCATGGGAGAGTTGTGCTCCTGTTAATGTTAATGAAACAGCATGTGTACATGTGAGAGTATGAGTCGGTTAATCGACTCACTTAGTTATTAGTGGGTCGATTAACTGACTCACCAATGTGTCGATTAACTGATCTATTAGTGGGTCGATTAATTGACTCACCGAGTTGATTAGTTAGTCGGTTAACCAACTCAAAATACGATTACTCAAGTTAGTAAGGGTATTTTGGGGTTTACTGATAAAACATGGCCATAAAAGATAATTTTAAGCTGTGAGTGTGGTCATTTTTGAACATGTGTGCTTTGGCATGACTATTTTGGAAGAAACCACATGAATATAATACTACTTGACAAAACTCTTGCCAACAACACCATGTTTACGCAATCATCGTCACTCGCCAAACAACAATTCATGTGACATCCAACATAATATTTCATACATAAATTTGAAAATTCAACATTATAATATTTACTCGTTATCAATTGAATAAAATCACCAATGACAAAATTTTCAATAAGCTTAGAAACAATTGTATTTCGTCAAAATTTGACCAATAACATAATTATTTTTCCATTGAAGAAGGGAGTTAATTGAAATAGGGAAGAAACGACGATTTACGGAAGAGAAAATTCGGAATACATCGATACCCATGAAATTTGAAGTATATGTTTTAAACCGAGGTATATAAAACTATACACCACGATTCAGACAACTAGTCATCCCTCCTAAAATTGACTTTTGAACCATGGTTCACACGACTAGTCAATAGCCATCCCTTAAGTGTTCATTAAGGGTAACGTAATCATTTCCCTCCCAAAAGTGACTTTTGAACTGCGGTTCATGCTACTACTCATCCCTTAAGCGTTCATTAATGGTAACGTAGTCATTTCCCTCTCAAAAATAATTTTTTTCGGCTGAAAATAAAAACAAGGGACTGTATCGATTCAAATCATAGGGAAAGAGACTGGCCAACAATTTTTTCTAAATTTTTTATTATACTATAGGAAATTTGGGTACATTATGGCTGCGGTGGTTGGTGGGTTTTCTGGTGACTTGAGAACAAGGAGGTGATGGTGGTGATTTAGGGAGGTGGGTGATAGTGGAAGGAAGAATAGGCAGAAGAAAGAGATAATTTGTTTAGCTGGGTTTGAATATTATTGTAAGGGCAAAATAGGCATGACCTATTTTGGTCTTGTTTCACCTTTCTTGGTCAAAATATGATTTTTGATAAGTTTGTGTTTATTTAGGACTTAGTATATTTTATTAGATTTAGTTTAGTTATTTTTGGTAGCATAATCTTTTTGTAGATTTCAAGTGCACATATTTGGTAACAAAATCTTAGCATAAATCCTAGTCTAACCATGATTCTTGACCACTTTCATATTTGGTAATTAAATCCCATCCTAGTCTAACCATGATTGTTGACCACATTCATATATGGTAACAAACTCCCATTAGTTTGGTCAGGGCCGTTCCTGACATTTCAAAGGTCCGGGGCAAAATAACGAATAAGGGCCCCAAACTCGATTGTTTGCTGGAATGCTGCACCAACATATAAGAAATAATTTGTAAATTTCTAATCTATTATCTACTTAAACAATTTTTAGACTATGTGATTTTAAAAAGAAATTGTGGATCAACAAAAAAATTAATTTACGAGCCCTAAAAACCTTAAACCAAAAGAAATATGGGTTTGAGACTTTGAGGGTTTAGGGTCTGAATGTCTGATTCATCTGAAGAAGAGAAGGGCCTAAAGAGGGGAAAAATTTTGAAAATTAAAATAAGGAAAATTGGACGAGTACCTGCATCATCAGTCCTTCACCGGCGCCGACGTCTTCGAGTTCATGGATGAGGAATGGCAGAGTGACTAAGTGAGTGAGACTGTGAGAGTTTTTCTTGCTTTGAGCCTTTGAAATCGAACTGAAACAGAGCCTAAAGGTGGAGTGGAAATTAATATGGCGGCCAAAGATGCATAGGGATGACTGAAGAGTGAATCTCGAGGTCGAGGGCCGCCGTTGATCGTTCCATCTCCTTGATCCTTATGTCCGACTGTCCCGCTGTCCGCCCTTCCATCTAATCAACCTTTCGTCTGCCGGTATCACCGCATCAAGCTTCTGCTTCCGTTTCTTGTTTCAAAACAATTTTCCATATTCTCTATTTATATTTATTAATATTATATTTATATATTATATATATACTATACATATAAATAAATTTTGGGCCCCTAATTTTTTTGGGCCCTAGGCAGTCGCCCCTTGGGCCTATGCCCAGGAACGGCCCTGAGTTTGGTAAGTTGTTGATTTTTTCCTTAAAAACTAATCATTTTCCTTGTAGTAGACGGACTGTTTTTGGGTGTGTGTAGGAGACTCATACTATATATTCAGGAGCTGGGATTCGGCCTTCTAACAGAGCTCTAGAAAGAGAACAAAAACCATAGAGGGTGCGTTCAGATCCGAGGAGTTTCGCAGCAGCTTTATTGCACTGTTCAAGAATCGAATGTGTTACCCATTGCAAAGAACATTGGCAACACATCGAAGTTCTGAACCGGTTTTGTGCTTCCTTTTTGTTTAAAGAAAGCTGATTTTGTTTCTTCCCACATTTTGTTTATCTTGTTTATGTGGGGTTTTTGTTCTCCAAGATTCATTATCTTGTGAGAATATTTTGTGTGTGATTTCACATAGTTTTTTGTAAAACAATTTATTCTTTTTAGTGAAATCTTTTTAGTGAAATCTTTTTGGCCATGAGGCTAGATCTACAAGTATAAGCTTGTAGATTGTTTGGTAAATTTTTGTGATTAATTTCATGCTTTAGTATTAAGTCTTCCGCTGTTTTTTTGTTATTTTTCTGTCTATTGTGACTTCTATTGCAGCTTTTTGAGAATCCTAGCTACTTGTGTTCTTTCAATTGGTATCAGAGCCTTCTCTTGACATCACTAAGAGTTGATTCCGTAGTAGCCATGATGGATTCTCAATATGAGAATTTTGTTCGTCCTAATACCTTGAGAAAGAAAGGTTTGTACAATGACTTTCATTGCTTTAACTCTTCTGTCTCTGAAGATGGTGCAGAATCAGAATCAGATCTGATGGATGCATATAAGGAGTTGCACAATGATTGGGAAAAGAAAGTTTGTCAAGTTAAGTTATTTAAAAAGGCAAATGAAATACTCAAGAAAGTGAATGAAGATCAAAAGGAGAACATTGCTAGAGTACTGGAATGTTTGCTTAGCAAGAAAGATGTGGAGCTTGAAGAACTGAAAAAAGAACTGCTCAAAGCTAATGAGACCATGGAAAATGGAATTCAAGCCAACACAAAATGGATGATATGCTGAATTTCGTAAGTCCGGTATTGATTCAGCCCAAGACGCTTTGAAAGAAGGTGAAGGTATGTCTTCAATCTAAACAAATTTCACGCAAAAATTTCAAAATCCAAATTTCTTTGAAAACCGAAATCAAGAAAGAAAAATTTTGTGTGTCATTTTTGTCATAAGCCCGACATATACAACCTTTTTGTTTTCTAAAAAGGCTATATATGAGGATGATGTTAGGCGTGCTTTCTTGGCAAAATCAGATGCAACATCGACGAGTACAGCCAATGCAACAAACCAATGCAAAGAACATTGGAAGTCACATTGGAAGACTCATCCGAAGTCGCATCGTAAATCTCATCCTCGAAAAACCAAACTAAAGTTTTAAAACAGATGTGGGTTCCTAAGGGTAGTAATGACAAAGGCAAGTCCAAATACTGTGAACCCTTTGATATATGTCCCGTGCTAAGCGCTTCTATGAAACCATTGATGAATACCATGATGAATCTCCTCCAAAATCTTCGAACCAAAGATTCCGAAACCAAGAAATCAAGACATGATCGACGTAACCCGCATATCTCCGAAAGTTCACCAATGTGATTCACAATGTGTCACCCAATGTTGCAACATCGGCACAGCATTGACGTAAAACTTGGTCGATTCAAACAAACGTGTCCTCGAACATTCGAAAATCATCCAATTTGAATGATGCCCATGACATTCCTAGTCAGAATAAAAATCATCCAATTTCTCAAGTGATATGTAATATTCATGATGGCATATACACAAGGAGAAGAGGTAAGGTTGATTCTCAAAAATTTGTATGCTTATCAAAATATTTTTGAGAGAAGCCTTAAATCTTTTATGGATGCTCCAAATGATCAAAGATTATGTGCTACACTTTGATGTGTTAACCTTGTTTTTTGATAACACCTATGCATTTTGCTTAGTACAAAAATCCAATTCATCATTCTCATACAAAACACATTGATATAAGACACCATTTTTTAGAGACTTGGTTAAATATGGAAATTGTTTGCATTATACATGTTGGGACTGAAAATCATCTTGCTGATATATTTGCCAAGTGTCTTGTTTTTGAGAGATTTTTCAATCTTTGGAAATCTCTTGTGTTTTGTGTGCCATATGATTTTACACTTAGTTAATTATTAAAAAAAAATAGGCATGATTGCATTTTGTCTTTAGAGGGCACTCTAGATCAATTGACTCACATGTATGTGTCTCTTGTGGTTGCTTGGGAATTGCATTCAAAAATCAATTATGTTTTTTTTATGATTCTCTTTCTCTCCCAGTTCTTGAGTATGTTTAAAGTCCACAAAGGAAAGTGCTACCTTTTGAAATTTTTAGGATGCTGCAATTTATCAAAGTACTATGGAACTTCGGTTCTCATGGGTTGATCTTGAGAAAATTGACTCCCTTTAATTGAAAAAGTGTGAAAGCTACCTAACGAAAAAGAGTTACCTATGAACAAGGTTGTGGCACCTTTCTTTTGGGACTATGAATCCTCGGATTTCATGGGTTGATCAAAAAGTTAAGCGGCTTCCCTTAGTAAATAGTGTGAAAGGTTCCAAGTGGCATGTTTTTATAGCTTGAAATAAAGTAGAGCTATATTCCTAGGGAAATAAAGTACCTATGGATTTTTGTTGTGAAAAATTTACGATCTTGGGAGAGAAATCTGGTTGAGAAATTAAAAACAAAAAAACAAAATTGAAAATAAAATCACAATTTTGGCGAATGCATCTCCCAATGCAACTACATTAGGAACTATATTGCTTTGATCTGGTCTTTATCACTTGTGTGTGATTGCATTTTTTTTTTTTTGCCTAGCTTTTAGTCATAATGTTTTTAGGCATAAAATTTTAGGACATGCATTGTTGGCAAAGATATCAACTTGGTGAAATTTTGTCCTAATATAAACTGTGCAAATCAATTTCCAAAAATCTCCATGTTGAAAAATATTTAGTGGTTGTCTAATTTTTGTGTCGAACTGAGAGGTTTTGAATTTGGATATGAGGTGCTCAGTTTTTGCTAGGGGTGTGATCAAATCTTGGTGAACACTTCATTGTATTTTTCAAAATCTTGGATTTTTGAGAGTTCCTAAAAGTTTGTTTATCCCTCTTCCTTTTCCGGTCAAATAGGGGGAGAGAGATCAAGTGTTTCTTGTGTTGGTGATGATTTCTGATTCTATACCTTGCATAAATTCAGGGGGAGATGAGATTTTCTAACCTATGCAGGTTAGATGGTTTGATTGGTGTTGAATAAACACTTGTCTTTTGATTTGACCAGAAAGATTCAATAAAGGGGGAGATTGTAAGGGCAAAATAGGCATGACATATTTAGGTCTTTTTTCACCTTTCTTGGTCAAAATAGGATTTTTGATAAGTTTGTGTTTATTTAGGACTTAGTATATTTTATTAGATTTAGTTTAGTTATTTTTGATAGCATAATCTTTTTGTAGATTTCAAGGGCACATATTTGGTAACAAAATCTTAGCATAAATCCTAGTCTAACCATGATTCTTGACCACTTTCATATTTGGTAATTAAATCTCATCCTAGTCTAACCATGATTGTTGACCACATTCATATATGGTAACAAAATCCCATTAGTTTGGTAAGTTGTTGATTTTTTCCTTAAAAACTAATCATTTTCCTTGTAGTAGACGGGTTGTTTTTTGGTGTGTGTAGGAGACGCATACTATATATTCAGGAGCTGGGATTCGGCCTTCTAACAGAGCTCTAGAAAGAGAACAAAAACCATAGAGGGTGCGTTCAGATCCGAGGAGTTTCTGCAGCAGTTTTATAGACCCGAAGTTCAGCAGTCCGAATGTGTTACCCATTGCAGCAACATTGGCAGACACATCGAAGTTACAAAGCTGTTTTGTGCTTCCTTTTTGTTTAAAGAAAACTGATTTTGTTTCTTCCCACGTTTTGTTTATCTTGTTTATGTGGGGTTTTTGTTCTCCAAGATTCATTATCTTGTGAGAATATTTTGTGTGTGACTTCACATAGTTTTTTGTAAAACAATTTATTCTTTTTAGTGAAATCTTTTTTACCATGAGACTAGATCTACAAGTATAAGCTTGTAGATTGTTTGGTAAATTTTTGTGATTAATTTCATGCTTTAGTATTAAGTCTTCCGCTGTTTTTTTATTATTTTTTTGTCTATTGTGACTTCTATTATAGCTTTTTGAGAATCCTAGCTACTTGTGTTCTTTCAAAAAAAAATTTTTTGGCTTGATTGAAGCTCCAATAACTGCAGACGAAAGACTTAAGCAAATATTTTACTTGAAGCAAAGCTTGGAGAAAATAGAAGTTGTTCTACATATATTTATCAGCAATGTCTCAATCTTACATAATCTGGGATTCTAATTACTTTATATTCTTGACTTAATTATGTCTCAATGGAGTTGTTTCCACAGAAAAATGTTAATCACTCTCGACTTATTGATTTAGAGAGAGAGGGGGGGGGGGTACTTTGGCCACTTTTTTGAAATATTAGACAAGAATTTTAAAGTTAACGAGATGAGGGAGAATCTTATTTGTTTAAATACTTCCCTGAAGTCATACGTTTTATAAGTTTACACTAAAGGTAAAGTTGAGACAATTACGTGAGTAACACGTGATGTACGTAAGAGTATTTTTGAGTTTTTACAAATATTTAAACCTCTCTATTAAAAAAAATTACAAAAACTGTGAAAATATGATGATCACATTGTGATTCAAGCCTTCATTTTTCTAAAAAAAAAATAATTCCAATTAAACTTAAGTCATACTCCCTCTATCCCAAAATTATTATCACTTGTTTACTTTTTGTCTATCCCCAAAAACATCGAATAATACTTTTACCGTTTTATCTTTATTTTTTTCCGACCTTTAATATATGCCACAAATGCAAGAAATTTGCAGAAAACTACACACAATAACAATATTAATAATGATAGAAACTGAACATAGAAAACAATAACACCAGTTGGTTTGTATCCCCATCTCTATCTTGTTGAAACGTGCTTTGACAAAATTTTGAATGCCCAACAAGAAGGACATTAGGTAGGTCTTGTTAAGAAAATATTTCCCCTTATTTCTTTCTTCCTTTTATTGTTTATAAAAAAAGACTTTTGAGTCTCTATATTCTCATGTTATCACATAAAAGATGCTGAGGCCACTTGCCTACGTCACACTCATGGAGTCACCTGCATGACCTAGGATACAAATTTCTTACCTTTTCTACCCCTCCCTTCATAAATTATTTTCTAGCTTTCTTTTTTCGTTTTAAAATAAATTATTCTACCCTTTCATAAATAAACTAAAGACCATATATATATATATATATATATATATATATATATATATATATATATATATATATATATATATAATGGCAAGGGTGAATTTTTCTCTTCAAAATCTCACTTTTAAATTATTGACTTTTGAGTTACCATTTCACTCTTTTTCTCTCATACTTCTCTGGTTTTATTTTCTCACTTATCACCACCATCTCCTCTCTTTAATTATGTTTAAATATTTTTCTCTCTTTAAACATAAAAAATAGTAACTAAAACAAAAATAATTGTTCCGGAGTCAAGAAAATAAAAATATAAGAGGTTAGTAAAATAAAAATAATTTATGGAACAAACCACTATAAAAATAAAAGTTACTGAATCAACAAAACAAAAATAATTTAACGCGGAGGTTAGTAAAATAAAATAATTTACGGAACAATAGTTTAAAACAAATTCTTATAAATATATATGTAAAACAAAAATATGTTAGTAAAATAAAAATATTTGATGGAACAAAAATAATAGTTACAAAGTCAATAAAAACAAAAACAATTTAAACTGAGGTTACTAAAACAATAAAAATAATTTACGGAACAAAAATTTTAAACAAACTCTTAAAAATAGCTATGTAAAACAAAAATACATTAGTTAAATAAAAATATTTTATGGAACAAAATTAATAGTTACGGAGTCAATAACACAAAAATAATTTAAACTAAGGTCAGTAAACTTATAAAAATAATTTACAGAGCAAAAGTTTAAAACAGATTATTAAAAATAGTTATGTAAAACAAAATTACGTTAGTAAAATAAAAATATTTGATTGAACAAAAATAATAGTTACATAGTCAATAAAACAAAACAATTTAAACTGAGGTTAGCAAAATAAAAAAAAAAATTACGGAACAAATTTTTTCCGTAAAACTAATTTTTAAAAATAAAACAAAATAATAGTTACGAAGTCAATAAAACAAAAAAAATATAAGGAAAGTTATTAAAATCAAAATTATTTACAAATAAAAATAATAGTTAACAGTAAAAATAATTTCGTTATTTTCATTTTAGTTTATTTTCTTCTAAGAAATTTCTTTATTCATAAAATACAAATATAATTTAACAAAAGTAATCATTCAAAAGGAATAATTTATTTGAGTTTAGATTCTATTTGCAGGGCGGAAAAAATTCAAATTTATTTGAAGACATTCTTTATACAGAGTTTTTGAATAGTATAAAGTGTTCGGGGTTATCAGGCCATGAATTAACAATTAAAATTAATTAGTGTTCCAGTAATACTAATACGAAACATTGGCCATGCTGCAGGGTTGTGCAATGGAACAAGACTAATCATCATAAATTTTTAAGATCACATTGTTTAAACACAAATTTTGAAAAGAAGCAATGTTAGAGAAAATATTTTTATCTCAATATTGTCATTAACTCTATCTGATGTAAAATTGTCTTTTATGTTCCAAAGAAACAATTTACATTGTCGGTATCATATCCAATGACAATTAACAAGTGTCAAAGTCAATAATTGCACGTATGTCTCTTTTTGAAATAAATCAGTATTTAGTCATGGACAATATATGTTGTAGTTTATAGAATAACAAATTATTTTGATTTAAAGATATTGATATGTGGTAAAGATAAAAAATCAACTAATAAGACAATTAATGTTGTGTAAAAAGAAATTTTTAGAATCTATAATAATTAGTGATATACTTATGTGTAATTATTAATAAAGCAATTCTTCTTATTTTTTGATGTACAATTTAGTTTCCGTGCACTTAACGCACGTATTAAAAAACTAATTATACCTAATTATTAAATATATTGATCAATTTTAAGATATTCTAAGTTGATTGATCACACCGATAAACTAGAAATAGCACGATAAGTCAAAAAAATAATTTTCGCTTTGTTTTTTTTTTTTTTCTTTCGGTATCTATCTCTATCTTGTCTCTGTCAAGGACTCAAGGGGGAAGAATATAGAAGCTTTAATCAATCACTCTTTGAATATTCAGATGATGAGTCATGCGGGCTACTTTGCCTTCCTTGAAATTTCCTCTGGCAATAAATCATGACTTGACACTCTCCCTCTATAAAATCCTAACAACCATATATATACATACGTCCTCTTGACCTAAACTAGACCAAGTCTTAATTTCTTGTTTAATTTTCTCAGTTTCAATGTTGCTTGCCTCTGATAAACAATCTCTTAGCATTGACCTCAACCTTAACCTTTTCCACAACAATGTCGAAAGCTCACTGGTACGTACAGTTAAACCATACTTATTATAGGTAAAAGTTTGTGTAAGACGGTTTTATAGATATGTTTTGTAAGATAGATTTTTTTTTATTCAACTCACTGTGTGCTATTAGATTGATGTGTGAGAGAGTGGAGTTTCGCTATTACGAATTAAGATCCTTAAGATGGTTTTACACCAGACCTACTCTTTAGCTTAACCTTTCTATGTTATTTATTATGAGGATTAATTTTAACCACATTTTCTTTTGTTTTGAATCAGAGGGATGATTCTCGATTCGATTTTCGTTATCAAAGAACGCCACCAATTCCACAAGAGGTTGGTTATATATTCATAACGAGTCTAACACTAGGCCAGTTTATCGGGTCATCATAGATCCAGTAGAAAGCCTTGGATCTACGTACAATGTGCATTACTGAAATTTTTTTAGAACATATACACGTATTAAGTGTTGTTCAAAAAGTACATATGTTAGTTTTCAAATATCAACTAGAGTCAATAAGTGTCGGATTCATCAAATATAACTTATAGTACTATCACTTAAGGGTTTAATGTTTCGTGTCTTATGTCCATAACTCTGTAATAAATTGTTCTTTATTATTTTCTATATTGTTTTTTTTTATTTTTCAAAAATTAGAAAAAGAAATTATATCATAAAAGAAGGTCATGTTCGACGTAGTTGGTTTTAGGCCCCCGATTTCACAGGGTCGGCCCTGGGTTTTGAGAATGACCCTCGAGTATAAGAGTAGAAATCAATTGATGCATGGCATGTTGTTTTGACTAACAAATTATATTTCAATCTCTATGAACAGCCTAAACAAATTGTTGAAGTGATAAATCGGATGAATGAAGAGAACAAGAAGCTAACAAAAATGCTAATAGTTGTGTGTGACAATTACAAGGCTCTCCAAAATCATGTTCAGCAACTGATGATGCAAAACCAGTCTGGAAAAGAAGTGTCTAATACTGAGAAGAAAAGAAAAGCCGAGGCTGCCAATTTATATAGCCCGAACCAGTTAAATTGCAGTGAGAATATATGTAAAGATCATGCAGGTTCATCAAAAATATCAAAGGAAGTCTCTGTGATTAACATCTCGAGAGCTTATGTACGAACTGATCCTTGTGATAAGAGCTTAGTAAGTACTCTCTTCGTTTTCAAATTATCGTTCTTTTTTTTTGTTTGGTTCGTTCTTAAATAATTGTCTTGTTTCAAAACTTTCCTTTTTAAGAAAACATTTTTTTCCACTTTACCCTTATTTTTTTTTAGCAACTTTAATTATGGCCATATACCCAAGAGCGTTAAAGAAAATCAAATATTTCACTAATATTTATAATACGGGCAATTACATTTTTGTTAAACGGTGTGTCGGGTTAAAAAGAATAATATTTTGAAAACGGATGGAGTAACTCTAAACTAGGTCCGACAATTACAACTCAAAACCTACCAAATCCGGCTTGAAAATTACCGGACCCATTATTTTCTAGGTCAAAATGGGTTATTCGTTTCGACCCCAAAAAATTAACGGTTCGGGTTACAGCGGGTTGGATCTGTTACTCATTTCAACCCGATATTTTTTTTTTTACTATACTAATGTGTTTGTTTTTGGCGAAAAAAACAGGTTGAAATGG
Organism: Codonopsis lanceolata; assembly: GCA_013146195.2. Taxonomy (NCBI): domain Eukaryota; kingdom Viridiplantae; phylum Streptophyta; class Magnoliopsida; order Asterales; family Campanulaceae; genus Codonopsis; species Codonopsis lanceolata. The sequence continues at coordinate 41,888,948 of CM028377.1, forward strand.
TCGACCTATTACCCATTTCGACATGACCCACTTTGAACTAGTTAATATATGAGTCATATTGAGCACGACCCATTTCGACTCACCCCAACCCACCCAATTGCCAGCACTACTCTAAACTCCTCTATGAACATTTTTCATGGTATCGATGTTCTAGTGATTCTTGGAATGATTAGACGATTATACCCTTCACCTAGTCTTTAAATACACTCTTGTCTTCTTTAAAATTCCCCAAGATTTGTGCTTCGTCTTTCCTGGTGTGTTAAGAAGCAAAACTGATGAATGAAATAAAATTAGTGATTTTGTGTTGATCAAACCCCACCCCCCCGAATCAAATGATTAGACATGTAGTCGCATATGTGATTACATCTTGATGTAGCAAAACTCTATTTTGGGCTGTCCGTTTGATGAGTTGGATATTTAGATTTGATCAGCTTTCATTAACCTGTCTAAGAACACGAAAACACATTAATGAAAGTGTAAGGTTTGGCCTCAAGAAACCACTCCGACGTGAGAGTAAGTATCGTGTGAGTCAAAAGAGAATTTGACAGAGGTTCTAAGCTCAAGAAAGTGTGCGTACCTTATTTAGGGTTTATGGAGGGGTGTTTATAAGCCCCCAATGTCATTGAATCCGTCTAAGATTCAGTTTCCATAGTTACCTAATAGTTTTAGAGATAAATTCCTTAATTAAGGTATGATAGGCAGTTGGCCGCGAGAATGTCGTCGGAGCAGATAAAACAAGTATTCTGCTCGAATAAGGAAACCTTTGAGTAGTCTTGGAGACCAAGTCTCTGAGATTCTCTTGCTCGATACTTGATCGGGCGAGCTTAGCTCTTCCCCGGCTGTGTGATGCAAGTCTGATGATAATGTGTGATTCTCAAGCATGGCCCCCTTGTCGAGCAGGCAAGGCCTGTGCTCGACTAGGTTTGAACGAGAATTGTCTTGTTCTCTGTTCGGTACCTTACTAGCTATGCCCATTAGGCTGGTAGGTCACACGCTAGTTAAGCACGTGGCTGGCACGTGATGATCGCTCATACTTTGTTCGTGACTGGGTTTGGGCCGAGCACATCATATCTAGTATGAAATTGTGCTGTGACTTTGAATCTTTTCATCCAGTTGTTTTCGAGAAATCTGATTAGTTACTACTCATATATGAGAGTGTTGTGTTGAGGATCCTAGATTCCCTTTATAAAGAGTTTTCGTTAATTTGTTTTTCATTCGTGTTTATTGATTTGATACAGCAAATTACTTTTTATACTAACGTATTATTTGGAAAAGACAAAAATAACCTAATCTTTTCAACATTACAAATGTTGACAATGTACTCTTTTTGGAAAGGAAATTGTTAGAAGTGTACAAAAAATTTGATCAAAATGTCATCAATTTTGTTAAATCTCCGTCTAATTTAATTAACAGAGCGATGATGTGTACCTTTAAGGATTTCTTTCATAAAGTTTCAAAGTAAAAAGTATCTTCATGTATTGATAACATTAACAAAACCCCCCTTTTTTGGAGATACCCTTCACTTTGAAATTTTATGAAAGTAACCCTTAAACATCCACATTCGCTGCTCCGTTAATGAAGTTGGACGAAAACTTAACGAAATTAGGGAAATTTTGTCCAAATTATTTATACACTTCTACCATTTCCCCCCTAAACTGAGTATATTCACAACATTTGTAATATTGAAAATTCGACATTATTTTGGTATCCACTAAATAATATAAAAAGTAGTTTTCCCCCAAAGTTTTAGTAGTGAACATTTTTGCCACATTGACAAATCTACAAGTATTTTACTGGTAGGTTCTAAAGATAAATCTATGTTTCTTGGTGTTTATTTGTAGGTTGTGAAGGATGGGTATACATGGAAAAAGTATGGGCAAAAGGTCACCAGAGATAACCATTCACCTAGAGCCTACTATAAGTGCTCATTTGCCCCGGGCTGCCCGGTCAAAAAGAAGGTTTCCTTTCTAATCTCGCTTTCTATCTCTTTTTACCCATAATTTACTTTTTATTTTAATACTCTTTCCGTTTCGTACAAAAAGTTCACATTTGAAAGTCAATTAACTATTTTTAAATTATCTGTCCAGCAAGAACCTCTTTCTTAATGATGAAACCATAATTGTTAAATAGGGATACATATAATGTTTCAGAAATCTATGTTCTTGATATCTATCAGGATTTCTTCCGTGCATCGTAGAATATGATGTGTGTATATAAAAATTCGCAATAACTTTAGATATTAATTACATGTGAAATTCTCAAAATAACATTTGAAAGTAGGAACTATAAGTAAATATAATTTTATTTATTAAATTTTTGATAAATTTATAATGATTAGAACCATTATATTTTTAAGTTAAGCCTCCAAAATTGTGTTTTCACTGATTATGTACAGAAGTATTCTTCCATATCATACTTTTTATATCTTGACTTTGTCACAAATAGAAATGATATTTTTAAAACTATCCTCTTTCGTCCCGGATAAATGTTTCAACTTTCTGTTTTGAGATGTCTCAACTAATATTTTCAAAGATTTTTGGTGTACTATTCTTTATAATATATCTCTTCATTTAATACTATCGTTATTGGACATCGTATAAAGAGTGAGTATAATGGGTACATAATTAATGAGAGAGAGAGTGTGTGTAGTGACTATTATTATCACAACATATTTTACAACTCATCATTAACTACATTTTTTAATCCTCATCTTTTGTCCACTGAGAATATTTATCTGGGATTGAGAGAGTAATAATGTTTTATTTCTTCAAGTCCAATCATGAAACAATAACGTATCGTAAGATACACTATTGTATCATCAGATACGTCACTATATTTAAGATACGAAAAATGTATCGTATGATACGTTATCATATGAGATACGCACATAAGATACATATCGATTACTTCATTTTTATATCGTATCGTAGAATATGTATCGCTTATCGTAAAATATCAATAACTATGTATGAAACTCTTGATGGTTTTAGACTGCCACTCTCTTGTTTGAAAAAAAAAAAGTTGTCTATACTGAATATAGGTGCAACGAAGTAATGAAGATGCCTCAGTTCTTGTAGCTATTTATGAAGGAAAGCACACTCACAAAAACCCTAGCAGAGAGGTTTCATTGGTGGCGACCGAAGGCGCATTTCCTTCGACCTTAACAACTGAAGAAAGGTTTAGTTCAGATATGACGATGGAATCCACACTTGAAGGATTTTTAGCTAAACATATGGCTACTTCTTTGACTAGGAATCACAGTTTCACTGCTACCCTTGCAGCAGCTATTTCCACAAAGATTTTTGAAGAAGAAATTGTAATGTAAGCATATTTATGTATGTTACTGATAGGTGAGGCAACTTGCCAGTAGTAATTAAGTTTCGTCCGCTCTAAATCGTTTATCTCACTCTCTGTTACATTTTATGTCTTATTTTTCGTCTATTTTAAAATAATTTTCTTCTTTCAAAACTTTATTTTTTAAAAACACTTTTACCATTTTACCATTACTTTTTCTACTTACTTCAATTATTATCACGTGCTTAATGACATTAAAAAAAACCACACATTTCATTAATATTTATAATACTACAATCATTTATTTTTTCTTAAACGGTGTATCGGATCAAAGAGTGAAAACAGAGGAAGTAAAGTTAACTTATTGCAAAAACTGTGAAAGTATAATAACCAAATTGTGATTCAAGCCTTCATTTTTCCAAACAAAAAAAACATCTAAACTTAAGTCATACTCCCTCAATCCCAAAATTATTATCTTTTGACAAAATCATGATCGAAAGTACACATATAGAAAACAAAATTTTGAATGCCCAACAACAAAGACATTAGGTAGGTATTGTTAAGAAAATATTTCTCCTTATTTCTTTCTTTCTTTTATTGTTTATAAAAAAGACTTTTGAGTCTATATATTCTCAAGTTATGACAAAAAAGATGCTGAGGCCACTTGCCTACATCACACTCATGGAGTCACCTGCATGACCTAGGATACCAATTTCTTACCTTTTCTACCCCTCCCTTCATAAATTATTTTCTAGGTTTCTTTTTTGGGCGGTTTGAAATAAATTATTCTACCATTTTATAGATATATCGACATAGTATTTTTTTTTTAAAGATGGCGATTGGATTATAAATAATAATATAATATGTAGTTTCTTTAATATCGTTGTATATGTGGTCACGATTAAAGTATATGGAAAAAGTAAGTGTAAAATGGTTAAAAAAAATTAAACGTAAAGTTTTGAAAGAAGATTATTTTGAAATGATAGAAAAACTGATGCGTCCAAGAAATCTGGATGCACTGAATAAGCCCAATCTGAACACCTGGCTTTCAACGTGTCCGTTGATCCTCAAAGCCCAACTCTGCAATGCAAATGAATAAACGTTAACTGCGCAGGGGCACTCCCTGCAAAGGCCCTCCGGCGTGTGAATCAGTATGCAAATTAATAAAAGAGTAAGCAATTTGACAGAGTTTTGGCTAAGGAATAAGATTGCGCATACCTCTCACCGTCATTTTGCCAAGCTTTTATATGCACCGGAAGGCATAACCGCCAATAACCATAAATAACTGTCCATCATTGACATTAACTGCCCATGATCTCCATTAACCGCCCACAAATGTCATTAACTACCCCACAAACGGTTATGACATTTAATGGAAACACATTAACTAGCCCACTAATGACAATGGATTAACTAGAGAATTTCCCGGTCATTATCACTGACTAGAATTCTTGCTCGGAAGTGACCACCCTCAACTAACACCTTGATCTTTCCCGGACATGCATGTCCTCAACTGATGGCGGCTTGTACTAGCGAGCATAGGTAAACATGCTCGCATATCGGTTTTGCTCGTTGGCTAAGCCCCCAGCTCGTAAGCAACTCAACAAAAACCAAAGTGTTTGCTCGCTTGCTCGCATGAAACCTTTGCTCGCTTAGTCAGAGGAAACCCATATGCTTGACACGTGACTCATGGCTTGGGCCTATTGGAAAGCGGCTCGATAACCCCTACTCCTTGTTTCACCGAGCATTCATGCTGGGGACGAGGAGGAGCCCAAAAATTTCGAAGAACATTTTCCAGAATAATCAAACATTTCAAATATGCTTCCTAAATAATCTTGGAGCCAAAAAATCTGAATAGGCGGCAACCCAAAAGACGTTTGAAGAGGCGTTTTTCAAAGGTTTAAATCGTCAGCCGCCAGCTGCCAGTTCTGAGAAAAGCAGGCCCAATTCCTTATGCCCCATTAAATGCTGCCTCGTTCACCGTGCCTCGTGCTTCGGGCCCCATGATTTGAACCCTCAACCGGCGGTTTTGCTGGGTATAAAAGGCAGAATTCTCCTTTTTTTACAACTTTACGCTCACAAATTCCTGAAGATTACTTAGACAGAAAACCACGAAGGATTCTACAGATTCCATCGACGAACCTGCTTCCAGATTCAACCTCTTGCAAGAACTTGAAAATCAAATCAAGATCCTTCAAAGCTACCAGGTATTCCATACTTCCCTCTTCAATCTTCGATTGTATTTTCTCTTTTCAATTTTTGAATTAGGGTTTATGCTATTTAAACCCCTTTTTTGCTTTTCTACGAACTGTTCAACCAATTCCCCATCCACTTTGGTCTTCACTATCTATCTACCATTTCAATCCAAACCGAGGGAATCGAGAAGTCTGTGATCAGTACCCTGTTTATTGATCTCATAACCTGCTTACCACAGTCAATTTCACTTTTATCATACCTCACCCAATCAATGTCTATCCTACATTTCTCGATTCCTCTTCCTGTAGGATGTCTAGCGAAGAAACTGTTTCCGAAATCGAAGGCCGAAGCTATGACCACGGAGCTCCAGAAGAAATGCCTCTGTCCTCAACCTCATCTTCTGAAGAGAGCGGGCAAGAAGTGGTTCCCCTAATTACTCGCCGACGAAAGCCCGTACAATTAAGCGAGCAACAAGTAAGCAGTAGCCCCTAAATCCCCTGTGAAACCGTGCGAGCAGATAATCCTCCTTGCTTAAACGATCAACTACCCAGGCCAAGCCAAACTTTGTTCGTTCCTTCCTCTTCGTATTCTTCCCCTTTAATCAGATGGGAAGATTTGAATTCTGAGGAAGAGGTCAGTACCTGGTTCTACTCTTTAGGAATGGACCCCAAACTTTACCGAGTTCGCGCTTTCGACTTAGACATAGACAACGAAGGCCATAATTTTCAAGGGGACAAAATGGTGTTTTATTTTGACTTCTTTCAAGTTGGGCTTCGTCTCCCTCTCGACCCGTTTATTGTCGAATTAATGAATGCATCCAATACTCTCCCCTGCGACCTGACTTTAACCACTGTTAGGTTCCTAGTATCATTCACTGTAGCTTGTCGGTTGATCGATGTTTTATTTTATCTATTTCCTTGCAAGTGGACAAGACTATTATAGAATAGACTCGGAAGCAAGGGTCAAACCCACGAGACAAGTGATCACTAACAAGGCGATTATAGATAGCAAATTATTAACCTAAAGGGGGTTTTTATGTTTAATTCTACTCTAATCTACTAGTTATAGATGTTTAACTAATTAGACAAGAATAATGTATATGAAGATCTTATGGTGAGTGGAAATCTAGGATTCGGGTTTCACTTATATCTCCTTTATGTTCAATTCATAATAATGTCATTCAATGTCTTGGGTTCGCTCACTAAAAATAGATATAGTCTGTTGAACAATTGGTTCACCTCCATCCCCCATAAAATTCATCCATTCTATATCCTAAGCACAGAACTATCAATCTAGTCGTCACCTAGATTTATGATCTATCTGTCACCTAGATCATGTAAGAACCGGTCCTAACTTATCACTCGTGCATCGATAGGTCCAATTTATTGTGTTGGTGAGCCGATATACGACATATGCACTTGGTCATGCAGCTTATCCGCACCTCTAAGCCTTTATTATTTGCGATTACATTCATTTGTTCAAAGCAAAATAATATAGGGATTGATAAACAACACAATCAACAAGCATTTAATAGACATATATATTAGAATCAAAACATAAATTCGATACAAGTTACCTCCCACCTCCTAGATTATGGATGATTTAGTTCATCATAGACGATATATACTCGGGAGTTGTGATTGGATCGAATGACTGTGTGAAAATCCGAAAATCAAGATTATGCCTACCTTCGCAAGTCGGATACAACTCAAGGCCCCAAGGTCTCCGGTGTGGGTGGCTTTGATTTCTTTGATTCTTTGGCAGGCCGGCTTCGAGGACGTCGCCTACCTTGCGGTCGCAGAGGTCCGAGGCACCTTGCGTCCGCAGGTGTCCGTTGTGCGATCTTTATTTTTCTTCAATTTTTCTCTTCCTTGTAATTTGCACTTAAAACCTGGAGTTTCGCGTATTTTCACAATAATCCGAAACTTACAAAACTCACCGAAAACATATATTAGTACTCAAAAGACTCGTGAAATAGCATAATTTAAGTCATAGAAGTATATAAAATCGACGTATAAAATACATCGATCAAATACCCCCAAACTTGAACTTTGCTCGTCCACGAGTACACAATTAAACTTATAAATACAAAAGCATATAAAAATAAAAATTAAAATCTTTTTGTGAGGGTGACACTATTTACACTCCTCTATAAACCCACAAACTCAAGGAGACTCTTTCGAGTGACTCGACTATGCATAAATACAAAAACAAATAAATACAAAAGCGAATAAAATTACACATAAAAATAAGACATAAAATCTTTTTGGCTTCATCTCAAGTTATAAGTGTATGGCATGCATGTAATCTCAGTTTGGTGCTCACCACATATATGCAGGCTTAGTCATATAAAACCAACTAGTCTTTTCTTAATACTGCTACTACTTTTAATTTCTCCGTGTGTGTGTGATCACCGGTCTTAAAGAATATCTTAACTAAAAGCAGTTTTATTGAGCTAAACACCACATTCATATGAAAATCACAGTTTAATAGAAAATCATGCATTAAGAAGTATGAGATCTACCATCCAAACCAGTCGATTCAGACGAGAAAGGTCCCAAGGATTCAAAAGATTTATACATCCATCCCATGCACTTCTATGTATGACATACAATGCTCTCCTATCCCAATGACTTGTAATAGCTAAGATTATGCTAACACAGTGAGCTTTAAGGTGAATAATAATGATTATGAAGTGTGTGATCAATTTCATGTTACTCACTTGAGTAAAAACAACATAAGCATTGGCAAGAAGATCATTAGGACTTTATAAGCTTGTAATGTAAGGCCAAGGTGTTGGGGATATGAAGGAAAGGAATTGGAATTCAAAGTGAGAGAGTAAGACTACCCTTTATCCCTCATACTTCCAAGCAAAAGGAAGTTTTCCCTATTTAGGCTAGGACCTGCAAAGACCACAAGTGGAGGGTTGCTTTGGGCAATATATTCTTCTAAAAATATCATCATTCTAATCGGTAATTTTTCTAACATATTTTCTCTTGAAAGCTATGCTTTCATTTGAATCTTTGTTTATCCTCTTCTTCTTAGTTTCATTTTTAAATCGACACATGATTATTTTTATTTTTTTTTTTCGACGGAAAGAAGAAGCCTTCGAAAAATAGCCTAAGCGAAAGAAGTGGTCCTCCTAGAATCAATTTCCCACCCAATCCTACTCTCTCAAAGGGTAGGCTAAAGTGTATAGGCTTTTAGGGTTAAGTTAACGTGGGTAATAGAAAAGATGGCGAATGGGGGTTTAAATAGTGAGCTTAGCACACTCCATTCTTTTTCATTAGGCTCAAAGGGGACACTAGGGATATATTTAGTATAGGTCAGGGAATATTTAGGCTCTAACGATCCAAAGATGGCCTAAATCATTTCTTAATGCCAAATGCTCACATAGTATTTAAAGCAAGTAAGACAACACAAAATATCATATCAACTATGGGAATTGGGTTGAGTGTTTAGCATCCTTTGGATTTCACATAAGCATTCGCTAAGGCGGATGGTAGGGACAATTGAGACTAACATGCGGACACGGTTCGAAAGTGTGCTTGAGATATATAAATGAGAAAATCAAATCGGGATCTAACTAACATGCAATTGACCCTAAGTTACAATTTAATGCAACAATCATGTTCGAATGGCTATGCATCATATTCTTGTGCATATCTTGTTGAAGTGAAATAGGTGTTATAAACTTTATAAAACTATTCTAATCAATCCATAGTTATGGTGGTGTGAGTGCATGAAGAATTTGGAGAAAAGTAAAAGTTTCGCAAAATTAAGTAAATTCCAGGGGGATCTATGGACTAACTATGCGGTTCATTGCACTAATCTCCTCATGGACTACGACTAGCATTACCACACCTAAACTCGAGGATGAATATTTTGAATTTAAAATTTTTTTTTATTTTTTTATATATTTTTTTTAAGAAATTGGGAAATTTGGAGGTGATGACGATGACACAATTGATGATGGGTCCCCATAAGAGGAACCCACGAGTATCAAAAGGAGTGTATTCGGTCAAGGCAACACCTCAGAAAATCGGAAAAAATAAAAAACAGGGATAAATAGGGTGAAGAGTTAAATGGTCATCATATAAAGAAATTTCTTTCACCCCAACGACATAGCCAACTCCATTCCTCGTTAGGCTAGGACACCTGCTAAGACTTAAAGTTTTAATCCCCCAAACTTAATTTCTATTTTGTCCTCAAAATAGAGGAACATATAGAGAGGATTGATGGGGTAGGACAAATATAAAAAGGGATGCATGGCGGTCCACCTAACGAACGAGGAGCGGAACTTGGGCCTCGACTCAAGGTGAGTCGGGCGGAGATAACGAATGAGGGCGAAACTTCGGGGATCGTGCACGTGGTGGCAGCCATAATAATTTGAGACATTATGTCCCACGGTGTTAACCAGTAGAAAAATTTAAATTTCGGTGGTCGGCAAGCATTGTGCCAGCTTTGACTCACCATATCGGTTTGGAGGCGGCTTCCTCAACCTCGGCTTTGTTGGAGATCCAACGGCGGGTCCTCTTCCTCTTAGGTTCCTCCTCTTGAGGAACTCTCACTCGGCTGGCTGGTGGTGCTCAAACAAAATGGCCCTAGTAATGGCCAGGACCCGACCTTCAGGCCTTGGCCTCTCGGCGTGTTTGGGCATTCTCACGTTTGCCCCCTACACAAGTCGGTAATCAAATGCGGGGAGGAGCGAACCCCGCATTCGTCCTACCTCTAATAAGGGTCTTGATTTGGCCGTTGATCAAGCGGCCAACATCAATAGACCCACCGATCATAATGGTGTAGGTCAAGGCGCCCTCTCCCAATTCACGTGTTTTGGTGACTTGAGGGCATGAGGCGTCCATAAACAAATTTATACACGGGCTTGGCAGCGTGTCTTGGAAGAAGGACTCTCTCATGAGTGCGTGGTCCATATGGTGGGTTACGGTTATAGGACCACTCCACCCGGGGAGAGCAATGGTAGCATTGACTACCTCGGGGATACGGGGGGGTTGAGGTGTGTGCTATAGTCATCGGCACCAACCGCAAAGTTGGAGGTGCGAGAAATAGGTGTTAATGCTTTGGGCGAAAAATCACTACTATGTCCCTAACATTACGGTGTCTAGCACCGCCATCCATGCCAATGTTGCCATTGGCGTAGAATTCTCGGACAATGGGGACTACGGCGTCCTTAGGCGGGAGAATCTAACAACGTCCCCACCTACGAGCCATCGAGCGGGGCGGAGACCAAAGTCTTGACCTTAAATCCCTTCGGGCACCAAAGACTTGGAAGTTTGGTAGTGTACCTTTCGATGCTGTAGGACCGCAGCGGTGATGTCAAAATTGTGTTCTTCCTCTGGCGGGGCCGGAGGATGGCCCGTATTTCACGCTTTCTAAACATTTTGTTTGATATAAAATTTTAAAAACTAAAAAGTTTAACAATTAAAATTGTGTTTTAAAATTTAAAAATAAAATTTATTCTAAAGCATGCAAAAATTATATCTACGTTAAAAATATCTAACACCCTAGCATGCAAATATTTTTACGTAATGAAATTAAAGAGGTGTTAGGGTTACTTGATTGCGGCCTTAATCGAGTGAATGCGGCGAGATGGAGCTTTGACTTTCAATGGCAACAATGGAAGTTCTTCCTTCTCTTTCTTCAAAATCTTCACTTGGGAGTGCAATGGTGGATGAGTGGATGAGGGAGATGAAGAGTTTGAGGGAGAGAGAGAGTATCTTGGAGATTAGTGCGGAATTTTTTGAGGATCTTCGGAAATTTGAAGATTTGAGATGCTGCTCTGGCTTTGCTTTGAAGGAGGGAAGAGAGTTTACGTGTGAAATCTGGAAGAAAACCCGCACGGTGTTATAAAGGAACCGCGCCCCAGCGATCGCAAGGTCCTCCCACACCTGCTGCGTCGCAAGGTGGGCGTTAACTTCCTTCTTGTTTTCTTTTGACTTTTCAACGGTTTGCGGTTTAGCCAGTTAACTTAGTTATGTCTTGAATATTGTATGCAAAATCTAAACAAAAATTCTAAACTAAAATTATTAGTAACGTATATACAACACTAAGATGTTTTCTCCCCAAACTTAAATTTTGGCATATTTAATTAGAAATTAAATGTCCAAAAATAAAATTTAACGGAGAAAAGCATATTTAAACTAACTAAATAACAAATAACTTTCAAAATAATGGGTTGCCTCCCACTTGGCGCCTTTGTTTAACGTCTTTGGCTCGACCAAGCGCAAGCTAATCTCTCTTGGTGGTTCATTGTCGACCAAGCGATTAATTCAATTGTTCGTTCAAGCGACATTGGCTCAAAATATGGCTTGAGTGGTGTCCATTCACTAAACACTTCATTATTTTGGGGTTTTGTATATCAAAGACCCCATGAGGATAAATTCGTACTATTCTAAAGGACGAGACCATTTGGATTTTTAACTTTCACGAGAATAACCTTAACCTAGAGTTAAACAATAATACTTTCATACGGATGAAGCATTTTGTTGGCTAATCATGTCATGACTTACTTTTTGGTCTACTTTCTTCTAAGTCTTCGCATTCTCATGCAATTAAGTATGTTCTTCTAACTCATTTAAGCGAAACAGTCTTTCTTCTCCGGCCAATGTCAAATCAAATTTAATTCTTTAATTGCCAATAGGCTTTATGCTCAATTTCAAGCGGTAAATGGCAAGCTTTGCCATATACCATTATATGGACTCATTCTATGGGTGTCTTAAAAGCGATTCGGTATGCCCATAAAGCATCCTTGAGCTTAGATTCCCAATCTTTACGATTAGGCCCTATGATCTTTTCTAACACTTGCTTTTATGCCTTATTACACTTCTACTTGTCAGGATGTTTGTGGATGATAAGGTGTAGCTAACTTTGTGAGTTACACCATGCTTTCTAAAAACATTATTTAACAACTTATTGGTAAAATGAGTTCCACAGTCACTTATTATGGCCTTAGGGACTCATATCTAGCAAATAAATCTTCTACAAATTTGACTCTTGTTTTCCATCATTAGTCTTGGTTGCTTTTACTACTTCTATCCATTTAGAACATGTAGTCAACTGCTACCAAAATATACTACTTGGTTATTGGACAAGGGAAGGGACCCATAAAATCAATACCCCAAACATCAAAAATTTCAACTACTAAATTAACATGTAAGGGCATCTGGTTTCTCTTTCCTATACCACATTCTTTGACATTTGTCATGTTAAGTAAACGGTTCACAATCTCTAAAGCATGAGGCAATCTGGACTGATTAAAATTTTTCGGCGGTTTTATTACCACTAAATGACCAGCCACCAAGAATATCATAGCGGGGAATTCCATGATACCTTGTTGGTCTTTTTAGGAATACATCTTCTTATTAAAGAATCAGAACAAATTTTTGTATAAATGAGGCTTCCCAAAATAATTTTTAGTTTCCGCCAAAAATTTCTTCTTTTAGTAATGATCAAATCAGGATTAATGATATCGGACATAATAGTTGACAAAATCGCATACCAAGAGGTCGAGAATCTTTAATGGCTTAGTTGTTCATCGAGGAAAATTATCATTTATGGGGACAGGGATCATCAAGAAATTGACGTTCAAGCAAGGGTGAAAATTCTAACCTAACAAGTGGTCAGCACAACATTCTTGGGTTCCTTTTTATCCTTGATTGTTATCAAATTCTTATAACAATAACATCCATCTAATTAATCTTGGTTTAGCATCCTTTTACTTAACAAATATTTTAATGCGGAGAATGAGGAAAAAATTATCACCTTTGATCTAGCAAATATGATCTAAATTTTTCTAAAGCATATACTATTGCTAAAAATTCCTTTTCGATAGTGGTATAATTCAATTGAGCATCATTCGAGTTCTACTAGCATAATGGATCACATGGGCTTTCTATCTACCCTTTGTCCTAATACGGCTCAATTGCAAAATCTGCATCACACATGATTTCAAAGGAAGTGACCAATCG
>CM028377.1:41902522-41933122 GCA_013146195.2 Codonopsis lanceolata
AAACAAAAAAATTATATATATTCTGAAAAAATTTCGTGTGCATAATATTTATTGTTTTATTAATTGTCTTTTCATCTTTATCGCATATCAATATCAACCGAATGGTTTGCTATCCTCGAAACTGCGACATGTAGTTGCTTATGGATAAACACTGGTTTCTTTAAGAATAATCTTACATACGACAATGATTAACATCAACTTTTGTTAATTGTCATTGCTTACAATTTATGCATCGTGATGCATGATTTTTAAATTGTAATACATGACGTGTCTTCACGGACGCGTATTTGATTCATTTAGGGTATTATAGTATTTCGTCTCAAAAGAGTTTTTTCTTTTATTTCTGTTAAAATATAAGGAATTAAAGTTTTTTAAAATTGTGCTTAGTGAGTGTGTATCGATCAATTAAAAAAATGGAGAATTTTAAGTGGGTACAATTTTGAAAACATGTTTTCATCTAGGACTATTAAATTTTTGCACATTTCATAAAATTACAAATTGCTTGCCAAATGACAAAAATGTCATTAATGAAAACTCTGATGTCAAGCCAAAAATCAACCTGATGCCAAAAATCAACCTGATGCCAGGCATCAGAAATCAACCTGATGCTTGGCATCAGAACCTTCAAAATTTAAAATCAAAATTCAAAACCCAAAATCAAACGTCAAAACCCACTATCATCGTCTCTCTCTCCCTCACACCGGACAGTGAACATTTATCCTCCTCTTCCTCAAGTTTAAGGTTTCAACCATGGATAGCCAATATTCTTCATTTACATTGTCAATCACACGAAGCAGATGTAAGCTCTCAAAGATTTAGTTCCCGCGCTCAAACTTCTACAACGAAGGACTTACACAAGAGGTTCTCTAAAGAAGCCGAACTAGGAGAAAGCCATAGATTCGATGTGGAATTTAGTGGACCAATCTCCAAAAAATCGCAGAACTAAGAATCCAGCTCGCAAAACATTGGAAACGAATTCAAATCGGCAAACAGACTGTCTACTTCGTCGTCATAGCTGCCAGAATCCTGACAATCGAAGTAGGTCTGTATGTCATCCGGGAAGCAACTCCGCGGTGGATTCGACTCTGGAGGCGTCGAGGGACTATCGCCAGCCGACGTCCTTTCAAGCATTTCCTTAAATTTGGACGACTGCAACAGTAGTCCGAGCGGAAGACGGAGGAGTGTCGACGGCGGCCGAACATGGCGGCGGAACGCTTGTTTCGTCGGAGCTGGAGCTTTCAGGTGGTTGCTGATCCTGGTCGTAGAGATGGGAGCTGGAGCTTTCAAGATTAAGGAGAACGATGAGAGAGAGAAAGAGAGAGAGAGAGAGAGAGAGAGAGAGAGAGAGAGAGAGAGAGAGAGAGAGAAAGGTACGAAGAGCAATATGAGAGAGATAGAGAGAAAGGTATGGATGCACTAACAACAGAGCAGTTAAAGAATGCATTCTTCCTGTGCGATACAAATGGGGGTAGTAATGTACTTTTATCTCAAAATTGTATCTAAAAGATATGTTTTAAAAATGATTAGATTGATTTGAAAATACATTTTAAAAAATGTATCAACTTGTAATTTTTTCTTTAAAAAAACCCTAAAAGACACTACTATGTATTTGAACTTTTACTCATTTTCCTAAATACTCAAATCAAGTAATTTATTGAAATGAAAAAAGCTTATCTCCTTCCGCTTCCACTATGTCATATGATATTAACATTCGATACTAATCTTTTGCCAAAGTCCATCCCACCCCCTCTCTCTCTCTCTATATATATATATATATATATATATATATATATATATATCCCTACGTACACACTCACACACTCACTAAGAAAAACAAAAAGATCTTTTCATGGAGCCCCTGAACATCAACTACCTCCAATTCACTGGCCTGTTGCCTGGTTAATCGAGCAATCTCATTCTCAACAGAATATAAGGTTAATTTGATTATTTATGTTTTTATAATATATCTACAGTCTTGGATAGAATTCTAAAAAGATTATGGGATGTGGAAAATGTAGGGGTATTATTTATGTACTCATAATTCTCAGCAAATCAATTTTTTCGAGTAACCAAATTCTCCTTTCATTCATGCAAACCAAACGACGTCTTTTGAAAAAAATATTTATCACCTTGCTCATAAGTTGATTATCAAATATATCTCCATTAGTGGAATTATAATACCCCCATGACCAATCTTCTAAAAATAGCTAGGTGTGTAGGTGTGACCTAGAAATAAGACATAATATATAGTTTTTAATATAATTTTATTATAACCTAATTATTAATTTTTAATTTTTAAATATACAAATAGTAAATATCTTCTAATAATTAAAAATAATGATTAAATTATAATATTAAATCTTAAAAGTAAAATTTAATATCATTCCAAGGATCATAATATTACAAAACTAGTCAATATCTCAATTGTTTATAGGCCCGTTAACTAATTACAAATTCACAAAAAAAATAATTTAATCATTTAAAATTGATATTTATTATTATTATTATTTTAAAAACCTAAAATGACTTGTTTTTAGGCCAAAATTAAAAAAAAATAAAAAATATGCAAAATCAGCAACTAGCCGCCTAGCTAGGGCTCCTAGACTGCCTAGCAAATTTTTTTCCCGATTTGCCAAATTTCTAGGTGTCTGGGTAGGCCATCCTAAGCCAATTTTTAGATCAGAGCCCATGACCCATCCCACATGACCACATCGGTAGATGTGAGACTTATGTATACTTTATAAAGTGGTCACATATTACTACTGAGCTTCAACATTATCAATAAACTTTCAGAACTACTTGTTGTAGGTACTGCATGCTTAGTGACTCAGTGTGTACGCTATGCGGACCGGGCTTTTAGGCTCGAATCATTACACTTCAATAATTTCGACAAGACTTGAACCACCGATCACTTTTTACTAGCATGTAAAACCATTTATGGCTACGAATTATAAACAATTTTGCATCTTAATGATTTTACAAAATGATGTGTCATCTCATTGACTTTATTTTATAACTCAGGGTGAAGCCCATAAAATGTCAAATAAGATGACACGTTGGATGTTATTTATCATGTTGTGTATAAAATTAGGTAATTATTAGATGTACATAGTATTACTAAAATTTTCCTATATTAGGCATGAGATGGAGTAGGTAAATGACCCATTTTTGGATTGATGATGACAATGTTCTAAAAATTGCTAGGTGGTCGCTAGGCGCAAGACGAGAGCCTAGAACGTCTAAGCGGGGCCTAGGATTATGAGATAATTAGAATAGTTTTTTATTTTTCTAATATAATTTAACTAATAAGTATTCAAACATTTATATATATTAATATTAAATATCATCTAATAAAATATCTAAAAATATTAAAATAATAATCATATTACAATTTACAAGATTAAAATTTTTAATATCATTGTAAGAGTGTAAATCTCAAGAAAATATGAGTACCAAAAAGCAAATTTGAATTAAAGTTATAAATTGTATATTTGGACAAAAATAATGGAAGAAACAAATAAAAAATAAAGTTAAAGGGTATAATTTAAAAATATGAATTAATATTGAATAGTCGGTATAATAAAGTAAAAACTTAGCGGGAATTTTTAAACTATTGCACGGAAGATGAAACAGACATACATTATCTTCTAAAGGATATATTAAGTTATTGAATGTTCGTTTTTTAATACATATTTTGAGTGATTATAACATTACTTTATCTCTTTTTTCAATACAAAAAGTCAGCAACTTCATTTCCTTTTTTTTGCATCTTTGTGCAGGAGATGAGAAGTTGTGAACAAGAAACCTTTGATTTCAGGCTCTTTCGGCTGCTTGGTGCATCGCTTGGCTCAGTGGTCTCCATCATCGCAGCACCAAATTAAGTCGCATCGCGGTCGTCGTGCCGTCACCGCGAGTCTACCCTTTCTTCTCATCTTTTTTGTAAACCCCGTCTCTCCATCTCTCCCCATTCTTTCTTGTAAACCCCGTCCGCCTAGGGTGATTTTTAGAATACTGGATGACGGACATCCTTACAAAAAACACACTATTCTACTTTATGTTCCTAAATAATTGTCTTTTTTTTTTTTTTCGATCCGTTAAAAAAAAATTATGCTTCTAAATTTTCCTTTTAAAGTAACATATTTTACCATTAATTTATCTTTACTTTTTATTTTTTATTTAAATATGGGCCACATGTAAATTAATTTCAAGTAAAAATACTTATTATATCAATATATCTATATTATAAAACAGTTAGGTGATTGATTAGGGCTATTCAGCGGTTGAGATTAAATTATCTTAAAACATTTAACGGTTAAGATTCATCCTCATATTCACATGTATGAGTAGTTATCTATTTTTAACTCCCTATTACAAATCACCCCCTACAATTAATATTATGAGAAGTCGCCCATTTTTCTTCTCCTTATGTTTTATCTTCACCTTACAAAGTCACACTTTACGATTGATCTTCTGAACAGTCATCCATTAACTGTAACATTTTTTTAAATTGCACATTCTATTTAGGCACGGTCTTTTCAATTGATGAAATCAGATATATTGGCACCGTGTCATAGGCACGGACATGAAGATCTAGTAATTATATATAATAGAGTAGTCTCGCGTGAGAGCGTATTATAGATCTTAATTCATAAGACGAAATCTCACTCTCTCAATATTCAATCCATTAACACATAATAAGCTGAGTCTGTCTTACATAAAATATCCATACCACCATTTTTCCTAAATTTTTACCTTTAAAATAATGTAAATTCGTATTTGTTAATATGTGTCTAAACAAACATGACTCACAATTATTTATAAACTGATGAACTAATATTTATAACCGAGTCCATTATTTTTGCATGGTAGTATGTGTCTCGGGTCACATGCACAATACTCTTTTAATTAGAAACAAACATAGAGTAATTTTTTTTGTTTTTGTTGGTTGTGTTGAGTTAGTATTGATGAGCTATACTCCATGGTACGTACCTTCATTGTAGGCAGTTGTCTTCATAAGGGAAGCCCTCCCGGCATTCGCAGTCGTGGTCGTCGGCGATGATCGGTTTGAACGTTGTATTCGAATTGAAATGGAGGAGAACGACAACGATACAAAGGAGGACGACGGTCCTGCTATAAAACTTAACAGATTCATATCCAAATTGCTTGTATATATGGCCTTGCAGTTGATCTATGTTAGTGCTATCTTCAAACATTGCATTCTTTCGATCTCAACGTCTAACTTTTACTCTATTTGCAACATGCATGGAGTTTCAAATCCTAGAGAGAGAGAGAGAGAGAGAGAGAGAGAGCAAAGTTGAGAAGAGATCGACAATAGCAAATTTCTAACAACTCCCGGTTCAAGTGGAGTTTGAGAGAATGAAGGGTGGCAAGAAGAGAGGCCATTAATTCCTCGATCTATCCATGTCCATTAGTCCCTATGTTTCAAAAATTAATATCCATAGTATTTTAACATGGTTACATCTCTTGTAAATTCGTCTTACGGATCTTAATTCGTAAGACGAAACTTCATTTTTTTACAGCTCAACTCATTAACACACGGTGAGTTTAATTGGATAAATAGGATCTGTCTAACAAAACATATCCGTAAGAACGTTTTACACAAGTATTTGCCTCTTAACATTATGTCGACTCTTAAATTTTTTGACAAAAACTTAGATAAGACGGTCTTATGGTCATTTTCTGTAAGACGAATCTTTTTTATCCGACTCATTGTGTGTTGGTGGGTTAAGCAGTGAGAGAGTAGGGTTCTATCTTACGAATTAAGATCTGTAAAACCGTTTTATTGGAGATTTACTCAAAATTTTATCACCACAGACATAATAAATTTATGTCAATTAATGATTTAATATTATTTTAATTGACTATTCACCAATATATGACATTTTTTTGGGGACTTTTTTGAATAGGCCTTCCATAATATAGACATTGACAATCAAAGGTTCAAATCATGAATTTACTAGTATACTAATACTACTATAAGTTCGTCTATAGTCGAGCCAAAAAGTTTATTACTGCACTAAACTATAGATTTTTTTTTTGTAAAAACTCAATTTGTTACTTCCAAAACTTACAAAAGAGATTGCAAAGCATAAAATAAGAGATTTATACAAAGGTTACGAACCTTGTTTTTTTGACAAAATAAACACAACAAAAAAAAGGATGCCCGAAAAAAAAGTGGA
Organism: Codonopsis lanceolata; assembly: GCA_013146195.2. Lineage (NCBI taxonomy): Eukaryota > Viridiplantae > Streptophyta > Magnoliopsida > Asterales > Campanulaceae > Codonopsis > Codonopsis lanceolata. Next base: position 41,908,723 of record CM028377.1, read on the forward strand.
GAAGAGTGATTGTCAAAGAAATTTTCCGATGAAATGATCTTGTCGACTACTAGTGATCACGCCACAAAAACGGGGTGACTAAGTTGGCGATACACGTAATGGACCAGGGCTGACGTGTCGATGATTGTTGTCCATGTAATGAACTGGGATACTTGATGTATCTAAGTGTTAGGATATCTGGGCTTTGTTCTCTCTTTACTTTGTGACTTGTATACCTGACTGTGATCCTTTGTGACCTGAAAAGGAAACTTCTGTTAGGGAGTTGGGGGTTGTCCCAGCTAAAGCCCTTCGGTGTAAGAGTCAGTAAGAGAGAATATATGTGTGCCGGAGCTAGGTGTTCCCTTAAGCTTCCGGTGACTATGCTTAATGTGTTTTGTGCTTGAATGCTTTTGATAGAACGTACCTTTGCAAAATCATCTCATGCTCCTTTTATAGCCTTGGTTTGGAGTCTCATGATTAGAATACGGGTCCCAGGACATGGGGGCCTATTGTTGGTCGACTTGCTGGCAGCTCCTTACTGGTTGGTAGTCTACATGTAGCTCTACACAGTTGGTGGTTGAGTACTTACCAAGTTATATATGCTCTTGTAGTGTAGAGGCATGTCGTTTGGTCGGCTCGCTGTCAACCCCTTACTGGTTGGCTTTTGCTTGCATGGACGACACATGGCCTCTAATCAGGGGCTGACACCTGGTGGTTGCTTGGTCGGAATGTTCATATGCCGAACTAGGATGTTCCTCGATGATGGTCGGTCTTGCTCGGATCTCGGAGTGATTTTTGCTAGACCCGAGGATTCTTGTTTAACGAGTAGGTAATGGCCGGCTTTGGTCAACCCTTTCGTTAAATAGCCTGTTGGGTAGTGGGCCTCGTTTGTGCTGAGTTGGAAGCCACGTGTTTGTTCCACGTAGGACCCAAGTCGAGTCCTTTCAATAGCCCCCAAGTTTCCAAGAGCGATGATTTATCCTTAGGTTGGAAAGTATAGTTGGATCATTCATTCGGTTGTCGAGCATTATTGCTTCTTCGGCTTTCCTAGGTTTTGCAGTGCCCTCGCTTATGGTCGTTCTTGCTGTCAATTATTGTTGTTCGTTCATGCTCGCGTGGGTTTTGTGTCGAAGATAGATTCGAACGCGATAGTGGAATTGTCTAGGGAGCGATGCGCGTTTGTATTAAATACACGGTTATCGAGTCATAGGAAGTCATGTCGTTCCATTGTTCATAATTGTGGCGCTCATTTCTCCAAAACGTCGTCGGTTTGTGTACATGGCTTTGCATGGTACTCAACACGTGTCACGCTGAGAGTGGTTAGGTAGGATCCGCGTGTTTTCTCTCTGGGTGGACCCGACATTCTCGGGTCGTATAAAACATGGTTTTTCTGGCTTCTTCCATACGCTTCCAATCGTTCTGTTGCATTTTCCCTCCCAAAATCGTGTCTTTGAAGACAAAAACTCCTTCCTTGCCATTTCTTCCGTTCCTTGCTACTTCCGACCATTCTTTTCCTTTGCCATTTAGTTTCCCAGGTTCGTCTTCTTCTTCTCTTTCTATAAAAGTCATTTTCGTGATTTTTGAGTTTGGTTTGAGTGTGAACTAGGTCTATTAGTCTTTCCGGCCGTTTCTTTGCCATTTCTCTGTCGCTCTATTGTTAACTCCGGTGACTATTTTTGTTTCAGGTCCTTGTTTTTCTTTGATCGTAACCCTTGCTCACAGGTATTTGCCTTTTTCTTCCTCAGATCTTGTTGTGTAGTTTCTAGGTTTTCCTTAAATTTCATGAGGCATGTCCACGATTTCACACCGAGTGCGTCTTCCTCGACTTCGACTTCTTCCTCGGCTAGCTCTTCTACTATATCGCGGCCGGGAATGAGGACCAAACACGTTAGTCCGGACCCACTCTATGCTCGGTTTCCCCTAAGTCAGGGATATATTTCTAGATAGATGGGGCATGGAGGATTGTCCTGCCCAGCCGAGCGATGACCCTTTTGGTGGAAAGGGGGTATAATATGGAGGGCTTGCCAGCTCTCTCCGACGAAGACTACATGACCGAGGATCTCCCCGCTGGGACCGTCATGATGGTTTGTAGGGACAGATAGAGGGCCCTTAGGAATTTATTTAACCAATACTATAGGGAGATTGTTGCTGAGGAAGTAGTAGCTGCCAATAAAAATTTGGCGCGCGAGAAGAAAGGAGAAACCTCCTCGACTATTGCTAGAGTTGAGGATGGTTCTGGTGGTGTCGAGGATGTACCACCAGCTCGTCGGGTGCTTAAAGAATGGAGGAATAACAAGTGCCCGAATGATTTACTTGTTTGGAATGACAAGTATAATCATAGCCACAAGAAATTCCAATGATCGATCCCCCACAGCTCGCTAGGTCTGGACGAGCTTCGGAGCCATCGGGATAGAGTGGGTTTTTACACCACGTTCTTTGAGGTGGGTCTTCACTTGCCCCTTGATCCCCTGATCTGCGACCTTCTCGAGGAAGTTGGTGCGCACCCCCTCTACCTCTCTCTGAACCTTGTGAGGTATCTGATATCTTTCATTGCTTGCGTTCGAGTGCTCGGTTTTGAGCCAACCCTTCCACTTTTCAAGACATACTTTTTGTGACTAAGTCTCTCAATTGGCTCTAATGCAAGCATCATAACCAGGGTATCAATCTGTTTGCGAAACTGCCTAGAAAGACGGGGCATTGGGATGGGAAGGTCTTCTTGGTCGAGAGCCGAATTGGGTGGAATTTTCCCCTTCCTCAGAATTCAGCTTCCGATGTCAAATCTTTCTCCCCTGATGGGACTCTGGACGAGTATGAGTAGTCTGCCCGAGCAGCTATTGAATCGTTTTTGGTGGTGCACGTGGTTGAGCCTGCTCGGGTCTTCCGTTGGAGTTCTGTTACCGAGGATGAGGTTTTACTGATGATGGTCGGGATGTCAACCAAAAAAATAGAGGGTGTCAATCTCAGGTGTGAGGTTCCCGAGTACATCCAATATCCAGGGTGGTCGATGCATGAAAAGAATAAGTTTAAAGATGACTGCTCCCAATGCAAGGATGATTTGTTCGGTTATGAAGGCTATGAAAGTATTTGTTACTTATATATATATATATATATATATATATATATATATATATATATATATATATATATATATATATATATATATATATATATATATCGTGATCTTTCTGTCTTCTTGTTTGTAATTTTGACTTGTTTTCTTGTTGTTGTTTCAGCCATGGTGCTAGACTTGGACCAAGTTTCTGGGAGGAGTGTTAGGCAGACTCAAGGTGTTGCCTGCCGAGCTGTGCTTAAGGACGCAGATGCTGACCTAGGGAAGGCCTATGCCCTGCCCACTAATGTACTAGGGGCTAGGTTCTCAGCCCCGCCTGCTACCGCAGCTATAGAGGCTCCTCGACGGGTACCACCTAAGGTTATTGTTTCTCAGAGGCCCAAATCTTGGCTCCTGCTTCGGCGAAGAAAACTCCTACCACCGTTATCAGTCCTGCCTTCGTCGAAAATGCCCCAGCTCCCCTTACTGGCAAAAAACGATTGATCGATGAAGCACCAGTGGGTTCCGAGCGGAGCCTTGAAGATGTTTCTACTCATTCCCCTGCTTCCAACAAATTGAAGGCCGTGGCTGTCCCATCCTCGTCCAGCGAAGTGACCATGCCTTGGCTGAGGGACGATTTCTCCTTTCCTACAACCCGGGCCGGGCCGCTGGAGTCCAACTTGGGTTGACCATCGGGGATGTCCCCACCCTTCAAAACATCGATGTGACCCAACGTGACGATCCTACTGCTTTGGCTGGGCAAGGAATAATTGTCTGGGCTCAAGTGAGGGACTTCATTGCGAATTCTCTGCTTGCAAATGAAACAATGGGCCGAGTAGGGCTTTGTGTAAGCGAGGTAAATGTTTCCCCCTGCATTCTTATTTCCTTGATGCATAAAATCTGATTTTTAATATATTCCTTTACTTGTTTTCTTTTTTGTAGTTGTGCTCCTTTATCATCTCTTTGAGCAGTCGCTCTAGTCGGGTGGAAGCTGAAGTAAAGAAGCTCAAAACCAAGGTTCAAGCCGACCAAGACGAGATAGAGATCCTCAAGGTTCGGTTGGCGTCTCTGAAAAGCGACTAGGCTAAAATGATAGCCAAGTTGGAAGGGGCGTTGGCCAAGATGACTGCTTTGGCAAATGAGAAGGAGCAGGTCGAGCACCAAGTTGGCGAAGCCGAGCAGAAGGCTAGCTAGGCTGAGCAGGCGAGAACCTTGGCTGAGAAAGAGCTGATCGAGACCTCGGTGAGGGTTAGTGAGCTGGAGAGACGGGTTGCGGAGGTGACGGCCTTGACGTTTGAACATTTTAAAGAGACTGAGGAATTTACGAACGAGGTCCTCCCCTACTATGAACGAGGTATCCGTCACATTCTCCGCCTGGCTGCTTCCTCAGGGCTCACGCTTGGGACCATAGTTGATTGGGGTAGCGATGAGTTTGCCGGTGAAGCTGTGAGGGAGAGACATGAGATGGTCCCTTTTGATGAAGGCAAGCTTGATATGATTAAGAAGAAGGATGTTAACGTCGGGCTTGAAAAGTGGGTGCCCCCCACTCCTTGGTCTCAAGATGCTGTCTTTTTAATCAATGTTGTACGAAATGGCGAAGAGGTGGAATTTGACGCAGAGCTCAAGCTGAGACAATTTATGGGCGAGCAGTCCAATCGCAATTAGTTCACCGATGATTCTTTTGTTGTCGAGCAGCGCGGTCTGCCCTCCCTAGCTCGTGACGCCAAGGTCGTGGACCTTCCTTGTATCTAAATATTTGTAATCCTCGCTACGCCGAGTTGATTGGGCGTGTGCGCCACCGATTTTTCAAACAATTCATTTTTTGCTCAAAATGTAATTAACAATTTCTTCTTTTGGTCTTGTTCTGGTAAAGCAATGTATATTCTGTTTTTCTTTTTCATACTTGTTGTTTTTTTACTTGTTGATTTTCCCCATGTAGCGAGGGATAAAAGCCTTGATTCCTTTTATTGTTTTGGTTTGCGAGCTTCCTTGTGTACCGAGGATATGGCCCTTGGTCCCACCTCCGTGCGAGGATGGGAATGAGCACTTTATGCTCATTGTTTATTACGACTAGGGCTGTCAAATAGGGCAAAAACCCACGGGCATGCCCGCCCCGCCACCTATTAGGGGCGGGTTGGGCTGGTGTATTCAACACCCGTTTGGATGTGGGCTTTTCGGCCTTTGCCCACACGGGCCATGGGCTTTCGCGGGTTGGGGCGGGGCAGGGAACGGGCAGCTCGCATAGTCTTGGATTTTATTTTTGGACAATTATTAAGACTCAGTCACTCAAGAGCCCAGCCCATTAACCATTTCATTTGGCCAGGCCTGACCTAATAAGTAATTACCTAAGTTCTAACTGCGTACTGGCAGTGGGCGTAATGGCGTATTCTCTGATTTCTCTCAATTCTATTCACTCTTCACTTCAGTGACTTCAATCTTTTACTCTTCTTCTTCTCTTAGTTCTCTCAATCTCCATTCTCCAGTCCATCAGATCACCATTCACCAGCTCCACGCCTCCACTCTCCAACGGCAGCGTGAAGACTGAAGGCCGTCTTCTCCGTCGTCTTCGTCTTCACCATTAAGGGCTTCCTCTTCGCCATCGCCGTTCCTCCATCTCTGCTTCTAGCCTTCCGGATGCGTTAAGTGTTAAATTTATATTCAAGATCAGAGAGAGAGAGTTAAAGAGAAAGAGAGAGCTCCCTTGTTGATTTCATGTTCTGGATACCTTTTGAATGCACTCTATTGGTTCGTACAAACGTGGAAGAGACACATGACATATTTTACTAAAAATGGTTAAGCAATCTGATGTTGCAATATGTCTTTTTTTGAGAGAAACCTTAGATGGGAAAGTTTTAATTTATATTTTATAGAAGTCAAATGAATTGTAATCTTGAGGAATCATCCTTCCTTTTGGTATCGGCAGACTTGGGAGTAGATTTGAAGTGTGCTGAGGACGAAATGATACAGTCTCAAATCTCAATGTTAATTTTTTGCGAGCTTGCCCGTTTTTCCCGCGGCCCTACACGGGGTGGTTTGGGCTAGGAGTTTCCAGGACCGTTATGTTCGTGGGCTTTCCCGCCTCACCCCGTTTCACAGCGGGCTTTTTAGGCCCGCGGGCAAACCCGCCCCGTAGGCCCGTTTTGACAGCTCTAATTACGACCTTCCTCGTGTACCGAGGATGAGGCCTTTTATCCCACCTCCGCGCGAGGATGGGAATGAGCACTTTATGCTCATTGTTTATTGCGACCTTCCTTGTGTACCGCGGATGAGGCCCTTGGTCCCACCTCCGTGCAAGGATGGGAATGAACAGGTAACGAACACCTACATTTTGAGAAGATGGGACATTGTTCATTGAATACTTGAGATTTTACAAAGAGGTTGTATCACTGGTAGTATGTTTTAAGGTGGTCGGCATGCTTCTCAATGGTGTGCCGTCAGACTCTACTAGTCGGTATGTTCCTTCTTTAACATTGTTGGTGATTTTGAACGGGCCTTCCCAATTTGGAGAAAGCTTGTTTCTTCCCAACTTTTTGCCCATCGCTTCTATCTTCCTCAGGACCCAGTTGACAACTGCGAAGGTTCTTGGTCTAACTTTCTTGTAATGGTAGATCTTGGTAAGTTTCTTGTAGTTGATCAATCTGAGGCATGCTTCAAGTTGTTTTTCTTCTAGGTTGTCGAGGTCGAGCTGCCTGGAAGACTTGTTTTGTTTTTCATCGAAAAAGGTGACCCGTGCTGTTGGAAGGGCTAGTTCGACTGGGGCAATGGCTTCCGACCCGTAAGTGAGTGCGAACAGAGTTTCGCCTGTAGACCCTTGAACCAAGGTTCTAACGCTCCAAAGGACAATTGGCAGTTGTTCCAGCCAGCCTCATTTTTTGTCATCTAGGTCTCTTTTTAGAGCATGCAAGATCTTTTTGTTTCTTGCCTCTACTTGACCATTGCCTTGTGGGTGAGATATCGAGGACATGCGATGCTTTACTTTTTTTTTTTTTTTAAAGAAACAGGGGCGGCACCCTGCAGAATTTTATTAGAATAAAAAGGAAATACAAACTTGAGGGGGACAATCAGCCTGGCCCTTATAAATGGGAGGACAAAGAAGCCTTACCTCGAAATAGAAATACAATGAAATAGCAAAATAAAGAAGCTTAAACCCTACGTCTAACATAAGGGGTACCAGCTTTATCAAGAGCAATAGAACCACGGATGCAGGCAGGCAGAGAAGAAACATTATGAAACTGTAAAGAAGTAGTAGAATCGCAGCCCAAGTTGGCGAGAAGATCCGCAACACTGTTAGCTTCCCTGAAACAGTGACAAATAAAGTAATTCATCTGACGAAGAACATCTTTAGTCTGATGAAGAATTGCCCAACATTTCCAAGGAAACTTGTGATTTGAGGTGAGGCAATCAACAAGCACCTTGGAATCAAGCTCAATGATAACATCTCTAAATCCAGCTCCTTTAAGACATTTCACACCTTCCAGCAAAGCTTTAGCTTCAGCAATAGAGTTCGTAGACTGAGCATAATATGAGGAAAAGGCATATAGAAGATCTCCGTTCGAATTACAAACAATTCCTCCACCTCCACTACTACCCGGATTACCACAAGAGGCTCCATCCGTGTTTAACTTAACCTTCAAAGGAGAGGGGGGAATCCATTTAACAATCCGGGGGAGCAACTGGCTGGAGCTTAAACCCGTGGGAGAATGATGAGCATCAGTCAAGGCAGATAAATCCTTGCGAATAGAGACTAGAAGAGAGTTGGCCGATTGGTTGTGCCCATCAAAGAAGAAAGAATTTCTGTTCTTCCAAACATGCCAGAGAATCAATGAAGGAAGAACAATATGATGCACAGACTTCGGGTGGAAAAGCCACCAAGTGAGACAACACTGGTTGATAGAAGAAGAGTAGTGTGGCACTTGGAACTCAGCTCCTAAAACAGCCCACACTTGAGCAGCTATCGGGTAGTGAATAAATAGATGGATGAAAGTCTCTGCAGAGTTAGAAGAGCAGCAATAACACCGAGAAACCATATTAAATCCTCTATGAAGAAGAGCTTCATCAATTGGAAGCCGACGAAGAAAGAGTTTCCACATGAAGATGCTTATATTCTTAGGGAGTTTAGAGTGCCAATAAAATTTAGCCGTTAGCAATTTAGGACTGTGAGTACGAAGAGATTGCCAAGCTGTCGAAGTAGAGAATCGGCCAGAAGAAGAAAGCTTCCAGCAGGCAATATCTTCAGATTATTTGAGGTAACAGTCCTAGGTCTGGATGCGTTGGATATCTCGAATATGAAAGTGGGCAGCTATCGAAGGATCCAAGCTGGAGTTATCTGAAAAAAGATCTCGAACTGTGGAGGCAATAACGTTTGGCGGCTGAGGAAGAAGACCATCATCCAACCAACTATCTGGATGCGATGCTTTATTTTTAACCTCTCACAACTCGTTGTAAAATTTTTGGAGAATTGAGGGCCATGGTTGGATATGACCATTCGAGGAAGCCCAAAACGACAGAAGAGCTGCTCGTATACGAACTTTATTGCTTGGTCCTCGGTTATGTGGACTAATGGTTTGGCCTCTATCTATTTAGTGAAGTAATCTACCGCCACAAGGACATACTCGCATCCATGCTTGGCTTTGGGGAATGGGCCAATGAGGTCGATTCCCCACATATCAAATGGCCAAGCCGCGACCACCAGTGTTTGTAGAACTGAGGGGAGTCGTGCAATGTTTGCAAATCCTTAGCACTTGTCGCATTTTCTCACGTATTCCATTGCATCCCTTCTCATGCTGGGCCAGTAATACCCATGAAAGTTCATTTTTTCCGATAGTGTCCTAGCACCAGGGTGTCCTACACATTCTCCTTCATGTACCTCAGACAGTAAGTCCTCCACCATTTCTGGTCTTACGCATCGAAGAAGAGGCTTTGTGTTGGATCTTTTGTATATCATTCCCCCTATGACCGAGTATTTGCATGCTCGATTCCTTACTGTTTGTGCTTCGTTCTTGTCATCCGGTAAGATGCCTTGTTCGATGTAGCCCTTTATGTCATCGATCCAGCACCTCGAGGCCTCAGCGATCACCATAATCTCCTTCTGGTAGATGGAGGGGCATTTGAGAAACATAAGCTCAACGTCGGTAGGTACCTCATCAGCTTCCGAGGATGCGATCTTGGAGAGGTAGTCGGCTTAAGAATTGCCTTCTCTGAGGATTTGCTCTAATCCAGTATCTGAATCCTTCCAACAGTCTTTGGGCCAACTGTTGGTATTTGGCTAGTACTGGATGATTTGCTTCGTATTTGCCCAACACTTGTTCAACCACCAGCTGGGAGTCGCTATAGATCACAATGTTCTCGGGCCCTAAACATTGTACGAGCTCAATTCCGACGACCAATGCTTCATACTCGGCTTGGTTATTCGAAGCTTTGAATTTGAATCTCAAGGCCTAGTTTAGCTCTCCTGACTCTGGGATGAGCAATGAAAGGCCTATCCCACTTCTATCTGTCCCTGCATATCCATTTATGAACAAGGTCCAATGTTAAAGAGGCCTGGTCTTCGTATGTTTGTCATTTATGATCGCCTCTCTGGTCACAGGGGTGACTTCTTTGCTAATTTGTTCTTGGCCGGCTTTCTGTTTTGTGAATGAAGTTTCAGCGATGAAATCTACCAAGACTTGTGCTCGGATTGTCTTTCTCGGCTCATAATCGATTCCATACCCTGAGAGCTCGACCGACCATTTCAACATTCGGTCCGCCTTGTCCTGTTTGTGCAAGATTTTTCTTAGAGGAAACTTGGTGTACAATATTATCGAGTGTGCCTGGAAGTAGGCCTTTAACTTCCGGGCGGCGATCACTAGGGCGAGGACCAACTTTTCGACCTCTAAATACCTCCCTTCAACTTCTGTCAGAGCATGTGAAACATAGTAGATTGACTTTTGAATTTTATCTTCTTCTCTGATCAAGACTGCAACGACTGCTGAGTCCGATGCTACCAAATACATGTATAAATTCTCCTTGGGTATCGGGATGTTGAGGAGTGGTGGTCGACCAAGGTACTCTCTGAGTTCTTCAAAAGCCTTGGTACAGTCATCATTCCATTCAAAGTTCTTGCCTCCCTTTAGTTTTTTAAAGAAGGGTAGGCTTTTCTCGGCCGATTTAGCTATGAAACGACTGAGGGCTGTGATCCGACCATTGAGTGATCGCGGTTGATATGTCCATGGTTGCTAAGGCTTTTATCTTATTTGGATTGGCCTCGATTCCTCTTTCATTGACCATGTACCCAAGGAATTTTCCCGCGATCACTCCAAATGCACATTTGGCTGGGTTAAGTTTCATCTTGTTTTTCCTCAAGTTCGCGAAGGTTTCCCTTAGGTCTTCGGCATGGTTAGAGTGCTTGTTTTTGATAACCATGTCGTCGATGTAAGCCTCCACATTCCTGCCCAGCTGGTCACCGAACACTTTGTTCACCATTCTTTGGTAGGTAGCCCACGTGTTCTTGAGGCCAAAGGGCATGATAGCATAGCAATACAATCCTCATGCAGCTCGGAATGATGTGTGTATCTAGTCGGCCAACCACATTTTGATTTGGTGGTACCCTGAATACGTGTCGACGAAACTGAGGATCTTGTGCCCGGAAATGGAGTCATCAAGCTGGTCAATTCTAAGTAGTGGGTACCAATCTTTTGGACAAGCCTTGTTGAGGTCGGTGAAGTTCACACACATTATCCATTTCCCACTTGCTTTCTTTACCATCACTGCATTTGGGATCCAGGTTGCGTATAGAACCTCCTTTATCAGTTTTGGCCTTTAACAGCTTAGATACCTCTTCTTTGATAGTTTCTTGCTTTTCCCATGAGAAAATTCGTGTCTTCTACTGTATGGGGATGAAGTCTGGATCCTTGCTCAGTTTGTGCATAGCAACGTTCTTGCTTATGCCTTCCATGCCTTCAATTCTCCAAGCGAACACATCCAAGCTTTCTCTTAATAGTTTGATGATTGATGCTCGCTCTTCCTTGGGTATTTCTCGTCCCACCCTGACTTTCTGTTCGGGAAAATCAAGGTTAATCACAATTTCATATAGGTCCTCGTTTGGTTTGATAATTGAGTGGTGATCGATGTCCAAGCTTTCAATTGTGATTATTTCTGCGGTGACCTTGTTATTCCTATGATTGTGTTCGGCGCTCATGGATGTGCTAAGCATATGGTCTTCGATTCCCTTTTTTTGGGGCAATCTAGCATTCCCAGCTTGCTTTAATTGCTAGGCTTGAGTTAGCTCGAGGAGAGTAGGGATTATTTCTTCCTCTGTTTCTCAGAGCCGCTTAGTCGATCTGCTTATTTCAACCACTTTTCCTTCGGACATGGGGTGATCGTTACTTTCTCTTTACACCTCCTTTCCTTGTAGATGTACTCAAAGGTGCTTGCCAAGTCGTTTAAGACCATTCTTATTCCCTTCTCAGTAGGGAACTTTACTCCTTGATGAGGCATTGATGCGACCATTTGGAATTTTGTTTGAGAGGGGGTTTTGAGTATGGAATTATAGGGAGAGGGTAGATCGAGTATCAAGAAGTCAACCTCATTCGTTCGAGGAGTCATGCTCTCTCTTCTTCCAGGATCACCATGAGAGTGATCGTTCCTTTTACCGCAACCTTGTGCCCGATGAATCCCTCCAATTGTACGCTGCTCGGCCTGAGGTGGGCGTCCCCCAATGACAAATTATAAATAACATTTATGCATCGTAGAATAATTACATTGCATTAATAAAATATAAATTACAAAAATGGGAAAAGAAGACTATTGGGCCCATGTTGACCTACTTCTCTCGAGGCCTCCACCCATAACTCGAGGACCCGTTCCACCTATCCTATACTCTCGCCTCCTTGACCTGGTACGACCTGATCCGTCGGCTTCGTCATCGTCATCATTTCTTCGCATGGCCCTGCTGACAGTATCGTTACCTCAACATGAGAGTTCGTCCATCGCCCGCTGATATAATTTAGTAAAGCTAGTAAAGACAAAAAAAAGCCTTTCACCACTTGGAGATATGATGGAACATCCACCTGTTGAATAAAAGGATATCATTTCAGGGCAAAAGAGGAAAATAATGGCAAGTTTGAGGAAATAGAAGAAAACAAAAAGAAGAAAAAACAAAAAAACAACATATAATATATTTCTTTTTTTTCTCAAACATGTTCCATGTGATTATCTTGCATTCTATAAATCCATATGTACATTTGTCTTGATATATATATATATATATATATATATATATATATATATATATATATATATATATATATATATATATATATATATATATATACCCATCTTAATTCAGGCTTAAAACTCATTTCCTTGGCACTAAATAAATAGAGATGTCATGAAAATATTTTTTCCCAAAAAGAAAATCATATTTTACCATGTTTACTATTTATTGGGTCATTTTAAAACTTAATGCATGTGTTTTTACCCACTTGGGACATGAATTCTGTGCAGATAATGTATCCCCCTGAATGACATTTTATCTTTATGCATCTATTCACATGATTATGTTTTATTTTGCTAAACTAACATGTGCATATATCCGAAAGTATAGTCAAAATAGACATACATCACAACTAGAATAACATAATTTCATATTTTTTTTCATACATATGCTTTCATGTCAATTTCATACATCATTTTAGTATACATTATTCATAAAAAAACAAAAAAAAAACAAAAAAGAAAAACAATAAAAACCAAAACAAAAAACAAAACAAAATCTATAATTTACAAAATTAACACAAAATTCTAAATCATCCAAGAAACCAAGAAAATTGAACCAAGTGGGTTTGAGAAATTGAAACATACAGTGGGATCAAGGAGATTTGCAACATAGGTGTGCCAATCTCGATGAATGTTGTCTCAATCGTTGTTTGAAAACCAGTATCAGACAACATTTCGTGCCAAAGGAGGAGTTTCCTAGCGTCCTTGGCCTTATTCTAGATGAAGAGGAGCTTTTCCCTTCCTAGATCATGAATAATAAGCCATCGTATGAACCACGTAAATTGATTTAAGTGAGATAGTTGAAAAAATTGAAGAAGATGAAAAAATGGAGGAATTTTCGATAATAATGGTGAAAGAAGAGAACCGGATCTGTTTCTGGACTTGCTGCCTGCTTCTGCCCATAACTTGAAGTGATAAGGAAGGGAAGTTTCCTTTTCCCCCCTCCAAGATTCAGTTCTAGCAACTAAAACCTCAGGGTTGCACAATTTGTAAATTGGCCCCTTGAGACTTAACGGGAGTAATGATCTTCAACAAAGTTAACAGTCGGTCATCCAATGTCTAGCAGTTTAATGATATCCTCAGCAGAATGCCCCCTGCAAGAGAAAACAGAGTATCTGCATTTTACTTTATCTGTCAAATGCATTTTATGCTCATGCTTATATCATCTTTACTTGTTTTGATCCTTCCCATAAGGGGTGCAAACCCCGGGTCATTGGGAATGGTCGTTATGCCATGTTATCCTCTATCACTATTCTGGATCCTTCCCACAAGGGGTGTGAACCCCGGGTTATTGGGAATGTTCGTCATGCCATGATATTCCATCTGTTACTATTTTAGGTCTGTCGTACAAGGGGTGCGAACCCCGGGTTATTGGGAATGGTCGTCATGCCATGTTATTCCATTCTTATTGCTTTTGGTCTTTCCTACGAGGACTGTGAACCCTGGGTCATTGGGAATGGTTGTCATGCTATGCTATTACATCCTTACTGCTTTTTGTCTTTCCCATAAGGGATGTGAACCCCGGGTCATTGGGAATGGTCATCTTATCATGTTATCCTTGGTTACTGTTTTGAACCTTTCTACAAGGGGTGCGAAAGCCGGGTCATTGGGAATGGTTGTCATGTCATGCTATTCCATCTATTACTGTTTTGATCCAACCCACAAAGGGTGTGAACCCTGGGTCATTGGGAATGGTCGGCATGCCATACTATTCCATCTATTACTATTTTGATCCTTTCTACTAGGGGTGCTAACCCCGGGTCATTGGAAATGGTCATTACCTTGTCGTGTCTGTTCCATCGGTTACTGTATTAATCTTTTCCACAAGGGGTGCAAACCTCGAGTCATTGGGAAAGATCAACACTTACTTTGTTCTACTTAAACCGAACTACGTTCGGTCTGATTCCCGAAAGGGATACGTAGGCAGCCTACTACGGTAGGTTCGACCACCACAACATAAAAGCATGAGATCATAATGTGTTGCATCATAAACTGTTGTTTTAAAATTTCTTCTTGGTTATGATTTCCTCGAAATTAGCGAGTCTATTATTATTAACGATGTTTGTTTACAGGTAAATTTTGGTTTACCCATAAACTCCATCGTTGAGGGGCTCTGTAGACACCCCAATTTACCCATGTTTGTAACATTCTATAAAATGTTAAATCCAGTAAAAAATGACTAACCGACGTTAACTTTCATGGGGTTCAAAGTGTAAAAGGATGAAACAAGAAACAAATCAGATAGCAAAAGGGGGGAAAAGTGTCAAAAAGTAAAGGAAAAGCAAAAAAAGGCGCAGCCTACAACAAGAATGGGCGCTGCACCCAAAATTGTTGTAGGGGGCGTCCATTTTTGCTATTTCCATCTTTAGTTTCCTTCTTTGGTACAACTCTTTCAACTCATGGTACAACACATTAAAGCAATAACTTAAAATATCTTCTGTTGCTTTCACATTTAAGTCTCGTCGACCTATAAATAGAAGCTTCCGCTTAGTGCTCTCAAAGGGTTCAAAACGGAGAGAAATTATACGCAGAAGGTTTTCAAATAAATCTCAGAGTGCTGTTAAGCTGCCAAAATCCTTCCTAAACACTTATACTCACCGGCCAAAGATAAACCTTGTTAACCGATTAGGTTCTCATCCTATTGACCGGCTCCAAAAAGCCAAAATCAAACAGTTGCGCTGCCCGATTTCAGACGCGATATCAAACCAAAGCAAGCAATTACGCTACCCGATTTCAGACTCGACATCAAGACACTTCAGACAAATACAAGCAATCGTGCCGCCCGGATTCTGAGGTGAAAAGCAACCAAAACAAGCATTTACACTGCCCAAATTCCAACAAAACAAAAAAGACTCCCTCTCCCATAAGGACAGAGCGAGCGCACCTAAAGCCTGCCTAAGAAAAGTTAGTCTAGATTATATACCCTCATGCTTCAAGAGGTAGGTACCCTAAAAATTGTTAGTTTTTGTTTAGAATAATATTAATTAAAATAGTAATATATCATAAAATAATTCGTTATGCTGGTAAAATTTCTATTATAAATAGCTATAAAATAAAGTCGTTATTATAGACTAAATTTCATATGCTATATTTGCAACTCTAAAATGTAGTTGTTACAAGTTTTCCTTTATTTTTATATATAAATGTTTTATTTAAACTAAATTTATAATTAGGATATATTTGGCCAAAAAACCTATTTTGAGACCGAAAGGGCGAGTTTGGTGCCTAACTATTTCCTAACTCGTAAATTATCCTCTGAACCCTTAAATTCTGGCATATTTGTATTTTCTCTGTTTAACCATAAAATAGAGATGGTGACTCTATTTAAATATTTTGAGTCCACAAAATGAGGTCGAGCATATTTCACGCGCTCGAAGTTTTTGAAACCTCTCCTGGCTTTCAGTACTGCGAATCGGTTCGGAACGGGGCACTCACAATGTGTATGCATAAAATTCATCTCGAATAAGGTGTTAAACCTTTTAGAGAACATCAGAGGAGACTGAATCCTCACATGGAGGAAGCATTGAGAAAAGTAGTTCTCAAACTTCTCGAATCAAGTATTATTTACCCAATCTCTGATAGTAAATGGGTAAGCCTAGTTCAAGTGGTTCCTAAGAAATCTGGAACCACTGTTGTGAAAAATAACAAAGATGAGTTAGTTTCCACAGGAACAATTACAGGATATAGGATATGCATTGATTTGAGGAAACTCAATGCAGCGAATAGGAAAAGATCACTTTCCTTTACCCTTTATCGATCAAATTTTAGAAAGATTAGCATGCCATAAGTTCTACTATTTTCTAGATGGCTTCTCAGGTTATGATCAAATTCCCATTGTGCCCGAGGACCACGAAAAGAATACATTTACATGTCCTTTGGGTACTTTTGCGTATCGACGAATGCCTCTTGGTTTATGCAATGCCATAGCCACCTTTCAGAGATGTATCATCTCAATATTTTCTGATTTAGTAGAAAGGTGTGTTGAGGTATTCATGGACGCCTTTTCAGTCTTTAGGGATTCATTCGACAGTTGTCTTCAGAATTTGACATTAGTGCTTAAATGTTGTTGCGAAATTAATTTAACCCTTAGTTCAGAAAAAAAATGTCACTTTATGGTTAAACAAGGCATTGTGTTAGATCATATCGTGTCGAATAAGGGGATAGAAGTTGACAAAGCAAAAATTGAAGTGGTTGCTCAATTACCTCCGCCCACGTCTGTAAAAGGTGTGGGAAGTTTTCCTGGACATGCATAGTTTTATAGGCGATTTATAAAGGATTTTTCAAAAATTGTAAGCCTTTATGTAACCTACTAGCTAAAGATACTGAGTTTATTTTTGGTAAGGAGTGTTTAGATGCTTTCAACCTTTTGAAGGAACAATTAACTACAACTCCCATTTTATCCAGACCCAATTGGTCTATTCCTTTTTATATAATGTGTGATGCTTCTGACTTTGCAGTTGGGGCTGTGCTAGGTCAACGAGTAGATAAATTACCCCATGTTATTCATTATGCTAGTAGGACATTAAATGATGCACAACTCAACTATACCACTACTGAAAAGGAATTTTTAACATTTGTGTTTGCGCTTAAAAATGTTCGTCCTTATCTATTAGGTTCAAAAATTATTATATTTTTTGACCATGTTGCACTAAAATATATGTTAACAAAGAAAGATGCTAAACCTAGGCTAATGAGGTGGATGCTATTGTTACAAGAATTTAATCTGACAATTAAAGATAAAAAGGGCTCATAAAATGTGGTAGCTGTTCACTTATCTAGATTAGAATTATTGCCTTTACTAGAAAGACAATTGTTTGAAAATGATATTCCTCTGAATGAAGATTTTCCAGATGAACAATTATTTTATATTCAAAGACATGAACCCTGGTATGCAGATTATGTGAATTTTATTGTTGCAAAAATCATCAACCCTGATTTTGGTTATCATGAGAGAAAGAAATTCCTTTCAGAAGTAAAACATTATTTCTGGGATGAACCATATTTGTTTAAATGTTCCACTGATTCAATATTTAGAAGATATATTCCTGAGGAGGAGGAACAACAAAGTGTGTTAGAATTTTGCCACGGTTTTGCTTGTGGTGGTCATTTTAGTGGAGAGTTTGTGCGAAAAGTGACCCAATCTGGACTTTATTGGCCGACACTCTTTAAGGATGCTTATCAATTTACTAAAACTTGTGATAAATGTTAAAGATCAGGAGAAATTAGTAAAAGAAATGAAATGCCCTTAGTAAACAATCTAGTTGTTGAGGTTTTTGATATTTGGGGTATTGATTTTATGGGCCCATTTCCCATTTCTCATGGTTTTGAATATATACTTGTCGTAGTCAATTATGTTTCAAAATGGGTGGAAGCTATTGCTACACGTAATAACAATGCTAAAAATGTTGTCAAGTTTCTCTATGATGTGATTTTTAACAAGGTTGGAATGCCTCGAGCCATTATAAGTGATCAAGGTACACACTTCACCAATCGCTTGGTGAATGTTTATTTGAGGCCTTAACGATAGGACCATTTCTACCGAGAGGGGATTTGACTTTGGCAATTTTGGGTTGAGTGCCCAATTTAGGCTATGGGGGTGGGAGAATTTGTGTGCTCCGCCTGGTGAGACTGTGATTCCCATTGCTCGTGAGTTCTATGCTCACAATGGGAGAGTGGTGGGGGAGGACCCTAATTTGTCATGGGTGTGGGGCATTTATGTGGATTTTAGCCAACATGCAATTTTAAATTATTATAATCTGTCTGCGGTGCATCATGATGACTATCAGGCCTACCTGCCCTACAAAATTGCCATGTCCACGGTGAGCAAATGGATCGCTTTACCAGATACTTAGTGGAATTTGGGCCGTGGTGACACCCCCAATCGACCTCATTCCCTAAAAAAGGTCCACTTGACTAATCAAAAGAGGGGGATTTATAAGTTTATCTATACGAAGGTGATGCCAACTTCACATCAATCTAATGTGAGTTGGACAAGGGCGGTGTTAATTTATACCATTTTGACCAAGGGGACTGTGTACATATCTGATTTGATTAATCGGCAGCTTCGTGACATTGTTGATCAGACCTCGAATTTTGGGTATTTCTTTCCTAGTCTGATCACATGCCTGTGTGCTAGGACATTAGTCACTCCTGATTTAGAGAGAGTGTGACCTATGCCTAATGTTGCCCCCAAGGCCATGACCAACCGGTCACGACCACCCTATGCCTGCCGCCTATGTGATTTCAACGAGGAAGCTGATGAGGAATCCAATGTGGATCCTCTTGAGGATTGCCCACTAAGATAGTGGAGCTGCAGATGGGTCAAGATGTGATCCACCAGCAAGTTGAGCAGATCCGTGATGACCATATTTACTTTCATGGTTGGTCTGGTCAATTTTTTCAAAATATGGCTTCCCATTTTTGGGTGTCCTCTGGCTCTGTCCCTGAATGGCATCCTCCTTTGTTAAATCATCATGGCTCGCAATGAGTTGATGCTTAAATAGCATCATCCTTTGTTATGAGGATCGCTAATGTTTTTCACATATTTCTCATCTATCCTCTCCCTTATCTGCTAGCCCTATATTATGGTGTTGGGTCTTTTCAGGCCCTAGCCTAAGGAGAACTGGGAGCTTGTAGTGTAAATCCTGCTATGTACATGGGGCAACTAGTGTCCCTAATATCTCTCATCCTCTTTATTTTCTTACTCTTTATTTTCTTTATTTTCAGAATTGACATAAACAAGGACAAAAACAAAGGGAGTGACCAGTTTTAGTTTCTTCCAAACAATTAGGGGATGACTGCCAATTTTGGTAGCTGTCTGCCAGCCTTCGGGTATGTCAACGTCAAGCTCCAACTTTCTTAAAAGAATTTTTTTTAAAATATATATTTTAGAGTCTTGGTGTGGATACTTCAGCCTATGATGATATAATGTTATGACACACATGACATCTCATATACTACACTCTAAATTATTAGCTTGGTTGTATAAATTACCTAATTCTCTAATCTTTGTGCACTTATCATGACATGTTTATTGAACAACTTGGATATTTTTATTGAGTTTATAGTGCGCATTTCATTTCCATATCGAGACTGGTTTTGTGCACTGAACATGTTAATAGCCATCTTTACATGATTGTTGCATTATAATTACGACTTAGGGTCATTTGCATGTTAGTTAGATCTTTTGGATTTTTCTAACTAATATATCTCAAGCACACTTTTAAACCGTGAGTACATGTAAGCCTTGATTGTCCCTACCTCTTTTCTAGCGAATGTTACGTCAAATGCATATGGAGCCTTCTTTCTGAAACACCTAGAGGTTGGGACTGATTTTAAAATGTGTTGAAATTTTGTGAAAGCATGCATGATAATTGTGGCATCTAGGATATGATTTATGTCATCTTTGGATCGTCATAGCCTATATTATACCATCTCTTTCTATAATTAATCCTTAGTGTCCCTTTTTGAGCTTTATTAAAAAGAATGGTATGTGAAAAGCACACATCGACCGCCATTCGACTTCATATCTTTCACCCACATTATCTTAACCCTTAAAAGCCTATACAATTTAGCCTACCCTTTGAGAGAGTAGGATTGGGTTGGGAATGTTGTCTGCATAGTGATTGATGCAGTTCAAATTTAGCACCAATGATTTCTTGTATAAAAAAAATGAAGAGGGTGCAAAAAATCAAAAGTGCATATGCCCTTCAGAAAAAAATAGATAGAAAACAAAGCAAAGCAAAAGGAGATCATTGGGAAGAGCAAAAATTTATGGGATGGGTAATGGTTGTGTTTGACAATAGTTCAAGTTTGGGGGGGGGGGGCGGGAATGCCCCAATTGTGGTCTTTTCAGGCCTTAGCCTAATATGAGGAAAACCTCATATGTAATACCCCAAAAATTTTCTATATTAAAATAAATTTCTTTTATTAATTTTTACCAAATATCAATAATTATTGTGGGCTTAACTATTTAATTTGGAGTTTATTAGAATTGGTTTAGGCCTAGTACATTGAGTTTAATTTTAGTGGGCTTAGTGTACATTACTTATAATATTTTGAGGTTGGGCTTGGCCCATCAAATTTAAGTATCTTTTACTAATAATAATTATTAATATTATAACATAATAATAATCATAGCAAAATGATAATTAGAATAAAAGGAAAAAAATAAGAAAAAAGAAAGGGAAGAGACGCAGACTCTACGAAGAGTTGAAGCGGAGAGTCCTGGGCGTTGGGGCAATCAATCGGCAATCCAAAAACAACCCTTTCCTATTTAATCAAAACAAAGCCTAATCAAGGTAAAGAGAGATGGAGAGAGCCAAAAATTTGGAGCAAAGAAGTTCTTCTGAGAGAGGGTGGGTGAGAGAGACAGAGTCGACGGTAGAAGAAATCGATCAAGTCGGTTGTGACACAAAGCCTAATCAAGGTAAAGATCCTTTTGTATCCAAACGATTTGTTTTGATTTTTGTCGTGTTGATATATATTGGACTTTCTTTTCTTTTTGGAATTGGGTCGAATGAAGAGAAAGGTTGAATAAGCAACAGAGTATCAAAAGGAATTTTTTGAAAAGCAATGAGAAGAGTGACGAACTGAACACATGGAGTTATTGGAGAAGAATCAATCAAGTAGTGTGAAATATAATATACTTTATAATTTCTGTACTCCCACTTCAAGCAAATGGGCGATATCATTACACATACAGAAAGTTTTTGGTGGCAGTAACCCAAACAAGGATTTTGTTTTAATTTGTTGACCTTGGGATGACAGTCAATTGAAGGCATGAGTTTTACAAAGTTGGAATTTTTGGTTAGTATAGTAGATAGATGTTAGTATATTTATGTATACTGATGGCGGGGAAGAAATCACCAAAACAGGGAGTTGTTTGGTGAAGATGATGGTAGTAAGTTACAACCACACCCCCCTAAAATTTTGGACTGTGGATTACTGATTTCTGTAATTGCAGGATGGTCCCTAGAATTTTAAAACCCTTAGTAAATATCTTTGGTGAGATTTTTCTTTTATTTTTGTTTAAACAAGTTTGGATAAATTAAGGCCCAAACTTAAAAATCCTAATTAGAGTATTATGTTTTATTAGATTTGGGGCAAGCAACTTATGGTGAATCGTTCGTGTTTTGGGAATTTACTTCGTTAAGCTTGTCAGGTAAGGGATTATACCTCTTATAGTCTATTTTTTTAATCCTCCGTTAGACTTCCAATTATTTTATTGACATCGATATTCTTTTGAAACGTACGCCGACTTGGGTCGGTAGTTGATTTGAATTCCGTCGATTTTACATCTTCAAAAATCATGAATTGATTCATGTTTGAATTCACTTAATTATTGAATTTCATGTTAGTTATTCTTCCTACATGAAATATATGAGTGTTGCGATGCAAAATTTTGTGATGCATGACCTTTGTAGTGAAATTTGATTATCGTTTCCTTGAAATTCTACCGTGATCATTAAATTGATTTTTTTGACTATCGAATGCCACTTAAATTGTGAGTATAATTATTGAATGATCGAACTTATCGAATACCACCTAGCTAGTGGTATATGGTTATCTGGACATACCAAACATGATCGAATTATCGATACTCTTCGGAGTACTTATTGCACTGCTTATCGATACTCTTCAGAGTAAATATTTAAAAATTGTTTTATGTTCATGAGATTCTGTGAGAAATTTACTGTCTCCAATCGGCATGGGACGGTTGGTGACGGTTGATCACTCGAGTTGTTTTGTTGTTAAATTTTCATTTGACTTCCTTTTTACTTTGAATTAAAAATTTGATAAATTGCTTCCGCTTATCGATACTTGAACTGTGAACTTGGAATATTGAAATTTATTCCTCTCTGATTTTTCTGGTCAACTCCTCCTTATTAACCGGAGGGGTTGTATATGATCTTACCAGGCATTGTTCGCTCACCCTTTCTCTTTCAAATTCTTCTTCTTTAGGTAATGAGTAGAAATTATGAGAAGACTTGACTCGGACAAACCATGATGATGGTTACGAGAGATTTTGGATCTAGACATTTTTTAAAATAAAGGATAACTTATTAAGAATGATTGACTTTTATTTAGCATCAAGTTTGTAGTAAATTTTATTGGGTTATTTGATTTGAGTTAAAGATGTTTGAAGGTTTATTTATTTTTGAGTTGAGGAATATTTATGATTTTAAGATGTTATTGTAAGTGATGTGTCAAATTGTGGGACCACGGTGTTGGTACCAAGTTTTGGGGCGTTTCATCATAAGAGTTGTATACTTTGGGGAAGGGTTAGTCTTACTCTCTTAATTTGTATTCTTATCCCTTTCCTTCATATCTCCCTCACATTGGCCTTACATTGCAATATTAATAAAGTCATATTGATCTAGTTGCCGCTTGTTTGTGTTTGTTGACATGATTTTGAAACATAGTAGATTTGACCCATGTTTTACATTATATACATGTCTTGACATTGCTCACTGCGTTAGCATAATCTTAGTTATTGCAAGTAATTGAGATTTGAAACCATTGTATTTCATACATAGAAAGGGCCTAGGATGGATGTATAAGTTTTAGAAATCCAATGTGTTCTCTCTTTCTGTGATAGACCGGGTATGGATGGTAGGTTACTCGCTTCGCGATGCACATGTTTTTATTAAAATTATTTTGTGGAATGAATGTGTGTGTAGCTTGATTAAATTGTTTAAGTTTAGAGATATTCATTGATTGGTGCACACACATAGAGAATTTTAGTGTGATTTGCAAATTGAGTGAAAGTTAAGTTTTAAATTGTGAGGTAGTCCTTATACATGTGTTAAGCATTCCTTGAGGCATTATTAAATTCCATGCTTCTCTTGACTCAAAAATAAACAAAATATTTTATTTATTCATTTGTTTAGTTTTTGTTTTCTTTTACCTGCTTTTCTATTCATCTTCATAGTTCGAGTCGCTCGTATGAGTCTCCTTGACTTTGTGAGTTTTTAAAAAAGTGTAAATAGTATCACCCTCCAAAAAGATTTTTTTTACTTATTTCTTATCTTTTTTATTTATTTATTTACGACTTTTGTATTTAATTGCAAGGTTCTACGCGCTAAGCGCCAGACCATCGCCTAGAGCGCCTAGGCGGGGATTAGAAATAAGACATAATATCTGACTTTTAATATATTTTTTATTATAAACTAATTATTAAACATTAATTTTTTAAATACACTAATACTAAATATCACCTAATAATTTAAAAATTATGATTAAATTTATGGTAAAACTAGAAATTTAATATCATCAAGATTCAAATATTACAAAAATAGTCAACAGTTCAATTATCCATAGGTCCATTGACAATTACTAATTTATACAAATAATTTAATAATTTGAAATTGATATTTATTATTATTTTAAAAAAACCCAAAATGACATTATTTAGGGCCAATATTTTAAAAAATTAAAAATATATATATGAAAAATCATAGCTGGCTCAGCCGATTTTTTCGATTTTTCCAAATTTTGCAGTGCCTAGGCCTATTTTTTAGAAGATTGTTTAATCGCTTACTCAGACCAGTAAAGTCTCAAGATATTTGACAGAGATGTGTTTATATACGCATTGATTGGGTATTTATATGACTTAAAATATGTTATTCCATGAGTTTTATGCTACTAATATGGGTTTTTAGTTTTATTTTATGTTTCAGAATTAGATTGAGATAGGAGGCCTTTTTCAATCAATTGAAGTCTTAAAGGACCAAAGTGTAAATTCCATAATAAGTTCAAAGATGAAGGCTAAAAAGCAGAAGGTGCTCGCCTTCCCGTTCGTATGATAGGCGATCTCTCACCTTCGGTGTTAAGTATCTGAGGAAATTCAAGAAGGCGGTCACATCATGCTTAGACAAGGCGACCGCCTTGTCCGGCTTTCAACAAAGGCCAATTTTGTAATTGTTTTGATTTAAAAACCTAGTATAAATACAACCCTAATAGTTTAGGTTTAGGGATCAATTTCTACCTCCCTTTGGTGTGGAATAATGCTCTTCTTAGTTTTATTTCAGTTTTTAGAAGATTGATTCATGTTTTCATCTATCCTTCTTGTTAGGTCATCAATCACGATGAGCTAAACTCATCAATCTAGAAATT
>CM028377.1:41933222-42019001 GCA_013146195.2 Codonopsis lanceolata
ACAGATACTTGATCGTTTATGTATATTCATCATTTATTCTTATGAAAAACTTCTGTTTTACATTTCTCGGATGGGTCAACAGAAGAGTTGGAATCGGTATTGGTAGAGTTGAAGTATCCGGTGAAGGGTTGCTGGAAGAGTTACTGCGGTTGTGAGGATTCCGAAGAGGAGTGGAAGTAGATGTTGTATTTGTACTGTCTCATCATTATGGAATCATTAGCAACATCGAGACCTTTCTAGGCTCTAACAAGTCATATTCATCAAAACATGCACATATTCTAAAAAATTTAAATGAGTTTCTTGAAAATGAAATGCTTTTGAATGTTTGGAATACCCAGAAAAATTCCTTCGTTTTTGCATCAAATTCTCCTATATATTTTTCCATTATGTAGAATAAAACATTCTGATAGAAGATTTTAAAAATCATATGTTTGGGGCTCTTCCTCTCCATATTTCATATGGAGTTTTGTTATGAAACTTGTTTACCAAGGATCAGTTCGGGTAAAACATGCGAGTTGATACGCCCAAAGTACTTTGGAAGTTTTGCTTACCCGGCATTGTTCTTGCTTCAATAGTGTTCTGTTCTTCGTTCGGCTACACCATTTTGTTGAGGAGTTACGGCCATGAGAGAAGTTGTGGCCTATCAGTGAGTCATCAGGTATCTTTCTACCCAGTTGTTCTTGAATTGATTGCCATTGTCTGATCTTATGTCACTAATGTCTTCAAGCTTTTGAGTTTGAAGTCTTACGAAAAGAGGTGACTAGATCATATGTCTCATCTTTGAAGTCATTGTTTTCAATCGAATTGAATCTAGAGTGGTAAGCCAACTACTACAAGTGTATACTTGTCTCCGGAAATCTTACGCGTAGTGATTGATCCAAAGAGATCCATATGCGAGAAGTTGAAGGTCTGTTTGTTGATAAGACAAAATTTCTTTTGAAGGAAGACTTGGAAAGTTTTCTAGGCGGCAAGCTTTACAATTCATCATGATCGGCCCGGACCGCAGGTAGGTAGACCTTTGACAAGCCCATCTTTGGAGGCTTGGAGAGTGCTTGAAGTTGAGGTATTGTGAGGCAGCTTGCCATATGCCTGTTGTCCACGAGCGTTGTTAGCAACTAGGCAAAGGCTAGAGAATCTCCCTAGAAGATTTAAGTCCACGACATATGCGTTTCCTTGTCTATTCCAGGTCAATTGTAGACCGAGGATTCACTATCTTTGATGAGGCCTTGGTTGGAGTTGAATTGGCGATTAATCCTTTGTGCATGAGGGGATATGCATTGGGTGTGCTTTAAGCCACTTACTAGAGAAACCGTTTGATGGAGCTTTCCTCAGTGATTGAGCCATACCAATTGTCTTTCCTCTTGCATTGTCTCCAAAAATTATTGTGGGACCTTTGGCTTCAGACTATATCTACGAGTAGACTTCGTTTTGTCATGTGTCTTGGCGACGGCCAGCATCTGGGTACCGGATGTCTTTGTTTTAGAATCTATAGTCATGAAGCATGCACGAAAAGATTTAAAGCAACAAGGTTCCTTTTATTTTCTTTTTTGGGTCCTAGGATTAGCAACCTTTTGGAACCCATACACTTTTAACCTTGAGAGAACTAGGTCTCTCGGATTTTGGAGTGAACCTTAGCGGGCGTGCAGGAGCCCGGATGACCTAGGCAATTGCAAATGACATAAATGGAAGTTCATAAGATGAATAGCTGTCGTTGGCTTTAGGCGAAGAGTGATTATGATTATCCTTTTTCTTGACGATGTTCGTCCTTGGTTGACTTGCTTGTTGATGGAGACTTAATTGGTTTCTTTTTGAATCTTCTAGGTATGTTACCAAGGAGACGGTTTTGGTGATAACCTTTTTGGAGGATTCTGTAAATTACCTTTAAGTTTACTTCAGCAGTGAGGTGCCTTTCCTGTTTCATAGACAAACTTGTCATCATAGGTAGAGATTTAGTAGGTCTACCATGAGACTTTTGCCTTAGCGAGTTGTTAGACTTTAGTTTCTCTACCATTACTTTCTCGGGTTTCTCATCGAGCCGGTGATCTTGGCTTTCCCTTTACGAGCCTTGGGGTAAACATGTGGAACACTTGAATAACCAAGGCCTTGTTTCACACTTGTTTCAGAGCGTGCGTTTAAAAGGAGATATCATTAGCAGTCTCGGAGGATTCACCTTTCTCTGTGACAGATGGGAATGTCATAATGTGCTCATCCGAATATCCTATGCCAGATTTATCTTTACATGATTTTTGGCTTGAAAGGATTTCTTCTAAGGTATCCTTGGAACTGTTCCAGGAGTCAATTGTCTTTTGCAAGGAAATTTTCTCCAGGTCAAGTCCTTTGATATGCTCAGTAAGACACTCAATTTTGTCACAAAGGAATTTGTTTTCTTCTTTGAGTTTGATACTTTCTTGTTGACAGCTATTGAGAGTTTGAATCTCAGCTACCATCAGAGATTTCTCAGCAGTAAGTTTCTCACAATTTTTGGCGAGTTTTACATAGGCTACTCTAAAGGAATTGAACTCTTAAAGCATATCTTGATTATCCTTGAGAAGTTCTTCCTTACTGAAGTTCTCACTGTTGATCTCACTTTTATCCAAGGGACTAGGTGAGATTTCGACTTCATTTTCAGAGTCATAGGTGGGACCTAAATCATGAGCTATTAAGCATATGTTAGCTTGCTCACAATCATCCTCTTCCTCTTCTGAATCAGTCTCAAACCATGTAGCAACATGTTTGTATTCTATGTCTTCAACTAACATACCTTTTTGTTTTTGAAATTTTTTATAAGTAGGTCTTCGGTATGCTTCAAATTTTGGCTTTGGACAAAGTGACCAGGTTTTCTACAATTTTAACACACAAACTCTTCTTTAGATGAGCTTTCACCAGACTTTCTAAAAGGCTGTTGGTGTGTGTTCTTCCTTCCATATTTTACAAATTTTTGAAACCGTTTTACAAACATAGCAAATTGTTCGTCTGAGAGAAAATCATTTTCACTGGAGGAAGTGGAAGGTTTGTTTTCAACAGTGGTTTCTTCTTGGACCATGGCTGGCAAGGACACAGTTTTGAACTGTTTGTCTGCTCTAGAGCACTTGATTTGCCGAGCTCATAAACATTTAAACTTGCGAAGAGACTACGGAGAGTCATCTCGTTTAAGTTTTTGGATTCTTTCATAGCAGTGGTCTTAACATGCCATAAGCTACCTAGAGAGCCTAGAAACCTCATGTTCATTTCTTTTTTGTCATAGGTTTTACCAAGAGAAAAGCAGCTATTAATTACCTCACTGAAGCGATCGTATGCTTGTCTCAAGGTTTCCTTTGGATCCTTTTGAAGGAGTCAGCTAACTAGCTGGATGTATGTGTATTTTACATGTTATCTCTTGTGTCTTGGTCTCCTTCCAAGTATTCCACAAGAGCTTCCCACATCTCTTTTGCAGTAGTACATCGGATCACTTGCTGGTATGTGCTTGTGTCTAGAGAGCTAAATGATATTGATTGCTTTACTATCAAGCTCTACCAGTTTTTACGTAGATCTTCGTCCATTCGATTCTTCTTTGGGAACTTTCGGCGAGGATTCAGCGATGGAGGCTAGAAGGTTGGCCTTCATTGGTACATGTTGTCCTGCTATATAACACACTTCCATAATCTGTTGTCAATGGAGTTCATGAAACGCATTACCTTATCCTTCCAAACATCGAAATGGCCTTCGTCCAATATTGGGACGTGGTTCGCATTTGATGTAGGCAGCATGTAGTGTGTTTGTGCCATTTGATCGAATCTCTCAAGAGTTTAGTCTCGGAAAAACTAGTTTTCAAATAGTTAAGCTCTGATACCAATTGTGGGTCCCAACGGGCACAATAATAAGCTAGAAGGGGGTTGAATAGCTTATTATACACTTAAAACTTTAAGTAAGTTCTTTGAAAAGTACTTACAATCTATTGAAAAAAGATTGAAGTAGCGGAAGTCTTTCAAGGAAGTTAGTTTAAGTCTGCCTTGATAAGGACTACTCTGGTAGTAAACCTTAACGAGGTTACTAAGTTTTTGCCGTTAGGATAAAGATAAACAAAGTAACAAGCAGCTCAATAAGTAGACAAACAGTAAAGGAATTAACACAAGTATTTTGGGATGGTTCACACTATAAAGAGTGCTACGTCCACCACCAAAGCGATCAACCTTGGATTTAAATAGTGCTTATGTTTTCCACTAGATCTATTACAAATAATATTCCCAATGGATCGTGTACAAAATATTGACTTGTGTTTAGGGTTAAGGAATTAAATATACGTGTAAAGCAGGATATTTAATCGTGCGTCTTGAAATAGTTTAGAATGAAAACAACAAGAAGTACAAAGTAAATGTTGATGCACTGACTTCTTGTTGTTGGCGAGACTCTTGATCTGTTTAGGATCTCTTGAATGCTTGAGTATTAAGACTTAGAGTCGTTGTAGATTTTCAAAGCAATTTGTCGGTGTATTTCTCCGGTCTTTAATGGCGGCATTTATAGCAGGAAGCGTGGAGATCCGTTGGAGAAGACGAGACTTAACTTGACTCTATTAGGTTGAATGCATTAAATGCATGGAGTCATCAATCAAGAATTTCGTCCTCATAGATATCGGCGAGGGAATGGGTGCAGAGATCTTCGAGGCGGGAGTTGGGCAATCGGATGTCGATTTGTGAGAGTTGAGCAGTAGGTGACGGTCGGCTTTCCTTTTTCTTGTTCGGTCTGAAAGTCTTCTCTGCTTTTAGGAAAGCGCTTTCGGCAGTCTCGAGATGTCGAGGAATGTCTCAATTTAAATTCAAACTGATAAGGATAAATTTAAATTGATCCATTAAGAATTGCTTGACTGGACACGTCATGATTGACCGAGTGTAGACAAGGTCTGCCGTTGTATGTTGTAGCAGGTCTTCCGGTGAAGCCTTGAAGAGGTCTTCCGCTGAACCTGTGAAGTCCTATAAAAACTATCTTGGCAAAGTTCTATACACAGTTGCCACGCTAATCGATACGCAGTTCAATTAGCCACTGAAGTATAAAACTAGTGTAATGTATGAGCAGATATAAATCTAAATACAAAAGTATCAACACAGGTCCTAGCCTAATGCATGTATCCATGCAATGGAAGCAATGGGGATTTTGGGTAGTTGTACTCTCTCGCTTTGAATTTCTTTCCCTCTTCTTGCTACCCTTTTACCCTGGCCTTACATTACAAGCTTATTGAAGTCCAATTGATCTAGTGCCGCTTTATCATGCTGCATCTTCCTTGATTTGATTAATACATGTTAATTGATCCATACTTCACTTAAACACTTCTTGGTAAAGCTCAACGTGTTAGCATAATATTAGCTATTGCAAGTAACTGAGAAACAAAAGCAGTGTATTCATAGATAGGAAGTGCATGGGATGGATGTATAAGCAATTTTTATTCCTTAATATTCTCTCGTTTGTAAAATGACCAGGTATTAACGGTAGATTCTCATTTTTAGTGTGTGTACGTTTTTATTTTCAAAATTTGGGAGAATGAATGTTGTGCTTTGCTTGATTAAACTGTCTAATTTTGGATATGCTACATGAGTGGGAGTTCACACAATTGAATAATCATAGTACTATTTGTATGATTGAATGAACCCATTTGGTACTGGGAGTAGTCCTTACACATGTGAAGAGCATTGTTTGAGACTGCCTTTAATTTTCGCACCATTCTGACTTAGGGATAAAAACAAAAGGATTTTTATTTATTTTATTTTCGGCTTTGTTAGTTTAGTTTAGTTTTAATTATTTTTGTATTTATCTGCAGAGTCGAATCGCTCTTTTGAGTCTCCTTGAGTTTATGTGTTTCTAGAGGAGTGTAAATAGTATCACCCTCCAAAAAGAATTTTGTTATTTTTGTATTGTTATTTCTTTTATTTACGGCTTTTGTATTTATTTGTTTACTCGTGGACGAGCAAAGTCTAAGTTTGGGAGTATTTGATAGATGTGTTTTATACGCATCTATTGTGTATATATTCCTACTTAGATTGTGTTTTTCCGCAAGTTTCTAAAGCTATTGATATAGGTTTTAGTGTTTTATGAGTATCGGCTTAAAGTTGAGAAGATGATGAATTTCAGGTCATAAATCCACAAAAATGAAGATTCCAGGGACCCGGTTGCAAATTACTGAAAGCTGAAGGAAGAAATTTAGAATTAAAGTGGGCTAAGCGAGTGCGCAAAAGCAAGAGCATGCTGCGTTTAAGTCAAGTCACTGAGCGATAGAGCTGTCAAAATCGAGCCCGGCCCATAGGCCCGGTCCAGCCCACCCGACTTTTCAAGGGCCTGGGCCTCAATTTAGTAGGCCCGAAAAAACCCGGGCCTCTCTTGGCCCGGCCCGCTAAGCCCATGGGCCGTGTTTGGCCCGAGCTTAAAAAGTCCGGCCCGGCCCGGTCATAAAGTTAAACACTTAAACTTAATTACAAAATTAAAAACTAAAACATAAATCTAAAAAGAAAAAAACTATCAGACATTCATTTAGACCACTTTTTTTTTCTTTTTTTTCTTTTGGTTAGATAAATTTATGACACAATATGATCTATTTCCAAATCATTGTTCTTTTTTTGGTTGAAACTCATATTCTAAATTGATGGAAGTGACACTTACAAAGAAGAAATGAAGTTGATCTTTCAAGTTCTAATCTAGTTTAGTATGGTTGTAGTTAGTAATTTTATCGAAACTGATCTATTTAATTGAGTATCTCTATATGATATTAGCTAATAAAAAGCCTCAATAGTATAAACTTGATAAATAAAATAAAATTAAAATGCTAGATTGTGCCGGACGAATAAAAAAATGAACATTTGCTAGTTAGTATGGTTTTGCAAACTAGAACCCGAAAAACTTTGTCTATCCTTAGAAAACACATATTAAAAAATTGGGGACAATATGATGAACTTCAATTTGGTTATAAATTTTTTGAAAAAAATATCCTTCAAGTAGCACATGTATTTTTTCTTTGGTCTGTAACATTATTGTTTTTCTAGTTTCTGTTTCGTTCAATTGTTGAAATTACTACCTTTGTTTATATTTGCTTTGGTTGCACTTTTGCTTTGTAATTGTGTAAGTTAGACTAGTAAGTATGTGTGATATAACATTTATTAGCTAATTTGTGAGTTTTATTTAATAAAAAAAATATTTATTTTTTTGGCCCAGAGGCCCGAAATGCGCATGGGCTGGGCTTGAGTTTTATGAGGCCCGACACTATTTCGGCCCGTTGTTAGCGACGGGCTTGGCCCGGCCCGTTTGACAGCTCTACTGAGCGATCGCTCAGCCCTGTTTTTCAACCTGGGCAGTTTTGTCAATTCTCAAACTTCCTAACCTAGTATAAATAAACCCTAGTCTACAGTTTTAGGGAATTCGTTTTTCATATACTTTAGGCTGTTCTTGAGCACTCTCAAGACGGAAAACACTTTGTAATTCTTATTCTATTACCGATTGTTGAAGACAGATGATGTTTACTTCAATTCCAATGCTTTGTTCATCGCCTGTGATGAACTAACCGCTTCATTCTAGGTATTGGAGGTAACTTTGTATCAAGTTTTATGTGTTAATTATAATTTATATTCTATCAAATTATTGTTTATCAATTTCGATTATCATTGGTCTACATTGAAACTATCGCATAATGGCTACGTTAGTGAATTTGTAGGCTCGTGAGTATAATAAGTCGCATGATTTGGGCGAGAGTTATATGTTGGCCAAACTAATTGATAAATAGATCTTTCTAATTTCCTGATCGGGCTAAGGTTAGATCTAGGTTCACATAAGTTTTTAGGAGGACTAATTGAACTCCTAATTACTTTAGTTCTTAGAGTGCGTAACGGACTCTTAATTACTGTGTAGACGGACCAAGAAAGCACAGTTA
The DNA here is from genome assembly GCA_013146195.2 of Codonopsis lanceolata. Lineage (NCBI taxonomy): Eukaryota > Viridiplantae > Streptophyta > Magnoliopsida > Asterales > Campanulaceae > Codonopsis > Codonopsis lanceolata. The sequence goes on from CM028377.1 coordinate 41,941,108, forward strand.
AAGCGGAGTACTAAGGATTGCAAATCTTGCCCATTAAGTCCCAATCTTTTACCCTAGTGAACGAATCCGTAAGTGAAAGATACATAAGACCCATACACATAAAAGGCGATACAAGTGAATCTCAATTCCTAGATCCTCTCATTCATTAAAACTTCGATAACTATTTGTTTTCTGCAATTAGTATTTCTATTAATCTTAAGTTTAGTTTAAAAATTAATTCAGTAGTTTAAATTATTTTACAAACAAAAACCCCTTTTTATTTAATAGCATTTTAGTTAATTATCTGATTAAATTTGTTTTAATTTCTTTCTCTTTGCGGTTCGACCCTTGCTACCATATATCTATTCTATAATAGTCTTGTGCACTTGCGATGTAAATTTTTAACATATCACCACTCCTTAAATCTAGCTTGGAATAGACAACTGATCCTTGAAGTTGATTTTTTTTAAGAGAAGCAGGACGGCACCTACGTAATAAATAAAACAAAGGGACCAAAAGTACGAGGGGGACAACCAGCATTACCCAAAGAAGGGGAGACAAAGGAGCCTTACCTCTAAAACAACCAACGAAGAAAGGAAGCCAAACAAAAGCTAATCAACTACGGTATTTATATAAACCTAAACTATCATGTCGAAACGCTTGGCAAACCTCATTTGGAAGCGCACTAAGCTGCCAAAACAAGCGTTTACCTTTGTGGTTATGACCATCTACAGCCTACCGATCATCCACACTATTCTTTTCTCAAAAGACATGCACCAGTGAGTACCCACACATCAGATTATGACACATTCTAAAAAACTACACATATTTCCAAGGTAAAAGATTAATACCTTGAATACCCAAAGCAGCAACCTTTGAATCAGTTTCAACAACAACATTTTCCAATTTTAAATTATGACATAACTGAAGACCATCATGGAGGGCCAAGATCTCAGACAACATGTTCATACCGTTCCCATAGAAATTGGAAAACACACGAACCAATTTACCGGCACTATCCTGAATAACTCCACCACCAGTGCAAATACCATGAACAGTTGATATGTCTATGTTTAATTTGTAAGTCCCCGTAGTAGGTCGCTCCCATCGAAGCCAAGAACCTGCACGTTGAACCACTTGACTACAAGGCAGGTGAAAGTGTTGAAGAAGCCAAACTCCCCTGGCATCTACACCAACCCTTGGATGAAAACTAATCATCAAATCTTGAAGCCCACTGTACACCTTAGCTAGAACCCCACTGAACTCATAATTGTTGTTTTCGAAAATTACAGTGCAGCGAGTCTTCCAAATCTCCCAACATACCAACCAAAAGATCCCCAACTGTAAAGCACCCAACTGATTCTTAGTAGACACCCCATCAACCCAAATGTCAAACAAGTGCTGAAGAGAGACATAATTGTTAACCTAATTAAACGGCACAGCTACCTTCTCCCACAAAAAAAAGAGCTAATTTAGATTAAAGAAACAAGTGTTTCCGATTTTCTCTATCGTGTCGAGTGATGCAACAAGCATATTTAGAACCTAAACTAATATGTTTCTTATGAAGCATAAGATCAAATGGGAGAGATCCATGTAACAAATGCCACATAAAACCACTAACCTTCAAAGGAATCCATGGTTTCAATATCTTCTTAGCCCAAGACAAAGTAGGGTGAGAAGTCTGACCCAAGTTCCAAAACGCGACCGTAGAGTACTGCCCAGCAGTAGTTAACGTACACACCAAACTGTCCTTATGAAATAGGGCAGATTTGAATTTTCAGAAAAAATAAGTAATTCTTTCAAGAACAAGGTTTGTTCTTTCAAAAACCGATTTATTCTTCCAAGGTGAGTGAAGTCTAGAAAGATTGAATCGTCGGAATACTTTATATTAGACGAGTGAAGTCTAACTGGTGAATCTGTTACCTATCTTTACCATTGTGTTATTTTCGTTTTTATCATTTTAGATAGAGTTTTTGGGTTGTTTTGATACAAATTCGAGACAGCTTGTTGCTGCCTTAGTTTGTTGGGACAAATTGAAGATTCAAGGATCTCCATTCACATCAAATGATTAGATGGCCAATCCATGAGTGATGGTTATGAGTGTACTTTTGGACATTCTATGATTATAAACTAAGGAGATAGTCTCGGGTTATGAATTCAATAGTAATTATTATATGTTTGAGATACTTGGGTTTGGTGATAATCGATATAAGAATATTGATTGAGTTATGATTGGACTGATTTTATGGTTTAAGTCAATAAGGACCTAAAAGATGAAATATAGAGTTAAGACTCAACGGAGTCGAATAGAGATTGATAATACACTAATTAAAGTAGTGTTGGAATCATATGACGTTGGAGACGCATATGGTCTTGTTTGTGAGGACCCGAATGATTTCTTTGTGAGTATCCAATATGACGCCTAAACCTTAAGGGTTGTTATTATGATGATAGGTTGACGTTTAACTAACCTAGTAAGTCGTATAACCGAGATACTTGGAGGTATGAATTGTTGACTTGGTTTAGTAACTCAAGTGAGTTGACTATGGGCGGGTGCGTTAGAGCACAAGAATATTAGAGATCATTATATAGGCTCAAAATGATGCTATGAGATTGAGATGATGGATGGACTACCATTCCACATAAGTTAAGGTTGAGTGTACCTATGAGTACTCGCGTGTGTGTGACTATGTAGCCTCATGATATGGGTGTTTATGGACTAACATAGTAGTCAACACTTGGTTGTGAGTTGAGGATTCTAGGAGGACCTCAAATATGATTGTTGGACTATATAGAGAGTCTCGGTATGATTATGTTTAGAGGCTAAGTATATAGCCTAATGATATGAATATTTATAGAATAACTTAGTAGTCTTTACTTGTTTGTCAGTTGAGAATCCTTGAAGACCTCAATATATAATTATTAGACTAGAGAGAAAGTCCCCGTATGATTATGATTGAAGACTAAGTATATAGTCTCGTGTTATGAATGTGTATAGACTAACTTAGTAGTCTTTACTTGTTTGTGAGTTGGGGATCTTGGAGGACATTGATTTGTTATTGTTGATCGACTAAATATGTAGTCTCATTATGTGAACGTTAATTAGACTAATTAATAGTCTAAGAATGTTTATGATTTGCGGATCATTGTATACCCTAATGTTTGAATATTTGGACTAAATATGTGGTCAAATTGTATTTGGGAATACTTGCAAAAATGTGCATGTTTGATTAAGTGGTTAATGACTAAATAAGTAGTTTTGAGATGAGTTGCTTATTACCTTGCAAATATGTGTTTGGTAATATGTTAAGGTAGAGTCATCGATCTACTTGTGCATTGCATTGGAAGTCCAGCAGCTGACATATTTGTTGATTGGTTTTGTTGATGATGGGACGACACATCGCCTTCACGAATGTTAAAGTTCGTGATCGCCATAGGTCGTCGTATCGGAGATAGGTTGTTGAACACACCCCTCCTCTGTTGGTCGCAATGGGGATGTAGCCCCACTGTTGTTACAATACGTACAACTTTGGTAAGCTATGGAACTCAAGAGGGACTCGGGGACGTCGATACCACGAGATGGGTATCGAGGGCACACGTGACTCGAGTGGGACTCGAGGGCACTGTTTTGTTTTCCACGTGTATTGCATGAGTAACACGACGGATGCGGACCAAAGGAGCACACCTTGGTTCATTTGGTTTGTTTCCGAGAACTTATGTGATCATCACTGTGCTACATGGATTTATGGTATTTTGGTTTACGCACCTACCATTATGTGGTACTTGTTTATGAGATTTATCATGTTGACAAATTGCCTTGATTAATTATAGTTGAATATATATTATCATGCTATATTGTTATTTGTAGTAACTTCTTGGGTCATTATAACTCACTCCGTACTTTTGTTTCTTTAGTGTGCAGTGTGATCGATAGCTCGCGTAGAGGCTGAGTAAATCGTAGTTGTAGATGTGCACAGTTCGTTTGGTAGTTTATGTAGATGATGAGTAGAGCGTTGGTAGCAACTGACTCCCCGAGTAGTAACTCGCGGAGCCTTATTTCCATTATGTTATTTATCATTCTATTCATGCGAGGAACGACAATAGTAAAGTTATGTAAACTTTACAGTTGGGTTGTCTTTTGGGTTTTGTAGTTATTGTAGTATTTTCTGTAGTAGACAAGTATTGTCAAACTTTTGTACCTTATTCTATTTAGTATTTATATCTCAGTTGCCTCCTAAGCGAGCAGTAGCTAAGAGCTTTCACTATTATCATTGTTGTTGTGTTCCCGAGTAGTAGTCTCGTGGTTTGGTTGTTGGGTTCCAGCATGTAGTGTCGTCAATGACTTGGTTTATTTTACAGTTTTATTTAGCAGGTGGTTTTGTTGTACGTGCACATTGTTGCGGCACGTGGTTCGAATTTTTAGGTCGAGAGATTTACTATCTCTTTGGTTGTGTTAGGTTGGAGCTTGATAGCTCGGGCTCAATCCTATTATTCGCTTCCACAAGTTTTATTGTTGTTGTTTTGTATCACCGTTATGGTTTTACTTTCTTGTTAAAGCTTGTTTAGCTCGGTTGTTTGATGGGCGCTGAAAGATTGATTGTAGCTAGAATTATGTATATTGACTAATAAACAGCAATTAAAAACATAAAAACAAAACAAAGAAAAACATAACATAAAGTTTAAAAAACGTTTTAAAGAAAAACTGTCAATGAACTCCTCGATGGAAGAGATCATTGAAGGGAAAGCAACGGAAAGAAAATAAAAACAGTATGACGGAAGAACAGAGATACTGAACACAAGAGATATACTTTTGATCAATAAGTAAATCACTTATTGATCGAGCCTTATGGCTAAATATATTCCACTAGTAAAATATGAGTTTAAGAACATTACATTCGAAAGACTAACGAAATGGAATTTATGAAAAACTCTATATGAAGTAGATATGTCTTTGAATAACATAAACACCTCAGACTACCTATACTGATATACGCTAAAAAAAACTTTTAACAAAACAGTAGGAGATGTAAACAGAAAACTGTGCTGGTGATAGAATGAATGAAGGCTCCGATGTAGCTTCATTCAACAGTTCATTCAGAATGCTGCAGCAGTTCTTCGAAATCTCTTTCTCTCTCTATATTGTGTTCTCTCTTCTAAGTTGTTACTTCCGTGAATTTCAATGGTAAATGTCATTTGGTATTTATATGCACCAAGAGTACCTAGAAACCTTGTACAACAAGAAAACATACTTACCATAAACAATTAGTAGATTAGTGTATTAAATAAGGACTCTAATACAAAGTGATATTCACTTACCATATTTACATAGATTCTATACTATTAATGAATAGGTCAGCCATAGGACAGCCGTGTAGAAGAAAACACGACACAACCCTAGGAACATGAATTAATATATACAACCCTAAATACAAAATCTCTAAAATATCATTTCTATAAAAGGTTTAATAAATAAATAATTAACCAAGATAAATAATAAGAATGCTAAAACAATTAAACAATATATTCTAACTATATAAAAGATTAAAACAAAGTATTAGCATTATAAATGTACTTAGAAAATATAAACCATTAAGATATATAAACTTTAATAAATAATTTGTAATAATCAAGAAAGGCAAAACTAATAATAGATTAATTTGTAAATAATTAAATATAGTCAATAAATTAATCTCTAACAGACGTCATTGTGCTTAGCAGGTACATGTCTATTGTTTCATTGGTTTAACGACACGGCCTTGGGATTCTGTGCTAGAATTTGGATCGGGTTGTCATAATACAGGACAACAAAAACAATTCTAAGGAAGCGAAATAATATAGTGGAGCACGAGCCCTCGAGCTCAAAACTACCAAAGACAACCCGAGAGACAACTATCTCTCGACAATTTTATGATGCGCGTGCCGCAACAATGCGCACGGATAACAAACCATAGGTCACAAAAGACCAAAACAACAACAAGTCATCAACAACTACGGCCGTAACCCAACTAACAACAAACATCTCAACAGCTGAAACATGTCAGAGGAATAACCAACTAAATACCACGAGCTAAAACATGCTCGAGAAAGGAACCGAAATAAACTACTAAAATATATACAACAACTCGACAATACTTGTCGACTCCAAAATAATACAACAGTATAAGACTTATATGGTTCTACCCAAAGTAAAGTTTATATAACTTTACAACCTGTAGACACCCCAATTTCGTACCCCTGGTATATGACATATCATAAAATATCAAAACATGTTAAAAGGACTAACGAATGTCAAGTTACAAGGTTAAAAATGCAAAAGAATGCAAAAGAAAAGAAGAATGCATAAATAGTGAATTGCAGGGGCCAAAGTGCCAAAATCAGAAAATAAAAAAGATGTGGGTGCTGCCCCCCATTCTGGGCGCCACGCCCACCAAGCTTTTAGGTCGCGCCCACAAGACCCCCTGCATTGTATCTTTTGGCTTTTGGTGCAACCTTTTCAACACGCGGTACAAGCTGATAAAGCACGGCTGATAAAACTTAACTGATAAGGAATCCCCAATCCTTGGCTATAAATAAAGCCTTCCGGCTTCAGAAATTTCACACACTTCACGCATCAGTTTGTGAAAGTTTTCCCGAGAAAACACCGAGGTTATTTCCTCTCCAACCCCGAAGCTCTGTCAAACTGTCAAATCTCTTCCCTAAACACTAAATATCTCTGGTCAAAGTGAACCCTAGTTACCCTGCTAGGTTTCCGCCCTATTTCACCGGCTCAAAAATCCCAAAAGGAGCAGTTGCCCTGCCTGAATCCAGACGTCAAATCCAGCCGAAGCAAGCAGTTGTTCTGCCGATTCAAGACGCATAATATCAAGCAAAAGCAAGCAGTTGTTCTGCCCAAATCTAGACGTCAAAATCAAGCAAAAGCAAGTTGTTGCTCTGCCCGATTTCAACAAACATGCAAAGCAAGCAAGCAAATACAAGTAGTTGTGCCGCCCGGATCCCGAGGCGAAAAGCAACTAAAAGGAGCAGCCACGCTGCCCGAAATCCAACAACAACAAAGAAAAAAAAGACTTTCTTTCTCAGAAAGACATGGGAAGCACATGTAGACCGCCTAGTAGGCTTAAGCCCAAGCATACCGGGTACAGACACTCACGTTCCAGGAGGTAAGTTCTGTCCCCGCAGTTATTTATTTAAATTAAATATAAATATCTAATTAAGTTTCATGTCGGCTTATACTTTAATGCAATAATAGTTATATTTCATTTTCATTAAATTAGTTTCCTTCTCGTTTTTACTTTAATGTAATAATAGTTATATTTTCTTTCTGTTTAATTAGTTTCTTTTCTGTCTTTTCTTTAAATTTAATAATAATTATATTTTTCTTTTATTTTAATTAGTTTATTTTATGTCTTTACTTTAATGTAAAGTAGTTATAATCTCTTGCAGTTTAATTAGTTTCTTTTCTGCATAGACATTAAATATAGAAATAATTGTATTTTGTTATTATTTAATAAGTTTCTTTCCTGCTTATACGAGTAAATATAAATAAAGTTTGTACTATCATAACTATTTTATTCCTAAAATAGCTTGTAAAAATGTTATAATTATTCTCTAAGTTATATTATTTAAGTTGTAATTTTGTTTTCTTTTCTTTAATAAATATAAAGTAATCTCTTTTTAATTCCTTTTTATATATATAAATGTTTTATTCTGAGCCAAAGTATATAAAATAAAACGAGCATATTGACAAACTCATTGTGAGACCGAAAGGGCGAATTGGATGCCTAACCCCTTCCTAACTCGTAACTTAGCCCCCGAACCCATACAATCTGGTATTTTTTATTTTTCTCTGTGTACTCCTTAAAATAGAGATGGTGACTCTTTTATACATGTTTTAGGTCCACAATTGAGGCCAAGCATATATCATGCGCTTTAAAGTTTCAAAACCATCTCGCCTTTCAATGGCGCGGAACCGGTTAAAAACGAGGCACTCACAGTGGCGACTCTGTTGGGGACTTTATTGTTTTATTTAAAACAAAAGAGGGCTAGACTCATGTTTTTTTTTTTGTTTATCAATATGCTTGTGTTTTCTCTGTTATATTTCTTTAGCTTCCTGTATTTATATAATTTTTCAATTTTGTAAAGAAAAAAAATAGCATATGACATGTTCATCCATCTTATCATTCATTCATGAATATATATGGTCCATCCCATATTATTTGTACATCCATACATGTTTGCATTTTTTTTATTATCAAAAAACAAAAAAATCTTATTTCCTTTAATATCAATATGCTTGTTTTTTTTATTTTCTCTTTTATATTTATTTGGCTTCTTGTATGTATATAATTTTCAATTCTTAAAAAAAATTGTTTTTCAAATTTAAAAAAAATCAAAACAAAAAAAAATTCATTTGTTCAAAAAAAAAAGTCACTCTTCCAATTTTTTTTTAAAAAATCATCACTTCTAAAAAAAAGGTAAAAAGAAACTCATGTTCTCAAAGCAAAAGAAAAAAAATTCGTTTTTCAAAAAAATTTGTTTTTCATTAAAAAATATAATAATAATTTCGTTTTTCAAAAAAAAATGTTAAAAATAGATCAAAAGAGCAAAAAAAATTATTTGTTTTTTCTAAAAAAAATAATTTTATTACGTTAAGCAGACCAAAACGTTAAAAGGAAATTTAAAGGGGCCTAAATGACAAAAGGGAAAAAGGTTAAAGATCAAAGCGCATAAACTTAAAAATAGAACATGAACATTTCATGTGGGCGCAGCGCCCAAATTAGTGTTGGGCTGCACCGACCTTTTTATGTGCAGGCCCGTTCTTTATTTTGAACAATTTTGTCCGATGTTGTGCCTATTTTATCCGTCAGGTCGCCCATTTTTACCGTTTGGTGCACCCATTTTTCCTGTTATTCCACCTTTCCAAAAAAAATTCTTTCCTTTAATCCAGTATTGTTTTTATACATATTAGTATTATTATTGTTTTCCTTTGTTACCGCTAATAATTTTGCAGTGGCTGAAAATTAAAAGAATTGATTATTTATCTTATGATCTCCTGAGAGGATTGTCTAGAGGTATGTAATCGTCACATCTCATTTCAAGGATCACAAAAAATGGGAGTTTTCTAATAAAAAAAATCATGTGTAATACTTCGTTCTCTTTTTCTTTAAAAAAAAATCGTTTTTTTTTCGCAAAAAAAAATGATCATTTTAAAAAATATATATAAATAAAAAGAATTTCGTTATCTCTAAACAAAAAGGAAAAAATCCCTATTATTTCAAATAAAAAAATAAAAAAAAAGATTAGCAAAATGAAAATTTCTTTGATAGAGTTGAACTACGATGACCTGAGCCTCGAAATAAGGAACTTGGGCAGCCTTCGGGTTCGGTCAAATATTTTGATTTACTCTTCAAAAAAAGAGGTGTTTTTTTATGGGTTTTCTTTTTGTTTCCCAAAACATGTAAAGACATGAAATCTTATCACCATTATACTTAATTGCCATCTCCAAATTAATTTTCCCTCTTAACCTTTCATAAATGCATCACTAGTTGATTTAGTGCATCGTTCATTCTCGATTTCAAAAACAAATTTCAATAATTCCTATTTCGAGATGTCAAGGCCTACCACTTCAAAAAAAGGGAATAAAAAAAGAGAAAAAAAATTTAAAAAAAAAGATCGATAGGGAGCCAAGGAAGAATGGAAAGCCGGGAAATCCATAAATGGCGACTCAAGGATCACAAGCAACAATTCAGGACTCGGGGTTTTCAAACCCCAGGAGTTTCTCTTTTTCTCATATTGATGCCTACAGCCCATCCTTACAGAGTATGCTCACTAATCCATTTGGTCTTCGTTATTTCAAAAGTTCAACCAAGTCCTCAAATCAAGCTTTTCAAATGTATTTATCTATATTCGAGTCTGGTAAATTCTTGCTTCTGCTATATTGGCTTGTCGAGTCTTCTTCGTGGTCTTTGACCACCACCTATCACCAAAGTGTCTGCTAAAAAAAATAAATGACGAGTCGACTCATGTAAAACATGATAAAAATACACGAGTTGATAATGAATCATTTCGAAATATGGACCCACATACCATTAAAAATGTTAGTTCAATAAAGTAACCTTCTGTCTTGGTGAAATGTCATCTTCGACCCATTGCGACCGAGCTATTAAATGGCACATTGGGGGCTTCCAACCATACACCAAACCCTTTCCAAATACCTAAACAAATACACCATATACCAAAGTCTAACCATCTCTAAGATCCAGCTTCCCAAAAACTGGGGCTGCTCCATCTTTTATATATATATATATATATATATATATATATATATATATATGTGTGTGTGTGTGTGTGTGTGTGTGTGTGTGTGTGTGTCACCAAGAGTGAAGAGAGAGAAGACAGATATTTCTTTAAGCACTCTCCCAAATTGCTCCAAAAGGTCAAAAAAAAAAAAGAGAAGAAAGGTCAAAAAAAAAAAGCAATGTTGAAAATTCAAAAAAAAAAAAAAGGTCTATGCATACAAAAAAAAAGAGAGAGAGAAAGAAAAGAAGCCTCTCCTGAGCAATTTCCTCAAAATCTCTTTCTTTCGCAACAAAAAAAATATCAATCAATTCCTCAACCCTAAAGCCAATCCATCCAAAACACTTAAACATTATACCCTATCCTAGTTGTCACCTATAGCTTTGTTTCAATCGGTTATAATGTGATCTGGATCCAGGACAAAACTCCTTGCTAAAAAACATATAAAATCATCAAAAGATAAATGTTAAGTAGGGTCCATAAAACTTGTGATACTCGGCGATAAACTCTGGATTGTGACTTTTTTTTTGTCCATTAGAGACATCTTTTTTTTTAGCATACTCATTTATGCTTCCCTCAAAAGTCTCTCTCAATCGAGTCCTTCTGGGGCTGTCACCAGTTAATCTCTTCAGAAACGTGTCCTTCCCATTTTACAAAATTTGGCTGATCAAGTCATCCCGGGGCTTCTCCCGCCAAACTCATTGGATACATAAAGGCTCATCATCTCCAGAAACAGCATCTTCACCTGAAGAAGCGAAGAAGCTATAAAGGCATGATCCCTCAAGAATAAGTGGTTTATCTTCACATACATTGAAAGACCGGCTCCTTATGAGATAAAAGCTCGCTAGGTTGAAAACCCGAAAGGGCGGCCTAGGCGAAAGTTAGAGCACAAAAAAAAAAAAAAAAAAAAAAAAAAAAAAAAAAAAAAAAAGTGGTCCCTCAGAGGCATCAATTAGTAGGACTCACTAATCCTGATTGAATTCCTTTCTTGAATGATGCACTATTCAAAAGACTGAAAAGTAACCCTAAACTTCACCCACCTTCATTTCAAATATCACCATCAACTCCTATACTCATAACCCTTCAAAGCCAACCAGAAGCCACATCTCAAACTCTCATCACATTGCATGATCTTGTCTTAATATGTTTAAGAAACGGATAACACTCATACACGTTCAAGTGTCCATTTTTTCAAGAAAAAGAAAGTTTCATTTGCATGCTTGCATCTTTTGTTTGCATTCTTTTAGTGCACCTCATCAGGTCTTTCTGCCACATTGGCCATTGGAAAAATACAAATGTTCTACCATCATCTCGTTAAGAACCTCTTCCCAAAGATCCTTAGTAGCATCATCAAAAGCTACACAAGCCGATCATCGACAGCATTCCACCCCAAGGTTTCATAATCATCACTTCTCTTATACTGGGATAAGCACTTTTAAAAAAAAGTTGCATTGATGTTCCTATGCTGGGATAAGCACATTTCAAAAAAAGTTGCATCGTTTTCCCTATTCTAAGGGAAACGTGTTTTAAAGTTGCATCACTTTCCCTATTCTGGGGGAAGGGCATTTCAAAATGGCATCGTTTTGACTTATCTTGCAATGAATATTGCATTTTAAACTTACGTTGGTTTAAAAAAAAATTGTTTTGCAAATGAATATTGTATTTTAAAGATTGCATTGTTTTGACTTATTTTGTAATGAATATTGCATTTTAGGTTTGCATTTAGTTTTCGCTTAATTTGCAATGAATATTGCATTCTAAATTAATGTCTTTCTCAAGGTGATGCAATGTATATTGCATCTGGTGTTGCGGTAGTCTAAGAGTGATGCAATTAATATTACATCAGATATTTGTTGTAGCTGCTCTGTTAGTAATGCAATGAATATTGCATCAGATCCCTACATTTACCCTTCATGCTACGATGAATATCGCATCACGTCCTTCCTATCCACATAACCTTTCGTGTTGCAATGGATATTGCATCACCTCCTTTTTACCTGCTTAACCTTTGGTGTTATAATGGATGTTGTATCACGACCTTTATGCATGTATTTACTCTTGTTATTACATGAAATTTTGCATCTAATCTTTGTGATAAGTCTCATGGGGATGCAATGGTTATTGCATCTTATCTTTTGTCAGCCTGGTAATGATGCAATGAATATTGCACCAGATATTTGCATACACTTTCTCTGTTAGTAATGCAATGGATATTGCATCGGATATTAGCTTGAGTTTCTCTCATAATGATGCAATGCATATTGCATCAGATCTTGCATCAAGTTTCGTGAAGATGCAACAGATATTGCATCGGATTTCGTGTTAGTTTTGTGACAATGTAATGCATATTGCGTCAGATCTTGCATCAAGTTTCATGAAGATGCAATGGATATTGCATCTGATTTTTGTGCTAGTTTCGTGACACCGCAATGGATATTGCATAAGATATTTGAGTGTAGTTTCCTTTATCTTAAAGTAATGAATATTGCTTCGGTTATTTGAATTTAAGTTTCTCTGATTTCGTGGTAATGCAATGGATATTGCATCAGTTTTGGTGATAAGTTTTGTGATAATGCAATGAATATTACATCAGCTTTGGTGATAGTCTTGTGGCGATACAATGAATATTGCAGCCAGTCTTGTTGTGATGCAATGGATATTGCATCTGTAAAGCAATTGATATTACATCTGATTTTGTGATAATGCAATGAATATTGCATCCGGTCTTGTTGTGATGCAATGGATATTGCATCTGATAAAGCAATGGATATTGCATCTGATAATGCAATGGATATTGCATCTGATAATGCAATGGATATTGCATCTGATAATGCAATGGATATTGCATCTGATTTTGTGAGAATGCAATGGATATTGCATATGATTTTGAGGTAACGCAATGAATATTGCATCTTTAGCATTGTCGTGATGCAATAAATATTGCATCAGATTTGGCCTTAGGTTCCTGTTGGATGTAATGAATATTACATCTGGCTCTGCATCTGGTCTTACTACGATTGATGTAATGAATATTACATCTAAATTTGCTTTCGTCTCGCTCGATAATGCAATGAATATTGCATCTGGGTTTGTGGTGATGAAATAAATATTGCATTCAGTCTTTGTGATGCAATGAATATTGCATCTGCGTTTGTGGTGATGCAATGAATATTGCATCCAGTCTTTGCGATGCAATGAATATCGCATCTGATTTTATGGTAATGCGATGAATATTGCATTTAGTCTTTGCGGTGCAATGGATATTGCATCTTGATGTGTGTTATTTTCACTAGGTTTTAATGAATATTGCAACTATCATTCTGTATCGCAGCTTGCTTGTCGGCTTGAACCGAACTACATTTGGTTTGATTCCTAAGAAAAGGATACGTAGGAGTGGGCACGACCATTAGAGCATTTCATTTGCATATCTGCTCTATCCTATAAAACCAACTAAAATGTTTAGGGAATATGAGATTTGAATTGCTTCATCCTAAACTGTTGCATCATAAACTGCTGCATAATTGCATTCCTCCCCATAATAATTTCTACGAAATTTGGGAGTCTATTTCTTATCAACGATGTTCGTTTACTCGGTAAGTTTTGGTTTACCCATAAACTCCATCGTTTAAGGGCTCTGTAGACACCCCAATTTCGTACCCCTGGTATATGACATGCCATAAAATATCAAAACCTGTTAAAAGGACTAACGAATGTCAAGTTACAGGGTTGAAAATGCAAAAGAATGCAAAAGAAAAGAAGAATGCATAAACCGTGAATTACAGGGGCCAAAGTGCCAAAATCAGAAAATAAAAAGGTTGTGGGCGCTGCTGCTCCCCCCATTCTGGGCGCCGCGCCCACAAGACCCCTGCACTGTAGCTTTTGGCTTTAAGTGCAACCTTTTCAACACGCGGTATAAGCTGATAAAACGTAACTTCTAAGGAATCCCCAATCCTCGGCTATAAATAAAACATCCCGACTTCAGAAATTTCACACACTTCATGCAGCAGTTTATGAAAGTTCTCCCGAGAGAACGCCGAGGTTATTTCCTCTCCATCCCCGAAGCTCTGCCAAACTGCCAAATCTCTTCCCTAAACACTAAAACTCTCCGGCCAAAGTGAGCCTTAGTTACCCTGCTAGGTTTCCGCCCTATTTCATCGGTTCAAAAATCCCAAAAGGAACAATTGCCCTGCCCGAATCCAGATGACAAATCCAGTTGAAGCAAGTAGTTGCTCTGCCCGATTCAAGACGTAATATCAAGCAAAAGCAAGCAGTTGCTCTGCCCAAATCCAGACGTCAAAATCAAGCAAAAGCAAGCAGTTGCTCTGCCCGATTTTAGACTCAGCAAGCATGCAAAGCACGTAAAACAAGCAAGAAAATGCAAGCAGTTGTGCCGTCCGGATCCCGAGGCGAAAAGCAACTAAAAGGAGCAGCCACGCTGCCCGAAATCCAACAACAATAAAGAAAAAAAGACTTCCTTTCTCGGAAGGACATGGGAAGCACATGTAGACCGCCTAGTGGGCTTAAGCCCAGGCATACCGGGTACAGACACTCACGTTCCAGGAGCTAAGTTTTGTCCCCGCAGTTATTTATTATAATCTATAAATTAAATATAAATATCTAATTAAGTTTCATGTCGGTTTATAATTTAATGTAATAATAGTTATATTTTATTTTCATTAAATTAGTTTCCTTCCCGTTTTTACTTTAATGTAATAATAGTTATATTTTCTTTATGTTTAATTAGTTTATTTTCTGTCTTTTCTTTAAATGTAATAATAATTATATTTTCCTTTTATTTTAATTAGTTTATTTTATGTCCTTACTTTAATGTAAAGTAGTTATAATCTCTTACCATTTAATTAGTTTCTTTTCTACACATGCATTAAATATATAAATAATTATGTTTCTTATTATTTAATAAGTTTCTTTCCTGCTTATACGAGTAAATATAAGTAAAGTTTGTACTAGCATAACTATTTTATTCCTAAAATAGCTTGTAAAAATGTTATAATTATTCTCTAAGTTGTATTATTTCAGTTGTAATTTTCTTTTCTTTTCTTTAATAAATGTAAAGTAATCTTTTTTTTAATTCCTTTTTATATATATAAATGTTTTGTTATGAGCCAAAGTGTATAAAATAAAACGAACATATTGACAAACCCATTGTGAGACCGAAAGGGCAAGTTGGGTGTCTAACTCCTTTCTAACTCGTAACTTAGCCCCCAAACCCATATAATCTGTTATTTTTTTGTTTTTCTCTGTTTACTACTTAAAATAGAGATGGCGACTATGTTATACATGTTTTAGGTCCACAATTGAGGCCGGGCGTATTCCACGCGCTTTAAAGTTTCGAAACCATCCCGCCTTTCAGTGGCGCAAACCAGTTAAAAACGGGGCACTCACACAACCACGTCCTCACAGAATAATACAAAACATAATAAGACTCTGTAGCTACTACTCGGGAAGACCATCAGCTACAAACTGCAAACTCCCCGCCTCAGCGCGTACTAACGAGCAAACTGCACACTAAGGAAAACAAAGTGTGGGATGAGTCATAATGACCCAGCAACTACATGTAACTACATGGCATGGCATAATGCTCGGTCATATATTCATAGCATGACATCATATTAGTATACCAATAATATAAACAAGTATTGCATAATCATAGGTACATAATATCAAATAGTCCACATAGCACAGTGATGTTCACATAAGTGTTCATAAGTAAACACATTAATTGGGATATATTTTTTGTATGTCTGTCTGTCTGTCCTGCAGCTGATGTACACTTATCGAACCACAACCAAAATGGATCTCGTGCTCAGCACAATAAATAAAATACCATATCAAATGTCGTTACATATCTCATATGTTTTCGGTGATGAGTAACCATATTGTTGCATCTCACCAACCTAGGTGAGGAAACATTTTGTGAGTGCCCCGGGAAGAATCCCCCCGGATCACGCGCTCCCTTTTTTAGGGGAACACGCGGCTCGGGGAGGACATCACTCTTTTCATTCCATCTTCCCTTGTTTAGGGGAAGACAAAATTAAAAGTGCAAAAAGAGTGTTGTCAAAAGCGCGTTGAATACGCTTCGGTCACTGAGTGTGCTTTAGTCCACTATGAGTGATTTGGATTTTCCCGTATCTCATCCTCCCTTGTTTAGGGGAAAACAAGATACAGAAAACGCATCACCCTTTTCATTCTCACCTTCCCTTGTTTAGGGGAAAACGGAAAAGTGCAAAAAAAGGATGTTGCGAAGGCGCGTGGGAATACGCCCTGCCTCACTGTGGACTTCAGTTCATCCTAGGTCACTATGAGTGCATTGGATTTCTCCATATCTCATCCTCCCTTGTTTAGGGGAAAACAAGATACAGAAAATGCATCACCCTTTTCATGTTCTCATCTTCCCTTGTTTATGGAAAACGGAAAAGTGCAAAAAAAAGGATGTTGCGAGCCTCACTGTGACCTTAGGCTCATTTTGGATTGCTATGAGTGCATTGGGTTTCTCCGTATCTCATCCTCCCTTGTTTAGGGGAAAACAAGATACATAAAATGCATCATCCTTTTCATTCACATCTTCCCTTGTTTAGGGAAAAACAAAAAAGTGCAAAAAAAGAATGTTGCGGGCCTCACAGTGATCCAAAATGTTGTAACAGAATCGCCATCTTTATTTTAAGGAGACATAAAGAAAAACCGAAAATAACCAGAGTTTGTAAAAGAAGGGGTTCGGATGCTAAGTTACGAGGTGGGAAGGTGTTAGGCACCCAACTCGCCCTTTCGGTCTCAAAAATAGTTTTTGGCTAAAATATGCTTTTATTATATTTATTTATCAAATGAAATAAATCATTTAAACAGATATGGCCGTATCTACATTATTACAGACTTGTAGTCGCTTCCTTCCAGTAATTACAAATATATTTATAAATATTTGGCCATAATAATGGCTCTTTTTAATGCTATTTTCAATAGAAATCCGGGCAGCATAACTACTTATATTTTTTACATCGGGCCGGCTGAAAATAGCACTTTTTTATAAAACCTCTTAAAGGCCTACCTTTAAGAGCGTGGGGTGTGCTCGCTCTGTCCTGTCGGGAGAGGGAGTCTTCTGTTGTTGTGGAGATTCGAACAAAGTAACTGCTTCAGAAAGTTGTTTTATGGCACCGAAAAACGGGCAGAGCAACTGTGTGCTTTTTGTCTGTTGTTTGCTTGCTTCTGGCAAAAATCAGGCAGAGCAACTGCTTGCTTTTGGCGGATTTGGCCTCTGGATTCGGGCAGAGTAACTACTCTTTTTTGGATTTTTGGACCGGGAAAATAAGGTGAAATCCTAGCTGGAAGGCTAAGGTTCACTTTGACCGGTTGGATTTCTATTTGGAGGAGATTTGACAGAGCTTCGAGGCTTTTTGGAGGAGGGGAACTATCTCTCTCGCTCACTGCGTAAACTGAAAGCGGTGTTTTACAGCGTGTGATGAGTGTGTGAACTGTGTGCGTCTCGTCCTCGAGAGTGAATTCACTGAAGCCGAATGCCTCTATTTATAGGCTAGAGTAGGGACTCCTTCGTCATTAAGAATTTTCTTTATGTGCTTCATCGGCTTGTACCGCGTGCTTAGGAGAGTGTACCGGAGGCAAAATGGTACAGTGCCTAAAGCACTATTGGGCGCCACCCATAATGGGCCTGGGCGCCGCGCCTGCATGGAATGTGGGTGGCGCCTGGGCTCATTTTTGGGCTGTTTTTTGACATTTTGGTCCCTGCATTTCACTGTTTTGCGCATCCTGCTTTTCCTTTTGCATTTTTAAACCCTGTAACTTGACATTTGTTAAGTTTTAATAGGTCTTGATATTTCATGTCATGTCACATACCAGGGGTACGAAATTGGGGTGTCTACAGAGCCCCTCAACGATGTGAAGTGCCAATGGGGATCGACGAATTCACTGGATTGTATGGAGCAAAGTTTGCAGGCCTTTAGAGGAAGGTGGCCTCGGTCTTCTTTCAC
Source organism: Codonopsis lanceolata (assembly GCA_013146195.2). NCBI lineage: Eukaryota > Viridiplantae > Streptophyta > Magnoliopsida > Asterales > Campanulaceae > Codonopsis > Codonopsis lanceolata. The sequence goes on from CM028377.1 coordinate 41,959,377, forward strand.
TCGCGCAAATTATGGAGTCATTACATGCAAAACTTGCTTGGCGTTTAATCAATGGGAATAGTTTATGGGCAAGCTTTTGCAAGGATAAATATGGGCCTGATTTGGATGGAGATACTGTGAGATTAATTTCTAAATCCTGGAAGGCTATTAGAGGTCAGCTTTGGAAGGTTAATCGGTGTTGTAGGTGGATTGTGGATCAAGGTAACATCTCCTTCTGGAATGACAATTGGTGTGGTAGACGTCTTGGTGGTCCTCTACCGTTGGATAGAAACTTACGGGTTAATGTGGCTTTCAACAGTATAGAGGACCTGCTTCCTTTGATCGATGTGGACTTACATTCTCAGATTCGTCAAGTGCAATGTGTTGCTATTCCAGACCGCTTCATTTGCACTTTGTCGACTTCGGGGGAGTTCAAGGCTCGTGACTTTTGGAATCATTATCGAATTCGTGGTCCTACTTTCACTTGGGCAAAACGTATTTGGCAACCTTGGATACCACCAAAGGGTAGTTGCTTTCTTTGGAAGTTATTCCACAATGCTCTCCCTATTGATAATAACATCCAATCTCGGCGTATTCATATTGCTTCAAAATGTAGATGCTGTGTTTTGCATCCCTCTCAAGAGTCAGTGGATCATTTGTTTTTATACTCAGAAGTGGCCAGAGTGTTATGGGATAAATTTGCTCATATTTTCAAGTTAGTGCGCAATTATTCGTCAATTGATCATCTTTTTTCGATTTGGGGTACTGGATCTTTTCGTCGGCAAATCGGTGCTTGTTTGTTTGGGATCTTTGCTTTCACTTGCTGGAGTTATGAAGGGCTAGATGTGCTGCCACTTACGATAATGGTTCGATGTTGGCTAAGCAAATTGAAGCTAGAGTTCTTGAAGCTATTGGCGGTATTTTTTCGGTTTACATTCCAAAGTCTAACAGTGGAGTCGGGGCTCGCATGGCTATGTTTTCATTGCAAATCCAAGTTCTTTCTCCTAAGTGTTCTAAAGGTGTTTGGCTTTGCTGGCGGCCTCCAAGTATTAATTTCGCTAAACTTAACACTGATGGCTCATCTAAGATGGGAGATTGTTCAGGAGGAGGCGTGATCCGTAATGTCGCAGGGGATTTATTAGGAGCTTTTTCCAGTTATTATGGCGTCGGTTCTAATATGCGAGGCGAAATTTTGGCACTTAAGGAAGGTTTGACGCTTTGTAGGCAGTTAGGATTGGAAGATGTGGAAGTGGAGTCTGATTCTCTTGTGGCGGTGGAGGTCATTATGGGTAGGAATGTGGCTCCTTGGCAGCATGAGTATGATCTCAGGGAGTGTCGCCATTTATGCTCTAGTTTTCGGATCTCTCATATTTTTCGTGAACAGAATAGAGTAGCGGATCGTTTAGCAACTCATGCTTATTCTCATAAAAGCAGTTTGAAGTACACTTCTTGGGCCAGTTTGCCTTGCACGGTGAAGAAAGTTTTTTCTCTTGATGTCTATGGATTTCACACTTATAGGAGCAGATAGATCTTGTCTTGTTTGTTTGAGTTTTTTGTTATGCTTCCTTGTTTTTTCTATTTTCTGTTTTTTCGAGGTTAGGCTCCTTTGTCCCCCCATCATAAGGGTACGGCTGGTTGTCCCCCTCTAGTTTGTATTTTCTTTTTCTTATATATAATAATCTGCAGGGTGCCGCCCCTGTTTCCAAAAAAAAAACAACGGGTAAGTGAAGATCGTTGATAAGAAATAGACTCCCAAATTTCGTGGAAATTATAATGGGGAGTAATGCAACAGGTAGCAGTTTATAATGCATTTCAAATCTCACATATCCTAGACATATTTAGTCGGTTGTAGCAGATTATCGTAGTTTTTAAGCAGAAATGAAAATTAAGTGCTCTGATTGGTCGGACCTATCGAAATAGGCTGCCTACGTATCCCTTAATAAAAGGAATCAGACCAAATGTAGTTCGGCCCGATGCAAACAAACAACAGTTATACTTCATGAAACATCGTATCCTCATGGTATGACCCTTCGTCAAATACGATAATCTTTTCCCTTAGTGACCCGGGGTATGCACCCCTTACGGAAAAGATTCAACAACAACCGGTGAGACCATGGAACTGATCTTTTCCCTAAGTGACCCGGGGTATGCACCCCTTACGGAAAAGATCCAATAACCAGGATGAGATGCATGCAGGTAAAATATGAATACTTTACCTTTCCTTACCTTTTCTTGCTTTTGTTCTGTTTTTCTTTCGCTTTGCTGTTTCTTGTTTTCTTGCACTGTTTTTCTTTCTTTTGCTTTCTTGCTGCTGATTTTTCTTTTCTTGATGCATTTTTCATTCTTTCTACATTTCTTTCTTTCTTTTGCTCTTTTTTTTTCTTTCTGTATTTCTTTTTTCATTTCTTTCTTTTTTTGCATTTCTTTTCTGCTGGGGATTTTTCCTTTGCCGTTGCATTTTTTTTGCTGCTGATTATAATCTCTGCTTTTCTGACCTTCTTATAGATGACCTGCTAAGGATGTGAGCTTTCTTTTGATTTTTGATGGATAGCCGTCATTTTTTTTGTTAACAAAGCTAACTTTGTTAACCTTTCGTTAAGCTTTCAGGGCCCTTTTTGCAATTTGGGCAAACTTGAGAGTTTGGATGCTGCATTTGATCCTTGGAGGGGGGAAAGTGAAACTTCCCAATTCTTTTCTTCAAACTTTCGGCAAATAGTAAGCAGTAGCTCACTTTTATTTCTTTCTTCTCCTTCCTTCGTTCCTTAGCTGCCATTGTTGCCGACGGAGTTATTTCTTTCATTTCTTCTCCTTTTTTTCAATTTTCTTTCGCCAAATTGTTTGTTTTGCTTAATAGATGGCTTCTTCCTCGGGATCTCGGAAGGGAAAGGCGCCGATGTACCCGGATTCGGGCGAGGAAAGAAGGGAACTTCCTCCCTTGACCCGAAATCACGTCAAGTATCTCTTTTCGAATGATGACTGGAGCAACATCCTTCGTGATCGACATACACACATGTCTAATCTTCTGATTCTCGCTGTAAGTTTCTTTTTTTTCAAACCCACTTGGTTGATTTTTCAGGTCTGTTAGATTTCTTCATTGTTTTGGACTTTTGGAGCATACCTGTTCTTGCTTATGATGTTTATGCATGCAATTTATATGCTAAAATGATGCAATTTGATAATTCTTCATAGCAAAAATATGAAATTCAATATATTTTTTTATGATGCGAGCTCATGCAATAGACTTTTCGGATACATGATGCATTTTTTTCCGATACATTTTCGGACGCATTTTTGGATGTATGCATGCACTGGAGAGATTTATTGTATGCAAGATGCAATAGAAGTATTTTCTCTTTAATGCTTGCAATATTTTACTTGAACAAATGCAACATGCAATTATTTGGAGATAAATGCATATGAGATGGCTATATCATGGATATATCGTTTCATCATTATTATGCATGGAAATGCAAATGCGACATGGAAATATTTAAATGCATGCTAACATGTTACATGGATATTTTGTCTCAAACATGCACATGTATTTCGTTTCTAAATGCAGAAATGCAACACACTTTTTTTTTTCTTTTTTTTTTGAATTGCAAAAATGCAACATTATCTTCTTGAATGCAAGAATGCAGTATATTTTGAATGCAAAGATGCAATATTTTATTTTTTTTGTGCTGCGTGCATAATGCAGTTTAATTTTTACTTTTTATTTGAATGCAAGAATGCAATATTTATTTTATTATGCATGCAAAATGTAATGTTTTACTTTTTTTGACATGGCATAATTTAATGATATACATAAGGAATTTATAAAAGATAGGAATTTTACCTCCTCTCCTTTTTTTCCTGCTGCTGAGATGCTACTGTTTTTTTTTCTTCTTTTTTTTTCATCATTTTTTCTTCTCTTTCTTTTTTTTTAGACGCGCATGGCTTTGACCAGTATCTAGGCAAGCTACAACAAAGTCTCAACCATTTATAATTTGATGCCTCCATCGGCACAACTTTTAGTGGAGTCCTCTGGCTTTAGCGAGTTCCTGAGGGCTTTTCGTCCCTTCCGCATCTATATTCCCATTTTCGAGGTTTTGCGAGAGTACTGGTGGGACACCACCCACACCTTTCATTTCAGCTGGGGGGAGGCTACTTTGACCCCGTGTGATTTTGCTGCTATCACGGGTATTTCCACCAGCATTGGCCAGGCTTTGGAGCCAGATTACACCCTGCGACATCATCACGATGTGGTAGAGGATCTCCTGGACTTTGAACCCAAATATAAGACTGTGGATGAGATCCATATTGGCAGCGTCAAGAGTTGGCTTTTGACAAATGCTGGGCAAGTTGACGAGAATGATAGTGAGGCTGTAGCTCGCGTTGCTAGGGCGTTTTTGTTCTTCTTTCTGGGGATGTCACTTTTTGCCAACTCATCCACCACTTTGAGGGTTTCCCTCCTGGGATGTCTGTGGGACTTGGACCGCGTCATTGAGTATGACTGGGGGCAGGCACGCCTGGCCGAGCTTTATGCTTCCATGGATCGGGCAAGCAACAATGATTCGCCGACCCTTAACGGTTTTGCTCCAGCTTGGGAGGCATCTTTCTTTGCTCCCTGCTTTTGATTTTTCTTCTTTTTTTTGTGTCAGCATTTTCTTTTCTTTTTTTTTTTTTTGCTGATTTTTTTTTTTTTTTTTTGCAGGTATGGGCCTATTCTGTCTTTCATTTCACTCAGGGCCAATTCTTGAAAACGCATTCCTGAGCCACCACTTTTTGGTGAATTCGTGAATGCCAAGCAGAAGCGGGATCGAGATGGCAGCTTTGCTTAGATGCGATAATGATGCGAGACAAGATAACCAGCTCGAGCTCGGGCACTGTGCATTTATTTCCCTGGAGGGGTCTGGTGGGACCATATATGATCTCCCTGGAGATGAGCCGTTGCCGAATACTGATGATGTCCATCATGGTCGATTCCTTGTACATGGGTAAACGGGTCAACCGTCAGCATTCTATGCTTCCGACATTTCCAGTGACACCTCCTGCGCCTCCTCCCTGGGTGATAGTCCCAGACTTCTTACCGAACAGGTATCTGTACCTGTCGAGATATCTTGTGTCGTAGAGTGATTACCCTGTTATGGCATATGAGGAGTTCCTGAGGACAGTGCTCCATCCTGGCCCTATTGCAGCTAGGCGTGTTTCTGACGTCTCTAATAGGCCGAGGCCTTCTTGTCCTGCTCCTGACGTGCAATCAGATTTATTTGTGCCTGTTGAGGATTTCTCCACCTTCCAGTATCGCCGTGATGGAAGACTTATGGAGGAGGTCTTGCCTGATGTTGACATTCCTGAGCGGTTCCGGATTCCAGAGCAGGCCCGCACGGTATATTTCTTTTTTCTCTTTTCTTTCATACTTGCAATTTTTATCAACGGCTTCTGGACAAGTTTACTTGCCGGGGAAATGATGCCATGAGGCAGACTAGGCACCGGAATGATAATGATGATGATGATGTCGGTGGATCGAGTCGCACTCGGGCGAGGGGACGAGAGTACATGATTGGCGGGACTGGCCCTCGAGTCATGGGTGGCAGCCTTGGCAGAAGCAGTTCTTTTCGCGATCATTAGCTCCTTTTACCTGCATTTATTAGCTTTCTTTTTTTTCTGTACCAAATTCTATACACATTTCTAAATGCAATGTAATACTATTTTATGATGCATGAATTAAAAGCAAAGACTCAATTATTCTAAGAAAAAAAGAAATCTAAACCATTATCTAGGGGTAACGGCACACTGCAATTTATGGATGGAGATTTGGAGGGATACACCTTCAATTTTAAAACAGGCTTTTCTGACACTTTGTGGGGAAGAGAAGGCAGCCGCCTCTTCCTATGTTTGATATTTCCACTTTGATAGACGAGGCTACGGCCTAGCTTCAACATTTTCTTTCATTTCTCGTGATCAAACAGAGTTGGTAGTGGAATGGTCGGAGCCCGAATCCAGGATACCAGGCAGTATTGGGGAACAGTAGTGGGGCTTCTAGCGCCACCCATAATGGAAGTGGGCGTCGCGCTTGGTAAGGCCATGGGTGGCGCCCATGGCTTTCATTTGTCGGTGTTGTTTGGCCACTATTCATGCCTTTGTGTGCGAGGGGTCGTCCGTTCTTCGGTTTCGGTATAAAAAGAAGGCGAGGCGTGCGTTTTTCATCATTCACCCAACTCTCTTTCTCTACTCTTTTGAGTTCTTTCTTTACTCAATCTCCCTTTTCTTTTATCAGATAGAATTTTTTGTCCCTTTCCAAAGATGGCCGCACCAGTTCACATGGCTTTAGAGATAGAGATTTATGAGAATGCCCTAGACTTTTGGGTACTTTCTTTGTGGGCAGAGGAGCGAGAGTGGTTTGAGCACATCTACGGGTATCGATGCCTGTTATCATGGCGGACCCTATTTATTAACTGGGATATGCTGAGGGGAGCTTCCAGGTTCTAGTGAGCACTGAGCCATCTCTTTAACTTCTGCCTGAACGAGATGTGCCCCACCTTTGAGGAGTTTTGCAATATGGTGGGGATGCCGGCCACTGGGTCTATTGTCGTGCCTACCACGTGCGGGCGCCCTTTCATGGCTGTCTGGGGGGAGGCTGTTCGGCTCGACCCGTGTGAGCTACTCCAGGGGCTTTACAGCAGCGATTCGACTTTAATTTGGCCAGGTGCTTCTCTCTGCTTATCTTGAGTACAGGGAAGCCAGCCTATTTGCGGCGTCGGCTGGCCGATCTTTTTCTTTGCCTTATGGGACGGTACCTTCTGGTGGACCTGGTGCTGCAGGCTCGGGATCGGCAGGTAAATATCATCCCGGTCATTCTGGCAGAAACCTTGTTTGGCCTAGATGCTTTTGCATCTGGTGATGAAATGTTTCCCTCTGGTAGCCCTCTTCTGATTCATATGTGGCTGGAGGAGCATTTTAACTGGGTGATGGGCCCAGTGCTGATGGGAGGATTGTATGACCCTGGGAGTTATGGCTCTCGCGATCATTATCACCAGACCAACTTTTCGGAGCATGACTGGATCGAGTACTTCTTGCGCATTGGCTCCATGGAAATCATATGGGTCGTCAGCCATTGGCAGATTCGCAGCTTCTTTATGTTTACCGGGGTCTATGCCCATGTCATTTTGTCGGGTCTCGAGCAGGCCACCTTTTATCTGGCGTACTGGGTCCTTCGTCAGTTTAGCGGGGAACATGTTATCCCAGATGTGAGCCGTCCTCTGACTGAGGAGCTGGAGATGAATAGGGACGTGGGCAACCTCATTCGTGACATATGGCAGCTCGACTTTGATTCGCGGGAGACAGCTTACGCCTTTTCTGAATATATGTTTTTATCCCATGAATATCTATCATGGGTGCTGGTGGCTGCTGAGGAATACTCCCGTGTCATCAGGCATGTACTAAGGCGGATGCTGGGTCGACGAGTGAGCAGTGGCATAGATGCTCGCCTAATGGAAATTGGCGAGGACCTGGAAAGCTCGAGGCTAGTAGTTCTACAGGAGGACACTCAACGAGTACACGGCCTTGGTGCCCGGATGGCTCCTGATCCAAATGAGGCGGGTCCCAGTAATGCACCTCCCCGACTAAGCAATGCGAGTCGGCAAAGCAATCCCCGGCAAGCAGATGAAGCTGAGCCTCCTCAGGCTGGCAAACAAAGTACTGCCTATAGAGATGATGGCACTGGCCCAAGTTGTTCTGCTGTCCAAGACAACGGCGATGTTGATGATGAAGATGAGGACACTTTTGGAGGTTCTCATGCTGATGAGACTGGAGCCTCTTCTGTACCTCGCAGGAGTATATGGTCTCGGCTAGGACGTCACAGACGCTGCATAAAAAGGGATAGTTGGGGGGAATAAGGGATATAGGTAGCAAGTAGCATGTATATAGGCAAATGTACAAAAATAAATGCTAATCTTAAATGTCTTAGACACTTATCCCTAAGCTGCACCTTATAGACTATATTATGTTATAATTTGATTTTTTTTTGTAAGCTCTGTCGTGGTTTTTCTCTTTGGTCAGTCAAGTCCATCTTTTTTTAGTATGCTGAAGACTTAGGCAGGCTGGAGATTAGATGCTGAGGATTTGGAAACTGCATTCCCTCTCCTTTTCTCCTGATTTTTTTTTCTTTGCTCTAACTTTTGTCTAGGCCGCCCTTTCGGGTTTTCAACCTAGCGAGCCCTTATTTCTCCTTTTGTTTTTTTGTTTTTTTTGTTTTTTTTTTTTTGTGTTATAACTTTTGTCTAGGCCGCCCTTTCGGGTTTTTCAACCTAGCGAGAAGGAGAGGAAAGCAATTGCAAGATATATTTTTATCGGCTCACGTATAATACCTCTTGAGCTTATCGAGGTTGAAGGGCTGAACAAGATCTTACCCATCTTGATTGGTGAGGAGTACCGCACCTCCTGACCGGATCTGTTTGACAATGTATGGTCCCATTTAGGGAGATTTCCATTTTCCCCTAGTATCGACATAACTAGGGGGTTTTCGCGAAGTACCAGATCTCTGACTTGGATGTCACGGCCTTTGACCTTTTTGTTAAATGCCCGAACTATTCGCTTTTGATATGCCCGAGTATGTTCTAGGGCTAATAGCCATCGTTCGTCTATCAAGCCTAATTCTTCATAGCGTTGTTTGACCCTATCGATTTCAGCTACGTCTGATTCCATCATCACCCTTAATAATGGGATTTCAATTTCGATGGGCAGCACAGCCTCCATGCCATAGGCTAGGGAATAGGGAATAGCCCCAGTGGGTGTATGAATTGAAGTACGATAGTCCCAAAGGGCTAACAACAATTTTTCTAGCTAGTCTCTTCCCGTGTCAGCTATTTTTCTGATGATATTTTCTAGTGTTTTGTTGGCTGCTTCAACGGCACCATTTGCTAGTGGTCAATATGGGGATGATTTATGCCTTTGGATTTTGAACTCGTCGAGCAGACGGTTCACGTCCCCTTCGAAGTGTGTGCCATTGTTGGAGATGATTTCGAAAGGTACCCCATATCGGTATATGATGTTGGTCCTGATGAATTCGGACACCTTTCGGGCATTCAGTATTTCGTAGGAAGAGGCTTCTACCCACTTTGTGAAGTAATCGACAGCCACCAAGGCGTATTCATGGCCATTAGATCCTTTTAGGTGAATTTGACCTATGACGTCAATTCCCCATGTTGAGAAGGGCCAGGGGGCTGTGGAGTTGTATAATATGTGCGGGGGCACATGCTGTAGATTTGCAAAGCGCTGGTATTTGTCGATGTGACGTACCCACCGGATACAATCAGTTTCCAGTGTACTCCAATAATACCCTTGTCGGATGACTTTCCTTGCTAGCATATGTCCGTTCATGTGTGGCCCACAAGTACCACCATGAAGCTGGTCTATGACTTGCTCAGCTTTAGCCTGATCGACGCAAAATAAGTTTAAGCCCTGGTAGTGCCTTTTATATAGGCTACCTCCGCTGATTACGAATTGCGATGCCCACCTTCGTAGGGAAATTTTCCCTCTCTTGTCTAGGCTGGGAGGATAGACTCATTTTTGAAACAGATTTATGATTTCCGAATGCCAGGGTTCGTTGTCCTTTTCAAGAGCAGCATTGATTCTGAAACAGTAGGCAGGAGTGACCTTTTTCCTAACTATAAATGGTTGGACATTAATTTATGCGGGAATCTGGACCAATGATGTTAGAGTGGCCAAGGCATTGGCGAATTGATATTTATCTCGTGGCAAGTAATGGAACGAGATATCATCAAATTCGCTTGCTAATGCTGTCAGTTTGGCATGATAGAGTTGCAGCCGAGGATCCTGGGTCTTCCACTTCCCTTCTACTTGGTTTATGATTAGAGCGGAGTCATCATAGACTTCCAAGTCTTTGGCTCCTTTTTAGAAAGCCTCTTCTAGACCGGCAATACAGGCCTCGTATTCGGCTGTGTTGTTAGAGCATTCGAACTCCAATCTTATGGCCAACGAAGTATGGGAATCTGCTGGATCGATTAGCAGGATTCCTATGCCAAAGCCCATTTTGTTAGCGGCTCCGTCGAAGAACGTTTGCCATTTGGTGTCATGATCGGCAATTTCCAGGACACCTTCGTCTGGGAAGCCGGGCTCAGAGGCATCTTCTGCTTTTAGAGGCAGATCAGCTAAATGGTCTACAATCACACTGCCTTTAATGGATTTAAGCGTGACATAGGTGATGTGAAACTCGTTGAGGAGGAAGGACCATTTGGCTAACCGACTGGAAAGTGATGGCTTGCCAAAGATGTATTTTATAGGATCCATTCTGGAAATGAGCCTGATGGATCGAGCTTGCAGATAGGTTTTGAGCCTTTGGGTCACCCAAACTAGACCAGTGCAGCTTTTTTCCAATGCTTAGTAATTAAGCTCGCTTCCATGTAATTTCCTACTTATGAAGTAGATGACATTTTCAATGTAGGAGTTTTCTTTTTCCTGAGCGAGCATAGCCCCTACTGCTGTATCTGTGACGGTTAAATATAGGAGGAGAGGTTTATGTGTATGGGGAGAAGCTAGCATTGGTGGATTGACAAGGTAGGCTTTTATTTCTTCGAAAGCTAGCTTGCATTTCTCGTCCCAGACTTGGTCAATATTTTTCTTTAGGAGTTTGAATAGGGGCTCATATATGGAGATCAAATATCTGATGAAACGGCTGATATATTGCAATTGACCCAGGAAGCCTTTGACTTCTGTTGGAGTTTTTGGCTGCGACATATTTATGATGGCTTCGACTTTAGCTGGCTCAATCTCGATGCCTTGCTCGGTCACCATGAATCCCAGGACCTTGCCCTTGGTAACCTCAAATGTGCATTTGGTGAGGTTGAGCTTCATCTGATGTTTTCTTAACCTTTCGAAGAATTTTTGAAGGTCTTTGATATGGGCACCGTCTGTGTCGCTGGAGTGCACGATCATGTCACTTCGACCTCTTTATGGATCATATCATGGAAGAGGGTGGTGGCAGCTCTTTGATAAGTAGCCCCAGCATTTTTTAGCCCAAATGGCATGAGAGTGTAGCAGTAAGTTCCCCAGGGGGTTGTGAATGAAGTTTTTTCCTGGTCCTCTGCTACCATTTTGATTTGGTTGTAGCTCAGCATGCCGTCTACGAAAGACCCTATTTTGTGAGAGGCCACGGTGTCTACTACAATATCGATGTTGGGTAGAGGGAAGTCGTCTTTGGGCGACGCCTTGTTGAGGTCGCGGAAATCCACACAAATCTGAACCTTTTCGTTAGGCTTTGGAACTAGAGCTGTCAAATTGGGCTAAAGCCCGCGGGCATGCTCGCCCCGCTATTAAAAAGGGGCGGGTTGGGCCAATAGAATGAAGGACCGTTTGGGAGCGGGCCAAACAGGCAAAAGACCGCACGGGATGCGGGCTTCGACGGGGCGGAGTGGGGCGGGAACGGGCTGCCCACACTTTTTAGACCAATTCATTCCCTTTATAAGTTATTAAAGTTAGTGTCCCAGAGGAATGTAAGATATCACTCTCCCAAACAGTGACTTTCCTTCTCTCTCTAGTCTCTAGCGGTGACTTTCCTTCTCCTTCTTCTCGTCTTCGTCTGCACTCTCCGGCGACTGCGGCGGTGCCTCCGGCTCTACACCTCTTTCTCTCTTAGTCTCGCGCACGCTTTCTCTCTCTCCCATCCTGCTTCCAGTTCCAGATCCGGCACCACACGGCAAATCTTACACAACACGGCAAATCCGGCACCACACGAAAGATCCACCACCACACGGTGGCTCCTCCTCGCTGTCACAACTATAGGCTCACCAGTCACCGTCGGGCTCATAACCCACTGGCCACTGCCCTCCACCTCTCCCGCCTTCGCATCTACACATACAAAGAGAAGTTGTTCCATTATTAAAATACTAGGAAGTTCCTTCGCAGAATCGCAGCCATCTACTGATCTACACATATATTTCTCATCTTTTTTTCTATTTAATTTGGAATCATCTTTTTCAAATCTCTTTATAATGTGATTTGGTGACATATTTTGAGATGTAATGAATGAATTAAATTAGAAGCTTCTTTTTTTATTTTCTCTTCTTGTTTGAAAGTATTGAATATTGAGCTTCTATGAGATGGATCTGATGGAATATGGTCTTCTTCATTTTTTGCGGGCTTTGCCCGTGGCCCTACGCGAGGCGGATTGGGCCAAGAGATTCAGGGACCGTTAAGATTGCGGGTTTTCCCGCCCCGGCCCGTTTAATGGTGGGCTTTCCAGGCCTGCAGGAAAACCCACCCCGTTTACCCGTTTTGACAGCTCTATTTGGAACGGTCACTATGTTTGATAGCCAGATCGGGTATTCAACTACCCCGGTTAAATTTGACGCGCAGCTGCTTCATGATTTCATCTTTCACTTGCAGTGACCATTCTGGCTTGATTCAACGGAGCTTTTGCTTGATTGGTCGTGCATCAGGATAAATAGGGATCCGGTGCTCAACAATGGCTGGATCCAGCCCGGGCATATCTTCGTAGGACCATGCAAAGATATCCACGAATTCTTTGAGGAGGTTGATCAGTGCTGCCCTTTCAGGACCTTGCAAGTAGCTGCCAATTCTGACTTCTTTGATTTCATTGTTCAGCCCCACATTGATGGTAGATAAGTCTTCATCTGCTGCTGCTGATTGATGTTTTTCCTAGTGCTTGACTGACTTGGCAAGCTCAACTTTTATCTTTTGTGTCCATTTCATTAAATGACTTATTATCAAAGTTAATTAATTCGTCTTTTAATGAAGGTGCAACTAAGGAATACGCGAAGACATATAGATTATCATTATTAGCAAACTGTACAGGGCTAGATACATTATTGAGGCCATGGGGTTTGAGGTCCTCAATTTTAGGGAGCGGATCGGTAGATGACCAATCCGTAAGGCTAAAGGAAGGATAGGGAATAGTATATCCGAAACGGTCCACCAGATCTGCGGGTGTCAAGAGCGGGCCGGTCGTAGTATACCAATTCTGCAGAGGCTTATCAGTAATAGATTCGAACTCAGTGGGGAGCTTTTCATAGCTAGTGCCTCCATCTATCACTCCCAAAAAAATGTCTCCTAGACAGTCATTATCTAATAGGGTCAGAGCATAGTCCTCTTGGTCTATAGTCCAAGTATTTTCACATGTGATAGCTTTATATGCAGGGCTACGGGGCTCCAGGGTAACCTGTTCCATTTCACTAGTGGCGAGACTGACATCTTCGAATATCTCTCAGCCAGGGTGTCTTTTCTCATTTTGGTCTAGCCAAGGTTCGGGAAACATGAGATAGGCATCTATCTCTCCTTTCTTTACAAAGTAACCATTTAAGGTTTTTTCTATATGGTTAGAGAGGGGGATATATGTAAGGACACTTTTCTAGTTCTGCCTTGTTTTTTTTCACATTTATGTTTCAGCTGGAGTAGGTTTGTTTCCTAGACCGAAAATAAGGATACATTCCTTAAGTTCATCTTGGACCAGATTGACAAGTCCCGGCTGATTTCTGCCGAGACCCAAACCAGGCATATAATTCATTTTCCGAAACATGTTTAAAGGGACCATGTTTCCTAGAGATGTGGTTTTCTTTCTGGTGATGTCAGTTTCTCGCCCGCATTCAATGGCGTTGACTCTAGCTTGGGGGATAACCTCGAAGCCACTAAGAAAGATACCCGTGTCATTGTGCTCTATTCGAGGATTGGGATGTCCCCATTTTCTTTGTTTTCCACGATCTTATCGGCAAGAATGATTACTATATGGTCATCATGGATAAATTTGACACGTTGATGCAGTGAGGTAGCTACCCTTTTTACCCCATGGATCCAAGGGCGTCCTAGCAACAGGCTGAAAGTGGCTGGTATGTCCAGGACTTGGAATTCCACTGGCATGGTTAATGGCCCAATAGTCATTATCAAGGTGACCACCCCTAGGACACATCGACTAGTGCTGTCATATGCCCTTACTGTTTGTGATGAAGAAACCCGCTCTGATATTTTTATTCCCAATTTGGCTAGCGTGCTTATGGGACATACATTCAAAGAATAGCCATTATCTATCAGAACTCGGGGAACTCTTTTTCCCATGATCCCCACAGTGATGTGGAGAGCATCAATGTGGTTAGTTCCTTCTCTTGGTAGATCTAGATCAGTAAGCATAATCACGTTTCCAAAGTATATGTTTCCGATCATTTGGGTGAGCTCATTTGGGGAGGTTTCAATGGGAATGACTGCTTGACTCAGAGATTTGGCCAATGTATCACGGTGGGTCTTGGAAGCACAAAGCAAGCCCCAGATAGATATGTTGTCTTGGGTTTTCTTCAGTTGAGCTAGCAGAGTATCTTCTATATTCTTAGCCCCAGTATCTGTTTCTTGATCTTTGCCAGAGTGGTCACCTCTTTCCTGGTTTGGTTGGTAGGCTCGACCAAATCTAGTAAGGTGACTGACATCCCCACCGACCCAAGTGGCTTTTTCAGTGCTACAGGTATTTTGGTTACCCAGGATAGTTTCCCAAGAAAGCATATTGCAGCTAGGCTCTTTTGTGGGTGGAAAGAAAGGAACAATGATATATGGTAATGAGTGTTTATTTTCTTCAAACTTGGGTACACAATTTTCTTCACCGGCCTCAATCATATTGATTTGAGGTATAGGGTTATTGACTATATTTGGTCTAGGAGGAGGTTTTTCAATAACCTTATCATCTATTAGGTCATGGATTGCGTTTTTGAGCACATAGCACTTGTCGGTGAGGTGACCACTGCAGCGATGGTATTCACAGTACTGTGCGTGGTTCCATGAGTTGGGCAGAGGATTCGATGGCCTATAGTTTTCCAAAGGCCTTAGCACTCCCTGTGCCATTAACCCTAGCAGTATTACAGACTGTGGAGCTTGCAGTTCATCGTAGTACCTAAGTTTCCTCTGTTGACCCCCGGTTCTCGCTCGACCACTCAAGCTTTCTCCCGATTGCACCTATCCGTCTCAGACAATGGAAAATGTTATAGCTTTGGGTGTGAAAGTTGGATGATTGCATGACAAGCGTATTCCCTACCATATTACGATCCTCGATGCTTTTCCTTTTGAGTAGCGGAAAGAGTTGGAGGGCGTATTGACTTTTAAATGCCCGGTCCGTATATCTTCGTCAATATGGACTCATATCTCCACTATTTCTTTGAAATTGCTATAGGGGAGATACCGCATGTGCTCTAGGTAAATAGGCTGGAGGTTTTTGATGAACATTCTACATGACTCAGCTGGATCAGGCCTGTTGAGTGTTTGAGCTATTTTCTTTTTCCACTTGGCTGCAAACTCAGAACAGGTTTCTTTTTCCATTTGGGTGCACGGCTCAAGATCTCTTTTGTTTTCGGAGGTAATATTGTCTTTGTACCTCTCTAGAAACCCTTCAGCTATTTGGTCCCAAGTATCTATGGTGCTATTGTCTGCTAGCATTAATCATTGTTTGGCAGCCCCTATTAAGGTAAGATGGAAATTGGAAGCCATAGCTTCAAAGCTAGCCCCTCTTGACTGCATGTTGGTAGAATAGGATTTTAAGTGAGAGATAGGGCATCCAGTTCCATTGAATTTTTCTATGTCGGGCATTTTGAATTTTGAAGGTGGTATTGCGGAAGGTTGTAATGTTAATGCCCGCGTAGATAATTTCTCATTTGTTCAGAACTTTAAGCATCATGCTTTTCAAATTCTCCATGTCAGCCTCCATTTTGGTGGGAGGGGGAGTTGAGTTTTGGTATATGCTGGTAGGATTAGGAAAGGTTGGGTTTATTTCGGGCTATGGCAAGGGGTAAGGATTTTGGAGAGGCACTTGGTAAGGGGGTTTTGGTAAGGATTTTGGGGAGGTGGGTTATTGGCGGCGTCCGTTTGGCGACCAGGATCATTGAAAGGTAAATAGGTCGTCACTTGGTATGGCTGGTTATAACTTCTGGGGTCCATATGTGGGCTATTTTGGAGCGGATTGATGATGGGAAAAGGGAGGTCATTTGGATTCTGGGGGATATTGGTGCTTGGGAAAGGATATGGAGGGTATGGTGAGAAAGGATTAACATTTGGGTAATAAGGGCTAGGTGGAAGATTTGGATTTGGGGTACTGGTGGTATTTGGTGGGTTGGTGTTTGGCTGAGGATTTGGATTTAGAGGAACATGGGAAGTTGATGCTTCTTGAGGGGTTGCAGGGAAAGAGGTTCCCTCACCACTGGGTTTTAAACTTTGTACGAGATTTGCCCTCTGGCTCATTATGCGATCAGCATGTGAACCCAAATTTTGATCTAGCCATTGTTGCATAGCCGGAGTCGGAGCGTACCCTGGAGTCCCTGTATCTATACCCACTGTAGACCGCTCATTTTCAGCTACCATTTTGCTTAAGTCTGTACCCTATGTACTGATTCTGCCCTTTTCTGATCTGACCCCAATATTTTCTGATCTAATGTTTGTGCTTGTATCACGTATCAACCGACCAGTACTATCTCTGCCTTTCCAAACTCGGGCCAAGTTTTTGAGGAAAAGGGGTTTGAAGGCATCAGAAAGGGTTGGCTGAAGGCTCTCTGGGCTTGGAGTACAACGTGCCTTTATCAATATTTTTTTATTATTCATTTTCCCTACAATTGATCGGACAAGCACCCGCTTTGTTTTGACGGTCTCAGGACTCTTCCTGGAATAGTGGATTCTTTCTCCAGAGTATAGGACTTTCGTATTCCACCTACCTTTCGACTCCCCAAGATCGGACTGATCTTAGGCGAAGGGCCTATACTCTTTCCGGGATCCACCATTCAAAATGGTCTAGGTCGAACATCAGAAAATCATCGGTCAGTCCTTGTGCATATTTTTATTCATATCTCTCTTTTTTTTTTTTGCTTCTTTTTTTGCTTTTTTTTTTTTTGGCACAGGGACTGGTCAATAATTTAGAGACATAAAAACCGATCAGTCCATGAAGTGTCCTGAGAAACTATATGCAATTTAACGTTGGCTGATGCAGGGGGTAGGCTGGTCATGGTATAGGGTAGCCGTTCGGAATATTTCAACGTGCGTGCGCGTGTGTGCGGTATCTAGAAAGCAGTAAAATGTTCTTTTTTTCCAGATATAAAGCAGTAAATAAAATAGATATGGTCTGGCTTGCTGTTCTTTGTGGACTTTCTCGGCTTTTTAGTTTGAGCGTGAGCAAGCAACCATTTAGATCAAGAAATAGAAAGAAAAGTGTGGAATCTACCTATTCCTATTAATTACATATTGGTCTTAATCCCTAAAATAAAATGACATAATGAAATAATATGTACATATTTGACGCGATAAAAATAAAGCAAGGAGAATAATAATATAAAGTAGAAATAAGGCAATAATAAAATAAAGTCTCAATCCTTTTTGTTATACTGCCCGGAAATCTATTTTATTGTTTTTTTAAAATATACCTGTAACGGTACCCGGAACGAAACTGCTGCAAGTGAATAGTTAGGTGCACAATATATATACAGATATATAAAATGCCAAAGAAATAAAATAAGCATATTTTAGCCAGAAACTAAAGAAAACTGATTTTTTCTTTTTTATGAAAATGAGTATAGCCCTCCATTTTTATTTTCTTTAAAATAAAAACGACATCCCCAGAAGAGTCGCCACTGTGAGTGCCCCGGGAAGAATCCCCCCGGATCGCGCGCTCCGTTTTTTAGGGGAACACACGACTCGGGGAGGACATCACTCTTTTCATTCTATCCTTCCTTGTTTAAGGGAAGACGAGATTAAAAGTGTAAAAAGAGTGTTGTCAAAAGCGCATTGAATACACCTCGGTCACTGAGTGTGCTTTAGTCCGCTATAAGTGCTTTGGATTTTCCCGTATCTCATCCTCCTTTGTTTAGGGGAAAACAAGATACAGAAAACGCATCACCCTTTTCATCCCCATCTTCCCTTGTTTAGGAGAAAACGGAAAAGTCCAAAAAAAGGATGTTGCGAGTCTCATTGTGACCTTAGGCTCATTTTGGATCGCTATGAGTGCATTGGGTTTCTCCGTATCTCATCATCCCTTATTTAGGGGAAAACAAGATACAGAAAATGCATCATCCTTTTCATTCCCATCTTCCCTTGTTTAGGGGAAAACAGAAAAGTGCAAAAAAAAGATGTTGTGGGCCTCATTGTGATCCAAAATGTTGTAACAGAGTCGCCATCTTTATTTTAAGGAGAAATAAAGAAAAATCGAAAATAACCAGAGTTTGTAAAAGAAGGGGTTCGGATGCTAAGTTACGAGGTGGGAAGGTGTTAGGCACTCAACTCGCCATTTCAGTCTCAAAAATAGTTTTTAGCTAACATATGTTTTTATTATATTTATTTAGCAAATGAAATAAAGCATTTAAACATATATACCTGTATCTACATTATTACAAACTTGTAGTCACTTCCTTCCAGTAATTACAAATACATTTATGAATATTTGACCATAATAATGGCTAATTTTAGTGCTATTTTCTATAAAAATCTGGGCAGCATAACTGCTTATATTTTTTACATAGAGCCGGCTAAAAATAGCACTTTTTTATAAAACCTCTTGAAGGCTTACCTTTAAGAGTGTGGAGTGTGCTCGTTATGTCCTTCCGGGAGAGGGAGTCTTTTATTGTTGTGGAGATTTGGGCAGAGTAACTGCTTTCGAATGTTGTTTTATGGCACCGGGAAATGGGCGGAGCAACTGTTTGCTTTTGTGTTGTTGTTTGCTTGCTTATGGCGAAAATCGGGCAGACCAACTGCTTGCTTCTGGCGGATTTGGCCTCTGGATTCGGGCAGAGTAACTGCAATTTTTTGGATTTTTGGACCGGGGAAATAGGGTGGAATCTTAGCTAGAAGGCTGAGGTTCACTTTGACCAGTTGGATTTCTATTTGGAGGAGATTTGACAGAGTTTCGAGGCTTTTTGGAGGATGGGAACTCTCTCTCTCTCGCTCACTGCGTAAACTGAAAGTGGTGTTTTACTGCGTGCGATGAGTGAGTGAACTGTATGCGTCTCATCCTCGAGAGTGAATTCACTGAAGCCGGATGCCTCTACTTATAGGCTGGAGGAGGGACTCCTTCGTCATTAAGAATTTTCTTTCTGTGCTTCATCGGCTTTTACCCCGCGCTTGAGAGAGTGTACCGGAGGCAAAATGCTATAGTGCCTAAAACACTATTGGGCGCCACCCATAATGGGTCTGGGCGCCGCGCCTGCATGGAGTGTGGGTGGTGCCTGGGCTCATTTTTGGGCTGCTTTTTGACATTTTGGCCCCTGCATTTCACTGTTTTGAGCATCTTGCTTTTCCTTTTGCATTTTTAAATCATGTAACTTGACATTTGTTAAGTTTTAACATGTCTTGATATTTCATGTCATGTCATATACCAGGGGTAGGAAATTGGGATGTCTACACATTTACTGGATTCCCAATGTCATGCCATGTTGCTCTAACAATAAGGATCACATCCTACTATGACCAATAGTGAGGAGAAACATGACCCAGTACGGCGACCCAAAGCAATTGCTTACCCAAAGGCTGTACGTCGTCCCATTGCCGACTCAATAACAAATTTGCCAGTTGGACTTTCAATGAAATTCACAAGTAGGTATTTACTTGCCATAATCAAAACTGACAAGGCTCCAAATGACGAAACCTTATCCAAATCCAAGCAGGTCAATGATCCCACCTTAACTCGATATCATGCATATAATTGCAAGAATTATCCACGCACGGTTAGACAAATAATCACACAGTGAGGTACTCGTGATCCTCAAATCATATTCACATCGAGACTACCAACGAGTCTATTCACGACCACACTATGAGGTCCACAATGATCCTCAATTCCCAAAAATCAAGACTACTAAGTTAGTCTACGAGCGCCCAAGAGATGAGACTATACTTAGCCTCCAACATAAACATATCAGACTAACAACGTAATCCTTACTCGTCGTGTACTTTCATTACACTCAATTCATGCCCAAAGTGTATACGACTATCCAATAGTCGCTACACCCACAAGTGCCTTCATGTGCACTTGGCCTATATTGTATGGAAAGGTAATCCTTCCCTTGTTCCAATCTCGTGTCAACAAGTTGAGACCATAAGCTAGTCTCTAATGTTTTGTACCCTAACGGGCACACACATAGTCAAATCTCGTGAGTTGCTAACCCGAATCAATAAATCCTTGAACTTCAAGTAGTTCGATTAAATGACTTACTAGAGTAGTTAAGCGTCACAATATAACCCCAATCGTTGTCTCTAATGTTTAAGTGTCACAATTGGACACACATCTAAAATACTCGGGTCCTCACAAACGCGATCAAACGAATCCTGAACATCGTAGGATTCAAAACCCATACTCGTTAATATATTATTGACCATATATATTTCATAGTTTTCTTATTTCATTACTTTCAGGATCTACACCCGAATCAAAATCCGAACAAATTACAAGTTATCCGGGCTTGATTTCCAAGCCCCATCCACAATCAAATCCACAAATATCATAAGTTCATTTAGACAACAACATATATCACATACTTAACACTTTTAGCATGTTAATCTTAGTCATATAACATGGATTTCAAAGATGAGTCATGGCAAGACCATAAGAGACATGCAAAGAGGGAAATGGGGGTATAGTAGCTTACCTAGGCTCGATAAACGAGCCAACAAACTGGAAATCTAACACGGTAGAAGTACTGTACTCGACGAGGGCTTCGATTCTACGGTCTAGGATCGAAAAGCCAACGGTCGGATCGTCGGGGATCGGGAATACACACATCATTCTCACCTTGGTCTCCCACACAACTCTCTCTCTCTCTCTCTCTCTAGGACAAAGTTTGGATAAGAGAAATATGAGAAATGGATGAGATTTCAACTGGGTTGTGTGGTTATTGAGCTTAACACAAGGGGGGTACAATACACAAATTACTTGGTAAATTAGATAGTATTTAGGCTTAATACAACTTAGTTAGGCTCTAATACTCATCAACATCATTAACTTAAGTGATTTAGACTTATTAGGGACTAATTTGGAGGGTTTAGGATAGGTTTCATTAAGGGAAAATGTAGGAAAAATCACAAAACAATTCGAAGTAGCAGTACAGGCAACATGGTCGCTAGAGGTGCCAAAACGGGCTTGCGGGGTGGGTTTGCCTCGCAGGTATACAAAGCCCACAATAAAATCGGCCGGGGTGGGTTAACCCGTAAACACGACGACCTCTGGAAACCTTGGCCCAGTCCAACCCACATTAAGTCGTGGGCAAAACAGGCATGCTCGCTAAATTTGACCCCTAAACCATAACAAACACAAATCTCAAGAATAAAAAAGCAACTGCTTCAAGTCCACAAAGTTATTATCTCCCAAAAAAGTCATGCTTGAGACTCTGGTTTGTGCACTGGAACCCACAAGTATACATGAGAAATATTAATCAGACAATAAATAAGTACTTTCATGGAACCCACAACTGTAGATTAATTGTATTGTTAACAAACCCACAAAAGGAAAAGAGTTGGATGGTGGCTCGTTTAATTCATGCAACAAAATAGTAATCGTTAAATATATAAGTGTCACTGAAGCAACAGAGGATTCAGTTGAACTTTAAGACTATAACATCACAATATCTGATTTCTAGCTTGTGAGATCTCCCAACTTTTAGGACAGAACACATGAATGATGAATCACTGCCGTGCCAGACCTGGATTTTTGAGAGAGAGAGAGAGAGAGCGAGACTGTGACTGTGAGAGCTGAGAGATTGAAAGAGATAAAGGCACACACACACAACGGTAGAGGAGTGAAGGAGTCGATACTGAGGACAGTGAGGCTATGAGGGGCACTGAAGGCAGTGAGGTTGTGACGGTGAGGACTGGATGAGCCGTCGTGTCGGATCTCGGGATCTGGAAGCATGATGTGAGAGAGAGCGTGAGACTAACTAAATAAGAGTCTCAAAGAGCCAGTCAGCTAGAGCGAGAGAAAGAGGTGTTGAGCTGGAGGCGTAGTCGTTAGAGAGGAAGAGACGAAGTCACGGAGAGAAGAGTGACGAAGAGAGAGTGACTGCGTGATATTTTCAATTTTGAGAGAATGAGAGTCAATAGTCTGAATGGGACATTGAGACCTAACCCTAAGTTAACCTAATTTTAGATGGGAATGGGCCTGGGCTGCTTAGTGAGAAGTTTTAAGAATTAAGCCATAGAAAGTGTGGGCTACCCGTCCTTGCCTCGATTTGCAATAGCCCGCAGCCCGTGCGAGTAAAGCCTGTGAGGTCCGCATCCAAACGGTCCTCTATTACATTAGCCCAACCCCGCCCCTTTTAGGTGGCGGGGCGGGCATGCCCGCGGGCTTTACTCCAATTTGACAGCTTTAACGGTCACCTTGCAAGAATGACGCGAGCACGTTGGACCTCTTTGGTCTTCAATATGTTCCACACGCGGTAGCCTTGCGTTAATGCAACACGATCACCTTCCTGGTAAGAGGGAAATGGCTTGAAACTCAACCAAAATGATCCCCAACTCAACCCCACACATCCTAGGTTGATCCCTCACTCAAAACGAGTCCGAAACACGCTCGAACGACGCCCGAATCGACTCTAATGAAAGTTAAAAACAAAGCACGACTAACCAACGATCAAAGCAACCAATAAACAAGTATGCACAAGAGTTCTAAGGCACGTTAAATGGCTAATGGATGAACTCACACACAAGTATGAGATTGAACATGACTTAAGTACATCAAACCTCCAAAAGACGAGATGTTTACGAACTCGAATTCATGCATCGAAATAAAGGCAAAGACTATGCTCCAAACGTTATGAACACACATAAACTTAAAGAACACTACCATCATGAACTCAAATGTATCCAAGCAAACATATGTCGAGCATGTAAAGACCTAGGATATTATCGAGGTCACGAGCAAGAATCATGCAAGTAAACTCTCTATCGAGTCGAGTTTCTAACAACGTCGAGTCATGCATCGCAACTCAAATAAACCTACGAAGGCATGAATCATACAACACTAGGGTATTGGTCAAAATGTAACCTACCCACACACATCAAGACCTCCATACATGTTTATCATACTAGGAATGGATTCATATGAGCATATCAAGCGAGTCAAACACACAATGATTCAAAGTGTTACATTACTAACCTCTACCACGTGAACTTAAAAACGTGGTATAATCATCTCACGAAATAACTTCTTTGTTTATTTAATACCAAAATAGATAATAAATAGTACTATTAAATAATATTTCCCCCGTTCCAACCATAGATTCCATGTTTGAAAAATCTAATAATTATAATTAGGTTATTATTACGATAATGATTGAACATAATCATTATGCTAATATTAAATATGAATGTAAAATTAAAATGCTATAAGATTGTAGATATGATTTTTGATAGTGAATTCTTTAAGTACGATATCCCAAAAAATACTATAATGGACTATTTATTTGGAACATCGGTAAATAAAAAGAGGTTGGGAGTTTGAGCTTGAGCTTTTATTTTTATTACAAGTCTTAATATTTATGTCGTTATATCAAATCTAGTTATATTTTTACATTGTCAGATCAAATATGTTATTTTCTAATTAATGACATAAATGTTCTAAATCATCACCAGTAACGATCGTAAAACTAAAGCTCGTAATGCTTGGGCCACTCTTATTTTACACCAAAATATGAGTACTCTGTGATACGGTACACTCTCATATATGAGTACTCTGTGATGCGGTACACTCTTATTTGCAGAATGCTGAGACCCACAAAATGTCCAACCAATGAGAATATGTCGTATCATAAAAGCATCCATATTTCACGCAAAACGAATGTTAAGCATTCGAAAAAAAAAAAAGCCCAAAATGGAAAGAAAATTTAGTAGTGATAGATGTTCGTGCACATATATATGACCCGATAAATACTAGTTCCCCCTTTCCCCCCTTCTATTCGATTTCATTTCACTCTCTCTCTCTAAAAGCCCTAGCTTCCCCCTCTCTCTCTATATATATATATGCATGTCTCTCTCTGCATAATTTGTATTTATATATCTTATCATTATCATTTCTGTCTTTGATTTTTGTTTTTTAATTTTTATTTTGTGGTTTTCCCTCTTAAAAAAACTTTGTTATCTCTCTCATCTCGGGTAAGATCCTGCTGGTTCGTTGGTGGGTTTGCTGGTTTTCTAGGGTTTCTTAATTCTCGGACCTTGGCGAAAGGGATTTGAAGTGAAAGAGTGCGATTGGATAGGTGATTCTATGGTTTCGATGGTGTGAGAGTGAGCTGAGGGTTTTTTTTTATTCTCGAAAAAAAATTCGATCTGAGAGAGATTAGCGGCGGAGAAATGGCGGTGGTGGCGTCACCAGAGTATCAAGACCTGGAACATCAGCTTAAGGAGACGGGTAACCTGCTTGCACGTCAGTCTCTTTCCGTTGATGAACTCCTTCCTCTGCTTGATGTAAGCCCTAATTTCTTCAATCTCTCGTGCTGTTGCTAAGCTTTGTATTCTTCTTGGGCTATAATTGGGTTCTGGCCTTTGTTCTATTATGATTTTTCCAGTGTTTTTCCGCAATTGTTTCATTCGACTCGGGCAGAAAATGTGTTGTTTCTTGTAATTTTACTGGTTACGGAACTCTTTTAGTAGACCGCATTTTTGTTTGCGATATTTGCTGCCGTTTGGGGCCTAGTTTTTATTATACACACACCTTTACCTTTTCACGGGTTAGTGAAATTTCAGTTAATTAATGCTGATGGTTAATTGGAGGGTTAGTGCTCGATTCCATGCTTTCAACTTGTATGTATGGCAGAGAATTTGTTCCTTTAATCTCCTACTTATGCTTCTGGCAAATTATCTTAAACATCTGGAGTGCTTTGATGTGATTCTGCTTGGGGTTTGTATCTTCACTGATCATGGTATTTTATTGCCACAAATTTTGTTCTTATCAATTATATTTCTCATTTTGGTTTTAGCACCTTGTTATGGGATCTAGGGAAAAAAAGAATCATGATTTTTCCTTACCTTTCACCTAACACTATTGGTTAAGTGGACAACCCATGTTGCCAAGTTTGTCTTCACTTAGTAAGTTTTATGTTTATATCAATTGTTTAAATGAAAAATATTTCCAATTAATGTAATCCCTCTTATCAACTCAAATTGTCCTATTTTCCTTCTTTGGAGTTCCACGAACGAGTCATGTTTCAAAAGCGAGTAGGTCTTTACGGATCTTAATTCGGAAGACGGAACCCCACTCTCTCGCAATTCAGCCCTCCAACACACGGTGGGTCGGGTCAAGAAGATCCGTCTTAAAGAAAATATTCGTAAAACGGTCTTTCCTAAGTTGTTACCTTCAAAAACTAAGCCAATAAATTCTATGAGTTTCCTAATTTACCCTTGTTATATTGAACTGAAAATAAGGAAAATATTTTTAATCCCGAAATTGAAGGGTATCTATGAAAAACTCTTTTAATCCTTTTAGGCGTGACTTTCAAATGTGGAGGCTTTTATTGTAATGCAGGGAGTAGCATTTTTTTGTTGAAATAGTGGCATTATTAACTTGCTACTTAGATCATAATGCTAAACTGTCATTGTTGTTAGAGAAGTAATGGCATATCTGAAGTCAACTTATCTAGTCCACATAAGTTGATACTGTTTATGAATTCTTCTCCATTGGAGCTCCTTCTATGATGGAATTAACTCATAGAAAACAATTTTAATGAAGAATAATAGCAGATCTTTCTGAAATATCTCTCACACTCCCCTCCCTTGAACCAAAAGTAACATTCTTATCAAGAAAGTAAAATAGAAAGTACAATCAAATAGATAGCTCGAATTATAGGAACTTTAAGAGATGCACCGTGTAACCTCCTCTTGGATACAGTTCATGACACCACTTAATTTTTCCCTTTTCTTTTCTCTCTTTAAGTTAGGTGATTTTAGAGGCTGTTAACCCGATGTGGTTCCTTGAATTAGATGAGTCATGATTTGTTATTTGAACCATTCAACCCCTCGAGTGGTGACACTTATTGCGACAAGTGTTTGTTTCATTTTCTATATTCTCGAGATAGAAAATAACATCAGAAAATAAAATCGACTTGGGAACTTGTCAGAACCATGAGGGGCTATTAAGGAATGGCGACGTTTTAAAGAGGGAACAAGTAAATATTACACTGGAAAGGTTACCAGTTTAGAACAAAATATAAAGAATCAGATGGGATAAAATGAGGAAAGCATCTGTGAGCCATAACAATTCCTCTCTCTTTCTTGCCAACCGAGGAATTCCCTACTCTTTGTGAATTGAAGATGATTGACTCGGGACTATTTATGAACAGATTGCTAGGCTCATTCATTTTTGCAATTGCACTTTTGTTGTCAAACGTCTTAAATGCTCATCATCGAAGAACCTTATGATGGTCTGCTACTTTTCCTCCTTGTCCTTCTCCCACTCACATGCATGCTTAAGTCTCAACTGAAAAGGTACAGAAAGCATTCATGGCAACACCTCGCGCCCCTTACTCATTGAGACATGCACTTCTCAATGGTTTGCCTATAGTCTTACCACGCGAAGAATTTTTTTACAAGTACCGCAAAATTCTTTTAGAATGCTTCTGTATCTGTGTAGACTTTTAAGGCTTCGTTGTTACTCCACATTATTGCGATTGGATAAGTTGCCATATGCTACGGAAAGAGTTGAATAGACGGCTTCCATTCTCTGACTGGCATTGCCAGAAATAGCTGCTTTTTTAGTTAGATACTGGCTTTACGCATCTTTATAGATCATGTAGTAAATCCAGAGAAAGAAATCGAGTATTTGGCCTATTTAGGATAGATCAAATAACATTAAAGAGGCAGTAAAATCCACATGGTTCATGTTCAAGTGTTGGGAGGTGAGAATTTATACTCAACCTTTTACTATGGAGCTGAAGTATCAATTTGTTCCTGGAAGAAGCTTGAGCTGAAAACGTTATCTTCAAGAAAGTGTAATGGAAGTGATTTATATGTTAGATAGTACAACTTTTGCTTTTGTTAAATTAGACATGGCTAATTAGAGTTGTTACATTCATTCTTTATCTCTTTGCTGACTTCTTTCTAGTTGTGGCCTTGTGGGACATGAGACCGAGTTAATGATATCTGCTGTATTTCACTTTCCTTTTAATATGAAATACAGCTGACTGATGTCACTGCTTTGATTGAAGGGTTTGCTTGCTTGTTTGACCTTCTTATCCCAGACGTTCCAAAGTGCTAAGGCAACCTTCAACTGGACACAATTATAAGAAGACATTTGATTAGTTTCTTTGTCTTAAGCTTCTTGGTTACCTCTTGTGTTAATGATTAATTAAGAAAGGCAATTTCGTGAGAATGGGATCAAAGCGCTTATCTAAGAATATACTTACCTTAAATGACTGGTATTGAAAGGCGGATGATGTTTTCTGAACATTCCAAAATAGAAAGGTTAAATTCCCAATGGATGGAGTTTTAATGTTTTGCTTCCACCCATGGATCCACTTGCAGAGCTTTTTATTAGGGTATGTACTCGCTACCCAAATGAAATACCTTAATTAAAAAAGAATATGGTTATGCACTTACAAATTGTTACCTTGTAAAGGCTGGATAAAGTTTTCAGTTTAATCTGTGTAGTTGTTGACCATATATACTACCGAACCAAATGAACTAGATAGCTTAACAAGTAATAGTTGCACTTGTACTGTGACTATTACACTTCAGATTGATTATAACTGCACTCGTAATGTATGAACTTTTGCGCCTCAATTAAAATGCTTGCATGGAACATAAACTAATATTATATTCTATTTTATTGTGCATATAAGCGAATTGAGCATCATCTATCAAGGGTGGAGCAATCGCCACCCAAATCAATGTTAGATGCGCTTTCTCTATCAATGAATACCTTGGTTGAGGACCGATTTTTAAGGCATTCAGATGTTGATGTGAAAGTTGCCGTTGCCTCATGCATCAGCGAAATTACGAGAATTACAGCACCAGATGCTCCATACGAAGATGACAAGATGAAGGTACCTGGATCTCGCATATTGGACTTGCTTGTATGAAATGTCCCCCTGCTTCTTTTCAATGTGATAAATTTTCTTATATGGATGTACAGGATGTCTTCCAGTTGATTGTTTCTTCCTTTAAGGATTTATCTGATCAGTCCAGCCGGTCATATACCAAAAGGGCCTCAATTCTTGAAACTGTGGCAAAAGTCAGGTCGTGTGTGGTGATGCTAGACCTCGAGTGTGATGGGCTTATTGTCCAGATGTTTCAACACTTTCTGAAAGCAATAAGGTATATATTATATTTAATATTTAAATTCTCTAAAAGTATCAGTTGTTTGTTTGTTTGTTTTTGTTTTCGTCTTTTATATGAGAGTCGATGTGATGCAATTTTTGGAACCAATTAGTTTGCAATTACTGGTCTTGGTTTCATTTTTGGAGCTGCTTTTATTTTAGAATTTTTTTATGGTAGAGGTTTGACTATCACTTTTCTTTGCTCTCATCAACTTACATATGCTGTTAGCATGGCATAAATATTTGCATATGAGCGATGATTAGAAGCTGTTATAAATATGCAATTGTACTTTTCAGGAATTATGCCTTTTCATCGTCCTAAATGTTGCATGTTTTTTTTTTCGAGTCCCAGTGCTTTTGGGGTGGAAAGTTTTGTTGAGACTATGTAATAGAGTGGATCAGCATTGCCATCTAGTCTTGGAAATATGAGCTTGTATTGAAGCCCAAAACTCGAATGTTGTGTGAAAATTGTACATTAGAATAGCCAAACGGGTGTGTTTTTAGCTAACGGTGATAGTGTCATTCTCATTGTAGCATGGCTCAGTGATGTAGTGTGGCTTCCATTTTGGCCGTGTAGATGTCTGAGTCGGTTTTACTTTTTGACGGTTTCCTATGTAATGTTACGTAGAGAGGTTGTAAATAAAGGCTAAATCCACAATTAGTAACTGAGCTTATAATATTTTCCCAATTTTGTATATCAAGTAACATAACTTTTTAAAACTCTCGTTTCGTTTTGGACTGTTAGAAAGTAAAAGTCATGCATCATTATTATTTTTTATTTAGCCCTTGAAAATAAATGTTAAGTTGTTTAGAACTATGCACGCACACACACACACACACCATATATATATATATATACATACAGGAAAACTAGAACAAAAATTCTCTAAGCCATTGCCACCAATCAGTAGCGCTGCCATCAACCGTGCATTATTTGCAAATGTACCCCCACGTGGTCCCAAATTGTTTCCCTCGCATTGCATCCACATAGACCGCAGAGTCCAAATAAATTCTCAAATAAAATGATAATATAAATTCAACATTCTCTTTAATTAATAATTAAATGGTAAAAAAGTAATAAAGGCGATAGAGCAACTTATTGTACATATCTCTATTCCACAGAGCATTAGTTACCTGATTTGCTCTAATAAGATATAACAGTGGTGGGTGAAACATAGTGGTTATTTGGTACATGAATTTGTTGAATCTCTAAACTTCTGAACTTATCTGATTTCCATTCTCATTTCCCTCCCTGTTTCTACTGCTGCATCTTTTCTGAATTTATCTCCACCAGAGAGAGATATATATAGAGAGAGGCAATATTTTCTTTTCATTTATGTAAATACGTTCTTCATGTTTTTTAGTTTTGCTTCCCCGCTAGTTAGTAACTCCATGCAACCCTCCTTGTAGTCCATCTCCTCAGCTTAAGTAGTCATGTGATGGATGGCATGTGACTATTTCAGCTATTAAGCATTTGATGGATTCATCACTATTTGATGAATCCATCAGAAAAGTACTTTACCAACGCTGGGAAATTATAAAATTCAGGCATGTGGTTGAGAACATTTTAAGCAACCAAAATTGGGAGAAGATGAAAAGCTACCAAATATTGAGTTTTATGTTAATAAAATGTAAATACAGCTGTTCTCTTAACATCATGATAGGCCAATTTATTATTTAAGCTCCAAAATAATTTGTTGTACGCACTCCCTGTGTACATGGATGCGCCTCCTTTTTAGGTGTTGTGTTTAATACAATTATTACTTAACAAGAAATAAAATAAAATCTGTTGTACACACGGTAGGTGTGCTCTGTTGCCACCTGTAAAACAAATTCTCTTAATCAACTTGATCAATTTGTTCAGTTTTATAATCAATTTTGTTACTAGCTCCGTTGCTAAATGAGGATCCCTATTGGTAAATCGCGAGTTTTAAGAAAATTTGGGGTTTTAGCTGGTAACTTGATCTGTATGAACTGCGTAGCTATAAGTGACAGTCATTAAGGTACAAACTAAAACTTAAGAATGAAACTCATACAAAGTTGGAAATTGTGTGATTTGATTTTTAGTTGTAGAATCTGTTTAGTCATTATCTCTAGTGCATTCATTCCGCTTGAATAGTAAAGTCCATTTATATCATGTCCTTTTGAAAGAAGTAAAACAATCAAAAATTGTGATAACAATAGTGTACTTTAAAAGAAAATCCGACTAAAATAGTATTGGACTTATTAATGAAACCCAAAATTCAGTACTCAGTTGAAATACATCGCATATATATGCATCTACACCTTATGGGTAAGCACATACATTAAGTTTAGGCACCAATCATGACTGAATCTTCATATTCATGGCTGAATCTTCTACTTCTAGGAGGGGTCTGTAGGGCCTATTTAGCTTTAATGCATCTACTCTTTACGCATAAGCTCAGCAACTGCATTATATGATTTACTGACTTTTACATCTTTTGGGTGACAATCATGATCAAATCTTCATATTTTTGTGGCTGAATTTTCTACTTCTAGGAGGTCTGTAGGCCCTACAGATTTAACTTCACAGATGGCTTCTTGTTATTCACATTGATTATGGGTCCCAGACTTTCTCTTTTTTTTTCTCAATTTCTATTGTCCCTCTTGACTTCTTAAGCTTTGAGGGAAGAGCATTAATAATTTGTAGAAGTCTCAAGAAGGTAGCAAGAGTTCTTTGTCAGAGTGAAGGAAAGTATATACGGTATATATCTGAGAATGATCTGCGTTAAAGAATATTGTCACTGCCTCGTTTTCAGTTGTATTTTTGGGGATGCACATTTTGCCACCTCCAGGCGGATTTTGGCTAGTCATTCTGAGTTATTGGTGATTATGTCTAAAAAAGAATCTTGTTCTACGTATTAATCATTTATATACATCTCTCCATTGCGTTAAGTCATTCATTTTTTGAGTGGCATGACCGAGCCCTAGAACTATGCTTTCGTGTAGACTTGCTCCCCATATCAAAAATCTGAAAGACAAATAAGGGAACAAGAGAAAGATGCTATTGAGATCAGCCCAGCTGTTTCAAGTAGAGGAGTTGGAGATGTTTTTGGTATACTGATTCAACATTTGAGTCTCTTTTTTGGATGCCTATGGTCAGAGGCTAAATATTTGATTTGTTTGGTTCTCATTCATGATGTATGATTATTTATTTATTTTTTGTGTGGAATGTTCTAGTTAAGATTCTACGTGGCTCGTTATGTTCCTTATAAGATATAAATAGACATGGATATGGAGGATCTTTTTTATGAAGTTTAACAATTTGGATCAGTGAGGTGATCCAAGTACAGTTTGTGTGCAGTGTGTTTATGTGTGTTGTAGCTTATGTCCTCTCAAACGTTTTTGATAAAGAAGCAAGTATGACTCATCTTCAGTAACAAAATTTGAAACAAACATTGTTACTTATATATTTCAATTCAGTTGTTGAAAGTTTAGGATAATGGCATTAATTTTTTTCAAAGTTTTTATTTTATACTTGTTTTCTTACCTACCTATTTCTTTTCCCATTTTTGAATGGGTATAACGTAAAGTTTTTATTTGTATGACAGGGATTATCACCCAGAGAACGTCTTCTCCTCTATGGAGACGATCATGGCACTTGTGCTTGAAGAAAGTGAAGATATATCACTGGAGCTTCTGACCCCCATTCTGGCTAGTGTAAAGAAGGACGATGAGGTTAAAAACAGTTTCATAGATATGTTGTTATGCATCATTTGTTCTTGAATTCACTGTCCTGTGCTTCCCCTCTTTTCAGGAAGTTCTGCCAGTTGCTCGTAAATTAGGGGAGAAAGTATTTGAAAAGGCTGCAGATAAACTTAAGTTTTACCTTGTGCAAGCTGTGAAATCCTTGGGTGTTCCGTTAGAGGACTACAGCCAAGTTGTTACTGTTATATGCAATGAGACAGCTAGTGCTATTGAACAAAATGATGACAATGCTTCAGGACAACTGGTATGCTCCTAATCTCGGTGTATCATTGATTGCCGTTATTCTTGTCTGCCATCTTACTTTTCATCCTTTTACTGTGAACTATCACTTGATTCAGCCCCACATGATTTTTAAGCTTGTGTTTTTCTTTCAACATTTTAATAATGCTGTTATGGACATAATTTTGTGTCCTCTTTCCTTGATTTCTTCTTATGCTTCTTTGTTATTGTTGATGGCTCTGCCAGAAACTACAAATGTTGCAAGTCAATGCTTGCTAGTATGAGGCGTTGGTAACATGTCAAAGAGTCCCTTTTATTTTCTTTTGCAACTTGCCTACTTGGCTTCCATGCCAAAAAATTGATAATGAAGATGGAATGCTATCTTAATATTGTCAAGTCGTTCACCACTTATTTGTATGTGTTGGCGTGTGGGAAGAGGGGTGGGGGGGTTGCATGGAGATGATCATTCATGGAGTGGGGCTGAGCTCAAGTTACCATATGGCAGTACAACTTTTTTACTGATTGTAAATGAGCAGATGATTTTAACCTTGATTTCCTTCAGGCTGAAGAGACCAAGTTGACCAAGGCATCTAGTGAGGCAGCTCAGGCATGTAACATTTAGTTTCCACTGTTTTCATCATTTTTCAGTTGTTTTTTGATAGTGAGGCAGCTCAGGCATGTAACATTTAGTTCATCCACTTATGTCCACCAAATTTCATCATTTTTCAGTCACCCAAGCAACAGAGAACAGACCAAGCTGATCCATCATTTTTCAGTTGTTATGTATATATATTTTTTTGAAGGAACTATTTGTCATTGATACACACATTTCTCTCAGTTTATTGTCCTGTTAGTTCATATGGACTTATGTGCTCTCTGCTTTTGCAGGCTGAAGAGAGCAAACTCACCCCAGCTTCTTCAGAGGAGACAACACAGGTGAACTTCTGATTTGTTATCATACTTCCTCAAGCCTAAAATTCTAGGCCTCTTTGACTGAGCACATAGTATAAGGAGATATATTATGCATTTAATTATGTCACTTCTGCCTTGCTTTGCGTTTTTATCCCACGCTGTTGATGAATAAATGGAGACTGCCACCTATTATTCTGAGGCCGAGAGAGTAGCATGAAATTGACCGTCTTTTCTCAATGTTGTCATATGCTTCATCCTACTTATATTATTTACCAACTGAATATACTAATTTTGAATTTAAATGCTTTTTCCATCAGGTGGCAAAAGAGAGGGTGACTGAAGGGCCGTGTCCTGAAGAGGTTGATGCAGCTGTGGACAGATCTCTAAGTCAGTTATGAGTAATGGGCTTATAGAGCCAGGAAATGAAGAAACATCAATTGAGCAAGAGCCTGCGAAGAAGCCCGAGCAGGAGCAGCCTGCCAATGAGTCCTTGAATGTTACTCTAACAAGCAAGGTTGACACTGATGATTCAGATGCTGGGAAGTCAATCAAATCAGTATCCAAGCCGGAACAAACTGCCAAAAAGAGAGGAAGGAAGTCTAATACCATAACAAATTTGAAGGAACCCTCTGATTCTTCTCAGGCTGATAGTGAGAAAGAAGCTGAAAAGCTCCGTGATTGTCAAAAAAGTCGCAGTATGGATGTACGTAGTTTGCCAGGTGAGGATCCGCCAATCGAGGCAGACACACTTTCAGAAAATGAAAATGACACTGCTACTCTGCCTTCTTCTCCGAAAACATCTTCTCCCAAAGCTTTACAGGCTGAGACTGCCAAAGCTGCTTCTTCATCGCCAAGTCAGAGTCTTCCTGATGAAAGTCGTCTGAAGAAGACTGGGCGGCCGAAGAAGAAGCTGAGCTCAACCAAAATAGATGAGCCTCCTATGGATGTTGTACCTGCAAAGGCACCCGAGGGAACAAGTGAATCAGAAGTAAAACTGCAGAGGCGTGGAAAGAAGGCACTGGCTGGGATTGCGAAGGAGGATAAGGTCCCAGTTGGTGTAGTTAAATCAAAGAGCGAAGGTGGAAGCATTAGCGATTCAGAGGAGAAAACGTCAAAACAATCAAGTAAGAAAGTGGATGCAGATGATGAAGATGCAAAATCTTTGAGACAGTCAGTGAAGAAAGGGGATGCAGGTGATTCAGAGGCAAAACCTCTGAGACAGTCGGGTAAGAAGGGGCTTACAAGTCCGGAAGCAAAGCCTATCTCACAAACAGCTAAAAAAGGTGATGCGAGCGGTTCAGAGGCAAAACCCCAAAAACAATCAGGTAAGAGAGGGATTACTAGCCAGTCTCTGGAGGATAAGTCCTCATTAAAGAAGAAAGAAGATAGAAAAAAACGTGGACGTGGGCAAGATGCTACAGTGAAAGATTTAGCAAAGTCTTTTACGGAAGAGGATGTTAGTTTTCTGATTTTCTTATAACTGATCTTTTAAGGTTTTAAGAATGGGACATCTTAAATAAATTTTAATGGTCATCTAATCCCGTTCATCTTTTAAATCCTGTAGGAGTTGGTTTCACCACCAAAGTCCACAACAAAATCAGCAAAAGAGGAAGACCACTTTGATGAACCCAATGCAACCACTTCCAAGAGGAAACGTATCCCGGGCAAAGAGAAGGTCAATATGCTTACCCCTTTCTAATTATGTTCCGAGTTGTAGTCGGTAGGAATTTGGATTCTAATTCTTTATAACTATCCTGTGGCAGCCATATAAGATTGATCACTTGCTTTTGTCAGCACTTTTTCTTCATTTAATATGGATAACGCACCTAGTTTTGTCTTTTCTCTCGAGGTTATGCCGTATCCTTTAAGTTTTATAGGGTGGTCATGTGTAGGCTTTAGCATTCATGGTTCTTTCTGAAAGAAAGCATGGCAGGCACCCCTCACAAATTTATTACTCCTTCCGTTCCTAAATAATTGTCCTCTTTAATCGAGTACACCGTTTAAAAAAACGTAATTGACTCTATTATAAATATTAGTGTAATGTGTGGTTTTCTTTAATGCCCTTGTGCATGTGGCCATAGTTAAAATAGGTAGAAAAAGTAAGGGTAAAGTGGTAAAAGTGTTTTCTTTAAAAGGGAAGTTTTAAAGAGGATAATTATTTTGGAACCGACAAAAAACGAAAGGAAGACAATTATTTAGGAACGAGGAGTATTAAACGAACAGAATCTAAAAGAGGGAGCGTACATAACAACCTTACTCCTATTACGAAACCCGGGTGGGGGGAGGCATATATATATGTATACATATATATATATATATATGTGTGTGTATATATATATATATACATATACATATATATATGTATACATAATACAAGCAGCCTATACTGATTTAAAAGAATAATATCAGTACTCATCCCGTCTGTATTGCTGTTCACTAGTAGAAGGTAAAGCAAAATCCAAAATAAGTAAATCTAACTTATGCGAGTCACCAAACTTTGCAAGAAAATCAGCAGGTTGATTAGCCTCCCTGTAGATGTGATTCACTTGGAAATTCTTATGTTCAAGTTGAGCTAGCTGCTGCTTGTGATCTATGGGAGATGATCCAAGCGAAATATAACAATGTGCACAAGAGAAGTGGGAATGGGGTTATGACAAGAAATACCATTGAATAATATTTGTGGTAACTCTGTGGTGAAGGTATAAAATCCTTTGTCTAGAAACTGCCTGAAAGGCTTTAGATTCTGCAATGGTATGGGTTCCTGCTCCATAAAATGCCGAGAAAAAATTAGTAATACATCGCCTTTTTCATTTCAAAAAATTCCTCCTGCACATTCTCTCCCCATTGTAGATCAATCAATCTTCAGTTTAGATGGATTGGCTATTGGGTTGTAACATCTGGATCTAAGATTTTACTCCTGCTATATATGTATATACCGGCCTGGTCATGAAAGCTCAACATTCTCAATGGATTGAGCAAAGAACTTATTTCTATATACCACACTCTTTCTAGTACATCAAATCTCACACAGATTGCAAAAGAAATTGAAGAGAGAAACAAGTCTGACTTTGCAATTCCCAGTTTTCAACCAATTATGCAGGAAATCAGAGACACTATTGCAGCAGCTGACAGATTTAAAGATAATAATAATAATTAAAAAAAGCCAAAGAGATTGGACCAGGCTAGTCTGAACAAATAGATGTTCCGCAGATTGAACCTGAGGACATCCCATACAGGCATTTGAACTAGGCTGGTCTGTCCTGTTGCTCTTAAAGATGTGATTTCTTGTACCATAAAGGTGATCTGTTTTTTTTTTTTTTTTTGACAAAATTATCGAATAATCATAAAAATATTTTAGAGTTTAATAGTAATTTTAAATTAAGTATGCAGAAGCATGTAGTGTTTGACTCCTCCATTATTATTTTTTAAAATAAGAGGATCAATAGTGGTTCCCCACTTGCCCACACGGTGACTCAAACCCACAACCTATTTAGTGTAGGTGAAGCGTCTTATCACTAAGCTACACTTCGTTGTTGCGTTCGACTCCCTTAGATGTATTTCTACCATGTTAGACATATGATTTCTCTTTGTTCTCTATGAATAAATTAGAAAATTGTGTTGACATGGAAAAATGAATGAGTTGCTAAGCATGCTAAGCTGTAACTAATATCGCTTTAATTACTACTATATGTACACTTGGATATTTAAGTCAGTAGGATTAAATACAAAGGATTCCAGAAATCAGAATAGCATATCAGGAACTGAACGATTGAAGAAAGTGATACAATCATATAGTGATTAGTCCCATTATATGATGTTTTTTGTAAGAAGGGACCAGGTATCACAACATGGTCCACATTGAGTTGGAAAGGCAAAAGAGCAGACACTAGAGTATATGTCGAATTGATATGGTTGGTGGGTTGCCTCTTAAACAAGCATGACTCAGCTCTCAAAATTGTGGGTTCCTTTTTGTTGCAAAATGAGTTGGATCGAACTTGTCCATATGGTCTGCTTATTCTATGGATCAATACTAATTGCTTGGCTATTGTCTATTGTCTATTGTCAGGCATCTGAAACTGCTGGGAATGGATCTGACCTTGTTGGTGTAAAGGTTAAAGTATGGTGGCCTAAAGATCGTGCGTAAGTTCCTTCTTATATCATTATTGTTTAATTGCTGATTTTCCTTTTATTTGCTGTGCTTGTATGAAACCTCTTTGCTGTAGATTTTTCTGTGGTTATTAGCTAAAGTTGAAACCTCTCCACTTTAAATGATATGTTGGGAACCCATATTCACTCTTCTCTTTTGAACATTTTGACTCATCTGATATAACGTTGCTATACTTGAAGTGCTTAGACATTAGTTTAGTTGGATATTGCGGTGATGACTTTTGTGGAATTGTTAGAAACTAATGCATAGCTGACATGGTCTCTCATGCATTAGATTATCAAACTCCATTCAATTCTTGGCGGAAATTTGCATGTACCCAGGATTCTCCTTATGGTTGCTGACACTGACGGATTTTGTCAATGCATAGGTTAAATGCCTTAAAACAATATATCCAACCGGTCAAGTCTTTCATGAAGATACGATGGAGTTTGCCATAGTGGTGTTCTATAAACTAAATCTGTATTTATAACAAATAAATGTTGTGTCAGCTTCTGGTGGCTTCTACTTTAATACATATTATATATATATGTATATGTATGTATGTATGTATGTACAGATGGTTTTTAGTTATCCTATTTATGGTCTTGTTGATTAATTTTCTACTCTTAATAGAATCACTTCTTCATAGAAATAAAGCATTAGGTTGGTTCTTTTTTGTGAAACTCTTAATGTGCTGTTTGTTCTTCCATTAAGGAATCCTGTTAATTAAGGATACAAGGTGAGCCTGTTATAAATTTGTCAACTCATCCAAAGGCTTAGCTATTAGAGACAGGCTCCTATATTTAGAGCAGCGTGCAATATGCACTAATATAGGGTACCTAAGGAATATCTGTGAGCTGGAATAATTG
Source organism: Codonopsis lanceolata (assembly GCA_013146195.2). Classification (NCBI taxonomy): domain Eukaryota; kingdom Viridiplantae; phylum Streptophyta; class Magnoliopsida; order Asterales; family Campanulaceae; genus Codonopsis; species Codonopsis lanceolata. Next base: position 41,997,494 of record CM028377.1, read on the forward strand.
AACCCCAGACCTTCCTAAATTCGGGCCACATATAGAGCATTGCCAACTCATTTGAAAGCTTAAGTTAATAGAGAAACTCGACAGTTTTGATAGTCTTTGTCAAGCATAATCCATTATTTCTTTTCAGATAATTGATTTTGATGTTGGTGCATGCAGTTTTTATGATGGTGTTATCGAGTCCTATGATCCTGTTAAAAAGAGGCATACGGTAAAATCGAGTACTTCCTTCCTACTGCTTTATTATAAGCTATGCTCCACCTATTTTCCTTGGATTTAAAATTTTGTTTCTGTACACTAGAGATTTAGTAGTATGCTTAATATGTTTGTCTTCATGCAGGTCCATTATACGGATGATGAAGTAGAAGTACTAAATCTTAGCAAGGAGAGGTGGGAAATTCGTGAAGGTGCTTCCACGGAGGATGTGGTGAGTTACATGGTAATCTCTATGAAGTTCTCTGTTATTCTAATAAGTAATGTTTTGCTGATGCTTTTTGATTGACAGGAGCAGGCAGTTGAAGATTCAAGCCCCAATGGTTCCTCTGAAACGTATGTGTTTCTTTTTACTGTATTTTCTATATTTACTTATGACTTATTTTCAAAGCCAAATTTGTTAAGCCTTTTTAAGTGGTTGTTATATACCACTAGCAGAAATGCAGTTTCTGCTCTGCAACTTTGTTCCTGCCTTCAAGCAATTAAGTTCAGCTTGAAATAGTAAAGGAAGCAATAACATGACCAGTGTTTTAGGGGGGGGGGGTGATTTCTGTTTATGAGATGAGCTGAGCTCTCACATGAATATTTGGCCAGATATGATCATTGTGAACTTTATTAGATTTATTGAGTAACCTAGTGAAACCAGTGTCCATCTGCTCAGCAGCAGGAAATAGTTACTCAAAAGCATTGATTTGGCACTCTACAGCTTCTACTCACTCGATAGTAGCTTATCTACTGATGCAAAATGGGATGGGTTTTACCTTTTCCATTCCAGCCCAACTAGGTTTTTTCATTCCCTTTCTTGCCCCATTGTCTCGATGGGGATTATTAACTGAAGTCCCATTTTCGCCCTGTATTGAATTTTTCATTCCCATCCCTGCTCCACTTGACCCATTCCCATTTCCTTAAAAAGGTTAAAACAAGTGCATAGCAAAGTACCATATACTAACTTTTATGCCTATAGAATGAGTAACTATTTTTTCATCGACACTTATTCAAACAGAAATGCCAACAATGCTAAGTTGGAAATGTGGTAAAACTAGAAAAGATTGGATTGTGATTCATAATGAACAATTTCATGAAACAATAAAAGTTGCCCCAAGTAGCAGATAAAATGAGTGAAAATTGCCTTGGATGGCTTGAACACATACAACGTAGACCAATTATGCACCCATTGGGAAATACAAATGTATTAACATCAACTAGACTAGAAGAAGGGGAAGGGGAAGGGGAAGACCAAAACTAACTTGGACATCCGTGACAAAGAGAGATATGAAGGAGTGTGGTTTGTGTGTGATAACCATGCTTTGGACCGAAACGAATGGCAGAAAAGGACTCATGTGGACCCTAAGTGATTGGGAAAAAGGTTGAGTTGAGTTGAGACACTTGTTATTCAAACAGAAAAAGTAAGCTTTCAAGTGAAATAACATTTATCCAAATGTGTAAATAACATTACCATTCGGATCTCTATGTATAGAATGTTTTGTTTTGATATATACCCTAGTGGCATTGGTGGTCATCGAAGTAGAACTCACTATATATAGGTTCTTAAAGTGTGCCCTTACGGCACATGTTAACCAAACCATTTTTTAATAAGAGGGTGGGTTTCCCCATTCACACTGTCTCATTGCCATATCTATGCTTATCTGGTCCCAGTTCAACCTTAGACGTGCTCGAGTGCAGAGGACTATGGACTTGATATGTATCTTAAATTTCATTTAACTACAGTAGTTACACGTATGCAATTGCAACTATTGTGTACGGTATAGTAGGATGTACGTATGCGTGGGGTAATTTTTTGTTCAAAGTTTTCTTGTGAAGTAACCCTGATATAGACACATAGAGGTGCTTTTTCAGTAGATTCGCTGGAGGTGGACATAATTTGAATATATGCATCTTTCTATTGCGTTTTAGATTTTCTGGTCTAGTCTGATGTCTTGAGCGTTCCATCTTAAAACTGCTATTATGTTAATAAACTTATTTGATGTATTTTTTTGATAAGTAAGAGTATTGTATATTAGAATGCGTCAAAAAAGGTGACACGTCCTTATACACTAGGAGTATGCACAGAAAACTAATCCAAGGAGTCATTATCAAAATCTGCAACGGAATAAGGGTGTGAATTGAAAGTATTAACATCTTATGAACACCAAGTTTGGAGGGTTCGCATGGTCTTTCAACTGCGATTGGACCTTTCCTTGTTATAAAAAACACTTCTATTCCTTTCCAAGCCAAATGGTCCAGCAAACACACAAAAGAGCAGTTTGCGAAGTTAAATTCCTTCTCCTCCGTTTATAAAAAGTTCAGCTTAGAAACAGCTCCTTCGTTGATCTAGGCATAACCCACAAAATACTGCAGAGCCCGAAGATAAGGTTCCAAAGATCCTTGGCCACCGAACAATGAATGAGCATGTGGTTAACATTTTCCTCGTCTCCTTTACACATATAGCACCAATTTACGCAAGTATTATACCTTTTTCTCAAATTATCACCGGCAAGAATGGCTTCATTGCAAGCCTCCCAAGCAAAAAATGCTACCTGGCTGGGAGCTAGATTTCCAAACTGATATGCAAGGAAATAAAGAACCATCTTTGTGAGACAAAGACTCATAATAAGATTTGACAGAATATCTTGTCTTTAGGACCCTTCCACCACACCTTATCCTCCAACTGCGTGCCAACAGTTGGGGAATATAGAAAATCGAAGAAGAGCACACAAGATTCCATTTTCCAGTCATGGAAATTCCTATGAAATGAAGGGCTCCAAATCACCTTGTTATCCTCCTGATGCACTGTATTAACAAAACAGTTCTTATTGCTAGCTATATTAAACACATCAGGAAATAATCTCCACAACTCTATGTCTCCGCACCATTTGTCTTTCCAAAATTTCACCGACGAGCCATCACCAATCTCAAAGCGAAGGAGTCTCTCGAAAGATTCCCACCCTTTTCTAATCCCTATCCAAATACCAACTCCGTAAGAAAGGAAACTTCATTTGGGACCCACTGTCCATCCCCTTCCCCATATTTGATGTATTAAGGTCATCTCCATGTTAAACTTGGACAATATCAGCCAGTATCATTCTTTTATTTTACGAATTTGTTTAGAACTCAACCTTCATGTCCATGTGAGGTGTGCGAGATAGTTCAAGGCAATGCTGTGGTCATGTTTCAAGTCAATTTTAAGTTTGATAATCCATGGTAATCACATCTTTTAACAAAGAACATCTTTCTAGTGATAAGGTGGAGTGGTTGGGTTCTTTCCACACCTTGAAAATATACTTTTGGAGATGTGTCTTATTATATCACACTGAATATGGCAAAAGTAAACTACGTCGCTAGTGCATTTGATGTAAGTCCTCAAATCAAATCACATCACTTGGCATGAAAACTAATTCTTAAACAGATGTAACAAAGCACATTTCAACCTGTCCTTTTGCTTAATACCGGGAATGCATCAAAAACGATAATCGGAACCCAATATTTTACTGTATTTTCCAATAGGTTTACACATGTAGTGGGGCATATTAAGCCGTAATTAACTTATTTTATAGTTGGCTTCACTATCTCTAATTATTTACTTTTTTCGTGGTGTTACTATTGATTGGAGCCCTTGAGCTCTAAGGTAGTCACAAGGATGTAAGCATTTGAGTTTTCTACGCCTTTACTGCAGGGGAATAAATCATGAAAGTACACGTTGGGATTATGCAGAAAGTAAAACTGTAGCGGCTTTGAGCATTTTGTTGTAAAATTTTCACATTTTTTTTTAAAAAAGCTGCAAATGTCCTCAGATACCGTAGCCTCGTTAGCAGCACTTGCAGTAGCTGAAAATTTATCGAAAGCATGAACTCATGCATCACCCATAGATTGTACTTGCTCTCTGCATCTATTTTGATGATTAGGGGAGCAGCAATCTTGGCTGTAAGAGGGATGTACCAGATCCTACTGCCACTGCCCTGTGCCATTGCTAGAGGCTTTCAGCTCGACTGTGGCTGGCTTTTATTCATTATATTATTTGTTTATTTTTATTATTTTGATTTGTTTGGAAATATTCATTATAGCTTTTGCAGCTCAGTTCCAATTGTACAGTGTTAGTCACGAAACTATATTATATGTGAGGGGCATGGTTTTTGGGTGTTATGTGATACGTGTTTATCTGTTAAGTTGAAAGGATTGTTTAACTAGGCAACTATTAGAGGGGCACTATTTTATGGAACTCATGTTGGGCAAGTAAAAAAGAACAAGTTAACAAAATGAGTGCTAGACAGTAAAAGTCATGCCGATAGATGGTATGATGGTTTGGACAGATACAATCTAAACCACTAACTGCACTCATTTGGAGGTGTTGTATCGGTATCAACAAGGCTAAATGAAGGAAAAAACTGTACTAATGGTGAGAAGGGATTCATGTTACTGACGCCAAGTTTATGTATTGATGGTTGAGCTGGAGGGAGTATTTGACTTGACCTTCTAATTAGTTGAGATTAGACATAAGCATATGTATTGATTGTTCCTCTATTTGCTTGCTGCTTATCATCGGCTTTCTTACTCCCAGGCACAAAAAGAAGAAGAAGGCTAAAACAGATTCTGAACTGGTACAAGCGCAAGACACAATGGATATTTCACCTAAAAGGTTTAAAGCCCTTTTATGGTCTATTACCTGTGTATTTATGTTACTAAAGTTGTGAAAATATATTGGTATTTGACTTGTGGCAATAATCATGGATACAGAGGTGGAGCTGCTTCTTCCAGCAAATCGAAGGCCTCAGCTTCGATATCTAGTCGTAAATCCAAAGTTGAAGGGAAAGTTGATAACAAATCCAAAGATATTGCCTCAAAATCTGGTGGCAAATCTGAAGATTTAACTAAGGAAAGATCTAAAAAAAGCAGTGGTAGATCTGTTGATGAGTCGCCCAACCTGAAATCTGTGGCTAAATCGAAAGATGTTGATGTTGCCACACCGAAGACAATCGGCAAGTCCAAGTATGATACTTCAAAGATTGTCAACAAGTCCAAAGGTAAAACCCACCAGACTGGCAGTAAAAGTAATGCTAATGGTTCAGGCAAGATGAAATCAAGTTTGTCAAAAGTGCTGAAGGAATCTGACGATGAGAAAGAAAATTCGGTAGACTCTGAGAAAACAACAGATGATGTGAAAGAGAAGTCACCAGAAACGACATCTAAAGTGCGAGATAGTGGAACAAAGAGTGGAAAGAAGCGGAAGAAGAGGAGTTAGAAAGATGATGAAGAAACTCTTTCGGTCCCAGCCTGTTCTGTGAAGCTGTTTTATGGTCTATTTCGCTTCATGCCTCTCAAGTAAAGCCATGTGTATGGTTATTTGTCTTCTTTCGGGGGTGTGATTCCAGAATCATTGCTGGCTTTGTCATATATATTTGAAATTGTTAGATTACTAGTCTAAGCGAAGTTAGTTGTCTTTAATATCCTTGGTTCTGTAGAGATGGTGTAATTTTAGAAGATTGAAGTGTAGGGCATTTTAATCTTAGGCTTTGCAATAGATGATGATCCGTGTTGATTTACTGGCCTCTTCATCAACTGTCTGTGGTGTCAGTTTAGTTTCAATGTATTGGCAAAACAAGTACAATTCAGAATTCGCTTGAGTCGTGTAGCTCATTGTGCATTTCTATCGGCATTGTAGCATGTCCCTTACATGGGAGAAAGGTCTTCGGTTCTGTATCATTTCCTTGATTTTGTTGATGCCTCATGCATTGCTATGGCGCAAAATATGATTGTCCTCGGTCCTCGGTATGAGCATAGGACCTTATATGGTATTTAGAGATGTTAATAATTGGTCCAGTCCTAACGGTTTTGGTCCAATCCTATCGGTTTTGCTCCATCATAGGTCCGGTTTAGGCGGTTAGTGATATTATCCGGTCAAAAAACTTAACAGTTTTGGTCTGGTCCTGACGGTTTCGGTTCAAGCTTGTATGTTTTTTTACCAATTACGAGGCTTGTATGTTTTTTAGTATATTATACACGTCCTGTATATTATACTAAATATATTGAAGGTGTTAATTGGTTTAATCCTAACGATTTTCGATATTATATCCGTCTCGTATATTACTAACTATACTAAACCATATGAAAACTGGCTTTCGGTTCTACTCTAACGGTTTTGGTCCCTAGACAGTCCGGCTTAAACGATCCATATATAATTTCAACTCTAACGGTTTCGGTTTAGCCGGTCAAAAACCTAACGGTTTCGGTTCGAACTTGCGGCTTTCGATTCTATTAATATCTCTAATGGCATTGGTGCAATCTTTCTCCCTTTCTTGCCCCCTCTCTCGCGCGCACACATTTGTACACAACATATCCTTATTCTATTTTGAAATTTAAAAAACAAATTAATCTTTGACAAAATTTTCACAAATTTGAATACCATACAAATCTTATACAATAATTTAAAATTTAAAATTAACTCTGACAGTTTGCAGACAATTTTATTTTTTAGTTTTAATAGAAAGAATAGAGGAGTTCGTTGACATTGTGGAAGGATGACTGTCATTCAGATATCATGGACATATTAAAATCCAAGAAGAAGGTTCTTAGGTTGTGAAAGATATAGAGTAAATGTCTTGGAAATATATGCATGTATACTGAACTATCGTACAGAGGAGATGAATCTATACATTAGTTGAAAAAAATAAATGTTTTAAAGAGCAAGAAGTATGTACTTAAGGCACAAAAAAGTTTATGAGTAAGAAGTAGGAGTGAGCTTGGTCCGGTACGGTCCACTTTTTTGGAAAAAAAAAAGAAAAGAAAACCGAGATCAGACCAATAGTCTGATTTTCAAAAAAATTAGAACCAGGACCAATCCAATATATTTGAGAACCAATACATTAGTTCGGTCCAGAACCAATCAAAGACGTACGAGAACCAGAATCGGACCAATACGATGATTTTTTTTATTTTTTACCTGTTTAATACAAATACATAATATAATATAAAAGACTTACTCTCTCAACAGAGTTCAACTATTTCTCAAACAACAATGCAATTTTTCCGGATCAAATTGTAATGAAATTCTCCAGAGAGTACCAACAAATTTTATAAGACATAGAGCCTTCAAGTATCAATTCCACAAAACTCAACAAATAATCTTACACAACATGATTAATCATATTTGAACTAGTAATTTAAAACAAACAAGATACTCATCCCTCAATTTTCACAGAATATTCAGAAATTCAGCCCCAACATGGTTGCACTCTAATGTAAATATCAAACCGGGCAGCAGTAATCTAACTCCCAACAATTTTTTAATTTATTTTAGTAAATTTGATGCAGTGTAGAAATAAGAAAAAAATAGTAATGAAATAATAGAAATGTTTAAATATCAAATTGGTCACCCTACTTTTGGCCAAAATTCATTAAGCTCACTGTACCTTTTTTTTTCTCATCAATTCAATCACTCTACTTGACTTGAACATTCAATAAGGTCACTCGAGTCATATATGCCCGTTATGCTGGATGAAAATCTTTGAAAAGATCAAAATGCCCTTATTAAGTTGAAGGGTTTTACTCTCAATGTTAAAAGTCGAGGGTTCAAACTAAAGTTGAGGATTCAAACTAAAAAATAAAAACTAAACATTACAATTTTCCATTAATAAAACACCAAGAAAAATCCCTACAGAAGCAGAATCCCTGGGAGGGCTCAGTTCAGGCAGCCATGGATCCTTACTTTCAATACCGAGGACAATATTCAACCCCTCAATCCTACAACCCTCCTCCTGCTCCATCCGAATTTCAATCTTACAGTCAATAACCGATTCAACCACACTACCCCTTCCACCATCAATACAATCAAGCACAACAATACCCGTCTTACCCTCCAACAACCCACTACCCCAAATTACCAGAAATTTACCAAGTTACATACCAAGCATGTATTTCTACTGCCCTGCCGCATTCAAGCTTCTTCCAATTTCAAAAGAAAGAAAAGCATCAATGCAGACATATTGTACCTGTCGTGGGGTGAGCCACCGGTTATCCCACCTACTCATAGTGATATTCCTAGGCTTCATAATTTCTTTTCCAAGCACCTCCATAGCCAAAATCTTCAACCCAGAATTCAACAGCTGTTGGTTCCCAATCTTTTTCGCTGTTAATTGCCTTAAATCAACTTGATTAGCCACCACCAATCCGTAATCGCCAGTCAATTTCTCCACATCGTTCTCAATTCCGACCCCAACGAAGTATAATTCGGGTTCACAAGAAAATTGATAAGAGATTGATGTTTCTTTTTAATTGTTTAATTGTGTATTCTAGGGTTTTGAGATGGGGTGTGGGATGATTGATCTGAACACCGTCAACAACAGCAAAGACGACGTCAAAGTGACGCCGTCCTTGTTGTTTGATTCGCCATCGTCTTCGTCATCCTCAGCTTTTGAGCTCTGGCACGCCTGCGTCGCGTCCTTCTCTCTTTTTAGATCCGGCATAGGCAGCGAGTCATCTCAACCTCTCGTCTCTTTCTTATCCACTCAAGATCCACCTTCGATCTATCTCACTACACCAACACCAGTCCGCCCCTTTCAAGCTTCGCTCTGGCCATCTTCTTTGATTCTGGCAGGCCTCTCTATGTCTAGCCATGCAACACCTTCGCCCCAGAACCCAAATCCCAAATTTTCTTCCCAAACCCCATCTCAAATTTCACCCCTAATACAAACCCTATTACCCCAAACTTCTAGAAATTGTCTCAATAACTTCAACCTACATAAAACAAATTATTATTTACCCATAGTAGAAAGAGTGAAGAAGAAAAAGATGGAGTGGCAACAAAAGCCATGGAAGTGGCGAGCAAAGCATCGAGCAACGACACAACTTTAAACGTGTTCTTGATGGGTTCGTGTGCTGGGTTGAGCATAAGATTGATGAATCAAATCGAAGCCCTAGAGGCCGAGCAGAAAGCCCTCCTAAATTAAAAATTAAAAATTGAAAAATTAGATTAAAAATATTAGGAAGGGTAGTTTTGGATTTTCAGAAATTTTTTAAAGTTTTCAACAAAAAATTGGACGGAGTGATGAATTTGATATTTATGTCCAAGTAGGATGATTAAATCGAGGAAAAAAAACGTAGAGTGAGCTTAATGAATTTTGGCCGAAAGTAGGGTGACCAAATTGAGATTTAAACCTAACAGAAATTCAGTCCCAATGACTGTTACAGAGGCATCTATAAACATAAGAAGGAAAGAAGAAAATCTATAAATTCAACTAAAAGTAACCATTCGCTGTAAAAAACTGTTGCATTTCAAACTAGAATTTAAAACCAGAGTTCAACTCAAACCAGCTTTCAAACTAGAATTGAGATTGAGAATGAGAGTGGGAGGGAGAGAGAGAGAAAAAGAGAGAGATAGATAGAGAGAGAGAGAGAGAGAGAGAGAGAGAGAGAGAGAGAGAGAGAGATAAGCTAACCTTCAAGGGAAGTCAAAGCTAAAGCATGTTGTCGCTGCTGAAGCTCGAAGTCGAAGTTACCGGCTGCCGAAGCTCAAACTTTCAATTGAAGGCTTGAAGCCTAAAGGCTGAAGGGACAAAGAAATCCAAACGAATAATCGACAAATCGCACAGCCGGGCCTACGTCCAAAAACAGGTTTGATCTTGGCAAAATCAAGTAGAAAAATCATGAGTCCTACACCTGCTACCTTAAGCGGTTTGAATAAATGCTCAAGCAAGTAACAATGACGAGCGACCCAGAGATTACGTTCTGTTATCTGAATAACATGAGGTCGGGATCGTTAAAGACAATACTGACCATGAATCCCACTGCGTCAAAGGCAGAAATGTTAGCTAGTTTCCACTTGTTCTGCTCCACTGAATCTCCCATAGATGATAACAAGTGTAAGGTCAAAGATAAAAATCAGGATAGTTCGGCCACGCCAGCCATCCATAACTCAGATGGCAACCGACGCAGAGACAAAAACATGACTTCTACACTCGGGCAAAGATTCAGAGAAGCACAATTCACCCCGCTGAACACCCCCGAGAAGAAATAATGCATTAGATTGGTGATGCTCTGCCCGATGCACCTCCACTCGATCCGGCGTATGCTCATACCCATGATAATTCTAAGTTTTGTGATTATCACAACGACACCGTGCATGAGACAGAACACTACAATGTGCTGAAGCGAGAGATCCAGAAGCTGATCAACGCGGGCAAGCTTGATCCCTTCAAGAAGGACCATGGAGCGGGCAGCAACACTAGAGATAATCAGCACACACAACCCAATAGAAGAAGAGGAGGCCGTACCCTTAGATTCAAGGGGTTGTAAATGTTATCATGGTGGAAATGCCGAGCAACAATCAACTCAGCAGACACATCTACTCGCTAATGAAGTCAGTCAATGCTATTGATTTTCATTTGTATTTTAGATTTGCATTTGCTCATACATTACTTTATGTTCTATACTTAGTGGCTAAATGGGCTGCGTACTAGTTAGAGTGACAACTGTGTATAGAACTTTGCCGTTAGAACAGTTAGTTCGTCGTCACCAACAGACTTCGGCAAAGCTTCACCAACAGACTTCACCAGTAGACCTTGTCTGCCTATGTACATCTGTATGACGCGTCTGAAGATTTAAAAAGGGAAATCTAGAAGTCCAGCTCAACACTTTCAAAATATTATTAATTTAGATATTTTAGAATATCTGTTTGAAATTATATCTTCCATAGTTGACGTCTGGACTTAAAGAACACCATCCTAGTTTTTCTGGTTGCGGTGGACTTTTTCCTTCTGATGATTACTGGACAAAGGACATAGGAAATACATAGTCTGACACAACACTCTCTGAGGAAAGTACAGACTGTACCAAATGTTGTAGGTCTGTAACTTCTGCCATCTTCCACCTGCTCAATGATAGTACTCCACGTCTCCCTCCTTGATCAGTCCAAGACAAAGAGAAGTCAACCCAACAGCTCTTCACATTTAATGCCTCAAACCTAATCGAGCTGTTACTCTCCTCATCTTCCCCAACGGTCAAAAGAAAGCTCTCATATATATACCGCCATTGAAGACTGAAGAATTCAATGTTCTGTTTGCTTTGTAATGTCTTTCTTGGGGGTACTAGACTGAAGTGAAAAAACCTAGTTTTTCACGCACTGAAGGTGCGATTTGTTTCTTTCCGCCGTCTTCCTTTTGAGGCGCCGTCTTTCTGCTTTTCGGCTATGGATGCCGTGCCTCCTATGCCGCCAGAATCACCTCCAACCCAAGCAGCCCCTCCCACGTTTACTTCTGTTTTAAGTACCCCCTCTTCCACGCCATCCTTCTTTACAATTCCTTATTCTACCTATAAGGGTGAGCCGACTCTCAAGCTTTCCCCTGACATTATTGCTACTCTTGCAAAACCTTTTAGCCATACCTTGATAGGGAAATTTTCACATGGTCGTCCTTCAATGGAAGCAACACGTAAATACTTCAACACTATAGGCCTAAACATATACTGATCCAAGTGTACCACGACGAAGACTATCAACGTCTATGGATCAAGGATCAGTGGTACCTTGGCAAATATCTGATGAGAGTTTTTAAGTGGTCCCCATATTTCAGGCCTGATGTTGAAAGCTCGATTGTCCCGGTTTGGTTCGCGTTTCCGGGTCTCCCCATCCATCTTTTCAATAAGTCTGCCCTTTTTTTGCTTGCCTCTTTATTCGGTAGACCTCTAATGCTAGATCAGCCTACCATTCATCTTTCCCGTCCTAGTGTTGCTAGGATCTGTGTTGAAGTTGATTTGCTCAAGCCTTGCCCCTCTAGGGTTTGGGTCGACTGTGGGGATGTCTTCCCAAGTTTCTGGTAGCCTTTAGAGGCTGAAAATATGCCTTCTTAATGTAAGCATTGCCTTAGGCAAGGTCACCAGGATCTTACTTGTAAGGTTAAGCATCCTGACCCCAAGCCAATGGAAAATCCTAAACCTACCTTCCCCTCCACCCGTCAACGCTGGACTCCAAAAAAAGACACATCTGATCCAGTTCAAGCCACCCCTCTTATTCCTGTTGACCCTATTGCTTCTCCCTCCAAGTTGCCAGAGAAAACCCTTGATCCTGAGCCAGTCAAAGCCCCTTCAGCCTCTCATGGAGATCCCACAACTTCTAAGTTTCCCTCGTCAGAGAATGATGGAGTACCTTCTTCTGTTGAAGTTGAACCTTGCCAAGTCAATCAAGCCTTGCACGATAACCTTACCTCCATCCATTATTCTCCTAATACCCATACTTCGGACGAGCATCGGGGCCCTTCTTCTAGTCCTGATCAGGACAAAGCCATACCCTCCAAGGAATTCTACGTCTCCCCCAATAGATTTGCTGTATTGAACACGATTGAAATTGAGGAAGAGGATGATAATAATTCTCTACAAGCTCTTAATCTGGAGATTCCTCCTACTGCACCTAAGCTTAAATCCCCCATTCCTCCATCTGATCGCCAAACTCGTTCCAAGGCCTCAAATCCCTCCTTAAATGACTCCTAATCTCACTGATTATGGATTGTAAAGCTCTCTTTTGGAATGTCCGGGGCATCGGTAATGACCCGACTGTTAGCCGGCTTAAAAATCTTGTTCGTCTACGTAACATTTCCATCATTGCTATATTTGAACCTATGTTTGACCTTGGTAAAGTTCAACTTGTTACTCGCCGACTCAGGTTTAAGTTTTCTTTTTCCAATGCATCTAGCTCTATATGGATCTTTGTTAAGGCTTGTTTGACTTGTTCTTTTATTTCCGAAACTGCTCAGTTTATTACTCTTAAATTATAGCATTTCTCTTGGCCTATTCATGCCATGTTCACTTGTGTCTATGCGAGGTGTGACTCAAGGGAACGATGAGACTTATGGGACAATCTTATTCTCTCCAGCTCCAGCTTTCCAGATTTCCCTTGGCTGATTGGTGGAGATTTCAACATAATACTTCATCCAAATGAAAAATCCGGTGGCATTGGCTGGGACCGTAATGGAGCATTGGACTTTCATGCATGTATATCTGCTTCTGGCCTTATTGATATGGGTTATTCTGGAAGCCCTTTCACCTGGTGGAACAAGAGAGAATGTTCTACCACCATTCACGAGCATATAAATTGGGTCCTTTGTAACCCGCATTGGTTGGACCATTTTCCTTCTACTTCTGTTCAACACTTAAACAGAACTTGTTCAGATCATTCACCCCTTCTGACCACTTTCAAGCGTCGGTCCTCTCCTCAACCGGCTGCCTTTTGGTTTCTAAATGTATGGACCTGCCACAATTCATTTAAAGATATGGTGCTTCATGCTTGGTCCAAACTTGAATCTGGGAGACCCTTGGTCATCTTCTTCAGAAAGCTCCACAATGTTAAACTTACTCTTAAACTTTGGAATAAGTCGATGTTTGGGAACATTTTTGATAATCTAAAGGCTGCAGAAGACGATGTGCTGGAAAAGGAGTTGTTGTTTGAACTCAATAATTCTGCCACTAATAGAGAACATCTTATGGCTGCTCAGGCTAATCTCAGACAGTTTCTAACCCGGGAAGAGCTTTATTGGCGTCAAAAGGCTAAAATAAAATGGTTAAAGGAGGGCCAAGGAAATTCAAAGCTCTTCCACTCATCGGTTAGGCAGAACCAACGTCGCCTTTTTATTCATTCTATCTCTGATATTGATGGCACTGTTCTTAATTCGGAGGCTGATATAAAAAATGCTGTTGTACGCTATTTTCAGTCTCAACTTCAAGAGGAGAATGTATCTTTTTCGGATCTTGAGATGATCACTACTCTTATTACCGATGAATGGAATGCCTCCCTCATTTCACCTCCTTCGTCAACTGAAGTTAAAGAGGCCATTCACAATCTAAATGGTGATAGTGCAGCCGGTCCATATGGTTTTACTGGTCGATTTTATAAGGATTGCTGGGACATTATTGGAGAAGATTTCTGCCAAGCAATTCTTGAATTCTTCTCGGGCTTTAGTCTTCCCAAGGCATGGACTAGTACTCTTATTGCTTTGATTCCCAAAGTGGACAGGCCTTGTTCTCTTAAGGATCTTCGTCCTATAAGCTTATGCAATTTTTGCTTAAAGGTCATTTCTAAAATTCTCTCCACTCGGCTTGCTCCCATCTTGCCTCATATTATTTCAGAAAATCAAAGTGCTTTCACCAAAGGACGCACTATTTAGGATAATATTCTTCCCGCCCAAGAAATGATGAGTCATCTTAATAAAAAGGTGCTAGGCTCTAATGTGGTCCTGAAGCTTGATATGACTAAGGTGTTTGATAGGGTTTCTTGGATCTTCCTCATTCGCGTTCTTCGTAAATTTAGTTTTCACGAAGTTTTCATTGACCTTATTTGGAGGCTCATTTCAGACAACTGGTTTTCGGTTATGATTAACGGTGTTTCTGAAGGTTTCTTCCCCTCTTCTCGTGGTCTTCGCCACGGTGATCCCTTATCTCCCAGTCTATTTATTATTGCAGCTGAGGTTTTAAGCAGAAGCCTTAAAAGTCTCCATAATCAAGTTCCCTCTGCTATCTTCTCTACTTCTAGTGGTTGCCCTGTGGTCTCCCATCTTGCTTTTGCCGATGACATAATTATTTTCTGCAACGGAAGCAAAAAATCTATTCTTCTCCATAAGGATATTATCAGGAACTATGAAGCTATTTCGGGACAACTTATTAATACTTCTAAGAGCTCTTTCTTCCTTGGTCCTTCTTCTGATGACAATCGCTCTGCGTTCATCTCTACTTCTTTGGGTTATAGTATGGGTGCTCTTCCCATTACTTATCTTGGATGCCCTCTTTATATTGGTTAGAGAAAGAAGGCCTATTTTGACTCGATAGTGCTGAAAATTCAGAATCGTACTAGTTCATGGATGGGTTCTTTTCTAGATACTGCTAGTCGTATTATTCTTATTAAGCATGTGCTTTCTTCTATCTCTAGCTACCTTCTGGCTGCTATTAATCCTCCCTCCTCTGTCACTTCTATTATTGATCGTATGTTCTCAAAATTTTTTTGGGGCCATTTAGATGGTAAGAAGAAGAGTCAATAGGTCTCTTGGACCACTTGCTGCAGTCCCGCAGAAGAGGGTGGCATCGGGGTCCTCTCCATGGCTGATCTTTCAAAAGCTTATGGTCTTAAACTGTGGTGGAGGTTTCATACTGTCTCCAATATTTGGTCTAACTTTCTGACTGCCCGTTATTGTTCTAGAGTTCATCCTTGCTGTGCCAACTCCAAGGGCTCCCATGTTTGGAAACGTATGATTAAAGCTAGGGCGATAGCTGAACCCAACATTCTTTGGGTCATCGGAAAGGGAGATTGCTCTCCATGGTTTGATAGCTGGCTTCCCCATTCTTCTGTTGCCAAGCCTTCTGGTTGTAATGCGTCCACTGTTCGTGAAGTCCTTTCTGATCTCTCTCTTAATCCTGCTGGGACAGTGCTTCCGTCCTATTTGGTTTCCCAAATTAAGGAGCAAAATATCTCTCTTGATGATTCTCCCGATCGTGCTTGTTGGACAGCCACGTCTAAAGGTTCCTTTTCCCTCTCTTCAGCCCTCTCTTTGATCAGGGCCTCTCGTTCTTTGCTCCTCTCATCCAAATATATATGGCACAAGTTCTTGCCAAAAAAAATAGGTGTCTTTCTCTGGAGGCTTTTTCAGCATAAAATCCCTATAGATGAAGGTCTTTGGAGCAAGGGTTTCTCTTTAGCTTCAAAATGTCACTGTTGTGACGATGGGCATATGGAAACTTTTGATCATGTCTTTATTTCCAGCTCTTCTGCTATTCAAGTTTGGCAATTTTTCCACGGTAAATTCGAGCCGCTCCCAGCATTGCTCTATCCAACAGAGGTGTTTTTCTTGGTGGTTGCACCACAAGTCTTTGATCTATTCTTTGCTTCCCTCGTTTATTTTATGGAATTTATGGAAAGCCAAGAACCGGGCTGTTTTTGAGGATCTCAGAACCCCTGTGCATGTGCTTACCCACAACATCTCTGCTAACATTAAGGACACCTTCCAAGCAGCCAATTACTTTCTTTCCAATTTATCTGGTCCTTCCCGCATCTCTTTTGGCCCTCGCAAGCAAGTTATGATCCAAGATGTGGCTTGGTCTAAGCCTCCTAGTGGTTGCTTTAAGTTAAATACTGATGGTGCAAGTCGTGGTAATCCGGGCAGTAGTGGTGGTGGAGGAATCATTCGTGATTCATTGGGTAGGTTTGTTTATGCCTTTTCTTCCTTTTATGGTGAAAGTACTAATATGGTCGCTGAACTTCGGGCTCTTCACACCGGTCTTCTGTGGCTTCAGGATCACAACTTGGCTAATATTATAGTGGAGGTTGATTCTAAGGTTATTTTTGAGTGTATTACAAAAGGTCACAGCTTCCCTTGGGCTCATTCCTATATTTTTCGTGACATTTTTTGTTTTCGGGATCTGGGGCATATTACTTTTCGGCATTGCTTCAGGGAAGCTAATTCTGTGGCAGACAAATTAGCAAACTTGGCCTGTGATTCTCTCTGTCAGTCCGAGTTCCACCAAATCTCTGACATCCCTTCCCATATTCGTGGTCTTATCAATCTGGATGCTATTAATACCCCTTATGTTCGTATATCTTAATTTCCTTTTGCATTGTACTTTCTTTTTCGACGTTAGGCTCCTTTGTCCTCCAATTTATAAGGGCAAGGTTGGTTGTCCCCCTCAAGTTTGTATTTTTCCTCTAATTAATAAAATCCTGCAGGTTACCGTCCCTGTTTCCTAAAAAAAAAAAGGAAAAAAAAAAGAATTCAATGTTCTGAAACAACTCAACAACTTACAAATCTTTTCTCTTAGTGCATTCAAGAAATCTAACATATCAACAAAGTCCTCAACAACAACAACAACAACAACAACAACAAAACTACTCAATAATTGTCATTTATTTTCTTCTTCATTGTTGTTTACTCCCTCCAGCAAGTACGATTCCCACTAATCCTTGTGCTGTTCTTTACATCTCTTATGTTGTAAGCACTTAGATTAGCCCTTTTACATTTGAGGTGTTCTTCTGTTTGATAGAGACATGTTTACCGTTATAAAACTAAAATACTTTCTGACATGATATTATCTATCATATAGTTTTTATAGCCCTCACCTGTAAGTAATGATGAACAGATGCAAATAGGAGGAGATTTTTGTTTCTCATTTGTATCTTGATTTACATCTGTTCATACATTACATTAGGTTCTATACTTAGTGGCTAATTAAAAGTGATCAATTAGCGTGGCAACTGTGTATAAAACTTTGCCATAGAATAGTTTTTATAGGCTTCACAGGTTTAGCGGAAGACTTCAGCAAAGCTTTACCGGAAGACCTCATTCAGCATCCAGCGGTAGACCTTGTCTGCACTTGATCAAGCATGACGTGTCCAGTCATCAAGCATTTAGTGGATTAATTAAATTCAGCTTTTATCAGTTTGAATTTTGAACTAAAACAATCCTATCATGACTTCTCAGACATGCCTGACTAGCTTTCCGAAAAGCAAGAAGACTTTCGCCTCCGACAGGCAGCGGTGGCAGGCCGACACTTACGCTCAGACTATTGTAGGTCTGTAACTCTCATTACTCACCTACCCAGTTGCTGCAACAACTCTACACCTTTTCCTGCTCAGTATCAGTGAAGACGAAATCTACAAGTCAGCTCCATGCATTTAATGCATTCAACCTAATAGAGCTGTTACTCATCGTCTTCTCCAAATGGTCTTAAGAAGGCCCTAGCTATAAATACTGCCATTAAAGACTGAAAAAAATAATGCTCTAAATTTCTCCAACAACTTCAAGTCTTATATACTCAATGCATTCAGGAGATCATAAACTGATCAAGAAGTCCTCAACAACAACAAGAAGATCTGCATCAACACTTTATCTTTTCCTTCTTATTGTTGTTTCTTTAACTATTCTTCTGCACCATTGAATATTCTGTTTGTCCAGATATTCAATTCCCAACCCCCAAACACAAGTCAAATATTTTGTACACGATCCACCATTGGAATTCTTTGTAATAGAACTACTGGAAAACATAGTGCATATTTAAATCCAAGGTTGACTGCCTTGGTGGTGGACGTAGCACTCTCTATAGTGCGAACCATCTCAAAATACTTGTGTTCATTCATTACTGTTGTTTACTGCTTTAAACTGTTTCATATCTATTTACTTATCACTTCAAACAGCAAACTTGAGTATTCAGTAAAGTCTACCGGTAGTGCTTCACCGGCAGACGTGAATTGTCTTCCTTTTCAATAGATTGTAAGTGCTTGTTTTATGAATTAATACAAAAAGTTTGAGGTGTCAAATAAGCTATTCAACCCCCCTTCTAGTTTATTATTGTGCCCTTTGGGACTAACAATTGGTATCAGAGCTAAACTCTTCGAAAATTAGTTTTTCCAAGATTAAACTCTTGAGAGTCACGATCCAATGGCACAAACACATAATATGCTACCTACATCAAATGCGAACCACGTCCCAATATTGGACGAAGGCAATTTCGATGTTTGGAAGGATAAGGTAATGCATTTTATGAATTCGATTGACAACAGGTTATGGAAGTGCGTACTAGCAGGACGTCATGTACCTATGAAGGCAAATCTACTGTCATCTATCACTGGAAATCCTACTGAGGTACCCAAAGAAGAATCTGAATGGACAGAGGACGATAGAAAACTAGTAGAGCTAGACATAGAAAGCCATCAACATCATAACTAGCTCACTAGACACCAAAGACTTACCAACAAGTGATCCGGTGTACTACTGCAAAAGAGATGTGGGAAGCTCTTGTCGAATAATTGGAAGGAGACCAAGACACAAGAGACAACAGAAAATATACCTTCATCCAACAGTTTGACTCCTTCAAGAAGGATCCCAAGGAAACCTTGAGACAAGCATATGATCACTTTAGTTAGGTAATAAACAGTTGCTTCTCTCTCGGTAAAACTTATGACAAAAAGGAAATGAATATGAGATTTCTAGGCCCTCTAGGTAGTCTATGGCATGTTAAGACCACTGCCATGAAAGAATCTAAAAACTTAAACGAAATGACTCTCTGTAGTCTTTACACAAGTTTAAAGGTTTATGAGCTCGAAGTGAATCAAGCTCTTGAGAGCAGACAAACAGCTCAATCGTGTCGCTTTGCCTCGCCATGGTACAAGAAGAAACTCCAGCTTGATAACAAACCTTCTACTTCTTCCGTTGAAAACGATTTTCTTTCGTATTTAACAATTTGCTATGTTTGTAAACATTTCAAAAAATTTGCAAAATATGGAAGGAAGGACACACACCACAGCCAAATTTTTAGAAAAATGTTGAAAGCTCATCTAACGAAGAGCTTGTGTTATAATTGTAGAAAACTCCGGTCACTTTCGCTCTAAATGTCCAAAGCCAAAATTCAAGCATACCGAAAGCCTCCGTATAAGAAATTTAAAAAACATAAAGGTATGCTGGCTGAAGACATTGAAGAAAAACAGGTTGCTACATGGTTTGGGACTGATTCAGAAGAGGAAGATGAAGATTGTGAGCAAGCTAACATATGCTTAATAGCTCATGATTCAGGTCCTACCTATAACTCTGAACATGATGTTGAAATATCACCAAGTCCCTCCGAAAAAGGTGAGATCAAATGTGAGAACTTCAGTAAGGAAGAACTGCTCAAGGGTAATCAAGAAATGTTTGAAGAGTTCAATTCCTTTAGAGTACCGTATGTAAAACTTGCCAATAACTATGAGAAGCTTGTGTCCGAGAAATCTCGCCTGAAGCCGAGATTCAAACTCTCAATAGTCGCCAACAAGAAAGTATCAAGCTAAAAGGAGAAAACAAATTCCTTTGTGACAAAGTCGATCGTCTCATCTTACCGACACATCAAAGGGATTGACTCTGGGAAGATTGCCTTGCAAAGACAATCGACTCTGAATGCTCCAAGGAAACCTCAAGGAATCCTTTCAAGCCAAAAAGCTAATGGAAATAAATGCTTAGGTTATAATGATGAGCTCAGCTCGCATATCTTCTCGTCACCGAGAAAGGTGAAACCTCCGAGATCATTATGATATCTTCTCTTTCTCCAAACATTCGAAACAAGGGTAAACATGGACTTGGTTATAAGTGTACCATACGCTTACCCCAAGGCTCAAAAAGGAAAGCCAAAGAAACCGCTTCTAATGAAGCTTGAGAAAGGAACGGTAGAATCAAAGTCTACCGACAACGCCTCAAGGCAAAGTCCGCCGGGCTAGACCTACGAAATCTCTGGCCGGTACTTATCAAGTTTGTCTATGAAATAGGCAAGGCACCTAACTGCTTGACAATAAACTTAAAGGTATTCTACCAAATCCTCCTAAAAAGTTAACAAATGCATCACCAAGGCTAAGTCTCCTGGTAACAAACAAGGAAGGTTCAATGTAAACCAATTAAGTCTACCGTCAACAAGCTACCGAACCCAAGACTGCCGTTAAGAACAAGGAAAATCACAAGCACTCTACTACCAAAGCTAATCACAGCCCTCCATGGAACTTTCATCTTTGTCATTCTTGCAATTGTTTAGCCATTCGGCCCCTGTATCCCGCTAAGGTTCACACCAAAACTGAGAGACCTAGTTCTCTCAAGGTTAGGTGTATGGGTTCCAAAAGGTTGCTAATCCTCGTGACCCAAAAGAAAATAAAAGGGACCTTGTTTCTTTGATCTTTTCAAGTCCGCTTCATGGCTATAGATTCAAGATAAGGATCCGGTACCTTGATAGTGGTCGCTCAAGACACATGACGGAACGTAAGTCTACTCTCGATATAGTCAAGCCAAAGGTCCTATGGTGATTTTCTGGCGACAATGCAAGAGGGAAAACAATTGGTATGGCTCAATCACTGTGAGGAAGTCTCTCCATCAACAAAGTTTCTCTAGTGAATGGCTTAAAGCATAATCTTCGAAAGCATATCCCACCTCGACAAAGGACTCATCTCCAATTCTCCTCCAACCAATGTCTCATCAAAGATCGTGAATCCTCGCCAACGCATCGACCGGCAATAGACAAGGAAACGCCTATGTCGCGGGACTTAAACCTTCTAGGAGATCCTCCAACCTTTGCCTAGTTGCTAACAACATTCGTGACAACAGCTGGCTTTGGCACAAGCTGCCTCGCTCACCTCAACTTCAAGTACCTCTCCAAGCCTCCAAAGATGGGCTTGTCAAAGGTCTACCTACTTGTTCCGCCGACCATGATAAAAGTTGCAAAGCTTGCCAATTAGAAAACTTTCCAAGTCTTCCTTCAAAAGAAAGTCCGCCATGTCAACGACTGCACTCCTCTTCAACTTCTGCATATGGATCTCTTTCGACCAATCACT
>CM028377.1:42019101-42063838 GCA_013146195.2 Codonopsis lanceolata
TTGTTTAGGCCATCGGCTGGGAATACCGCTAAGGTTCACGCCCAAAATACGAGAGGCCAGGTTCTCTCAGTTAGGCAGTATGGGTTCCCAGGTTGCTAATCCTCGAGACCCCGAAAAGAAAATAAAGGGACCTTGTTTCTTTGATATTTTTCAGTCTGTTTCATGGCTATAGATCTGAGAAGATAAGGACATACGGTACGGATAGTGGTTGCTCAAGACACATGACGGGGAGCAGTCTACTCAGATAGGTGAAGGCGAAAGACTCCACGGTGATTTTTCGGTGATAATGCAAGAGGGGCAATGGGTATGGCTCAATCACTAGAGGAAGTCTCTCCATCAACAAAGTTTCTCCAGTGAACGACTTAAAACATAATCGTCTTAGCATATCCCAATTCTTTGACAAAGGACTCATCTGTCAATTCTCCTCCAACCAATGTCTCATCAAAGATCGTGAATCAAGCTCAACTCTACTAACCGGCATTAGACAAGGAAACATCTATGTCGTGGACTTAAATCTTCTAGGGAGATTCTCCAGCCTTTGCCTAGTCGCTAACAACGTTCGTGACAACAGTTGGCTTTGGCACAAGTGTCTCAATCGCCTCAACTTCAAGTACCTCTCCAAGCTCTCCAAAGATGGGCTTGTCAAAGGTCTACCTACGGTGTCTGCCGACCATAACAGAAGTTGCAAAGCTTGCCAATTAGGAAAACTTTCCAAGTCTTCCTTCAAAAGAAAGTCTGTCATGTCAACAACCAAACCTCTTTAACTTCTGCATATGGATCTCTTTAGACCAATCACTACAGTCAGTATCTCCGGAGACAAGTACACACTTGTAGTAGTTGATAACTACTCTAGGTTCACCTGGATCGAAACAATGACTTCGAAAGATGAGACATATGATCTAGTCACCGCTCTTTTCAGAAGACTTCAAACCCAAAAGCTTGAAGATATTAGTGACATCAAATCAGATAACGACACCGAATTCAAGAACAACGGTGTAGAAAGATATTGTGATGACCACGGGATCGGTCACAACTTCTCTGCTGCGGGAACTCCTCAACAAAATGGTGTAGCTAAACAAAAGAACAGGACACTAATTGAAGCAACAAGAACTATGCTGGCAGAAGCAAAACTTCCAAAGTACTTCCGGCGTAAGCCGCCAACTCGCATGTTTTACCTGCAGATCCCTGGTAAACAAGTTTCATAATAAAACTCCATATGAAATATGGAGAGGAAGAGCCCCAAACATAGGATTTTTCAAAATCTTCGGTTGTAAATGTTTTATTCTATATAATGGAAAAGAATATAGAGGTAAATTTGATTCAAAATCAGATGAAGGAATTTATCTGGCCTATTCCAAACATTCAAAAGCATTTCGCATATTCAACAAAACTTCTTTAAAAATATTAGAATTTGTGTATGTTACTTTTGATGAATATGACTTGTTAGAGCCTCGAAAGGCTCCAAATGTTGCTAATGATTCTGATGATGATGAGACATGTACAAATACAACATCTACTTCTACTCCACTTCAGAATCCTCCAACTGCAAACCCTTCCAGTTCTGCTAACCCTGCACCGGCAGACTTCAACTCTACTAGTGCCAACTCTAACTCTTCTGTTGACCCTGAACCCATCTCTTCTGTTTTACCCCAAACACCTTTGCAGATCACTCACCCTTCTTGTTCACCAGAAAATGAAGGTTTCGAAGATCCTATCTCTTCTGAACCAGATTTTGGTGAATCACCTTCTCAACCAACTCTAGAATCTTTAAGGGAAGAATCCACCAGAAGTGATCTTCCTCCAGCTATTATTGAAACAAGAGATCATCCCATTTCTCAAATCATTGGTGATCTCAACTCAGGAGTTCGTACGAGGAACAGAGTTCGAAATGAGACTATGTTTGCATTTGTATTCGTTTCTAAAATCGAGCCAAAGAAGATTGATGAAGCTATCGAAGACCATTACTGGATTGAAGCTATGCAGGAAGAGATGAACCAGTTTGAAAGATGTAAAAGTATGGAGCTTAGTTCAAAGACCGACTGGCCATCCAGTTATCGGCACCAAGTGGGTATTCAGGAACAAGAGAGATGAAGATGGGAACGTCACCAGAAACAAAGCTAGATTGGTTGCTCAAGGCTACCGACAGGAAGAATGAATTGACTTCGATGAAACATTTGCTCCTGTTGCTAGATTAGAGGCAATCAGACTCTTTCTAGCCTATGCTTCGTTCATGGACTTCAAAGTTTATTAGATGGATGTGAAGAGTGCCTTTCTCAATGGTGATCTTCAAGAAACGGTATATGTGGAACAACCTCTAGGTTTTGTCATCCAAGACAAACATGATCATGCCTACCAACTCAAGAAAGCACTCTATGGCCTGAAACAAGCTCCCATAGCTTGGTATGAAACTCTATCCAAGTTCTTAATTGAACAAGGATTCGTGAGAGGAAGAATAGACACAACTTTGTTCATCCTCAAGCATAAATGTCATTCTCTTCTGGTACAAATCTACGTGGACGACATTATCTTTGGATCTATAAACCAAAGCCTGTGGAAGAGATTCGAGAAGCTGATGCAAAGCAAGTTCTAGATGAGCATGATGGGAGAGCTCACCTACTTTCTAGGACTGCAGATTCAACAGACTTCTGACGGGATCTTCATCAGCCAAACCAAATATGCAAAGGAACTTATCAAGAAATTTGGTCTTGACTCAGCAAAAGGATTTGAGACCCCAATGTCTACCGACTGCCATCTTGACAAAGATGAAAAGGGAAAGCAAGAGAACGTGACCAAGTACCGAGGAATCATAGGTTCACTTCTTTACCTTACTGCCAGTAGACTTGATATTATGTTTGCTGTTTGTGTTTGTGCTAAATTTCAGGCAGATCCAAGGGAATCACATTTGCTTGCTGCCAAACGTATCATCAGATATGTTTCAACAACTACAAATTTAGGTATCTGGTATTCCAAACACAACAACTTCGATCTAGTTGGGTACTCAGATGCAGATTATGCAGCCTGCAAAGTGAGCAGAATAAGCACCAGTGGGACTTGTCAATTTCTTGGAAATAGACTTGTTTCATGGTCATGCAAGAAGCAATGATCGGTTGCAAACTCAACCACAGAGGCAGAATATATTGCTGCCAGCAGTTGTTTCTCTCAGCTACTATGGATGAAACAACAGTTAGTGGACTACAACATCAAGACTGCAAATTGTCCAATCATGTGTGACAACACTTCAGCATTTTCAGTCTCCAAGAATCCAGTGATGCACTCGAAGACAAAGCACATTGATATCCGTTATCACTTCCTCAAAGATCATGTGGAGAAAAGTAACATCAGTTTGGAATATGTTCCAATTGAACATCAATTGGCTGACATTCTCACCAAACCACTGGATGCAACCATGTTTGCTTACTTAAGGATAAATCTTGGTATGATTGATCCTACTGCTTAATTTCTATTCTTTAAGTTTTTTTTTTTTTTTCATATCGGTAGACTTAGACTTCTACTAACCGACAGACTTTATTTGCCTTCTAACGGCAGACTTAAGCTCTTCTCTTTTACCAGGTTAGTGTTTCAACTTAGTCTATCAAAGCGAGAAAGGTTTCTAAAAGGGAAAAGGGGTTTAAAGTCAAAACTTTTAGTACTTTGAAAATATCTTAAGTTCTAACTTTTTCGCTAAAAGATTTTTTCCTCCTTTAAATATACTTTGAACCGCCATTTCCAAAAAACTTTACAAACCCCTCTCTCTCTCTAATATTTCTCTCTCTACTCAAACCCTCTCTTTCTCTCTGCAATTGCTCCCTCCATTTCCAAATTATTTCTTGCTTCTTCTTCTCTACAGCTGACAATGGTATGCTCTTCATTACTTTCTGGTTTACTATTCATTAATTTTTGTTCAGTATTTCCTCTTTTGAGTTATTTTTAAGGAATCTGAAAGGACACTTTTGCGTATCTGGACGGTTTTCGCCATTGTTGTTTTTCAAAACCTTGAAATTAACAGTTTTCTCTGTGTTT
The DNA here is from genome assembly GCA_013146195.2 of Codonopsis lanceolata. Lineage (NCBI taxonomy): Eukaryota > Viridiplantae > Streptophyta > Magnoliopsida > Asterales > Campanulaceae > Codonopsis > Codonopsis lanceolata. Next base: position 42,023,122 of record CM028377.1, read on the forward strand.
TGAATACTCATTTCTCTTAGAAATCATCTGTTAATGTTTCTCTGGTTTATTTATCCAAAACATTCAAGGGTTTCAAGACTTTCATCACAATTTTTTTTTTGGTTGTTTATTCTGTAACGTCAAAAGCCCTAATTTCTAAATGTGTTTTTGTAGGTAAAATCCTCTTCAAAGTCAAAAAGTGACAGCATGAAAGAATTCGACCCTGAGAAGGCCATACCACCCAGTCCGTCTGTTAACCTTCCAGGATACCCTTGATATCCTGCTCCTCACGACATTATAATGGCTCTGGACCCGAAACTGTATGTACCCATCATGTGCATAGACCTCAACTCTGTCTGCACATTTACCGCCGGAGTCAAAGCCTGCGAAGATATAAACGCTTCGAGGATTCTACCGCTATTTTGCCTACATGACAAGGACTATAGTATCCTCCTTGCTGAGGAATTCTATCAGAGAATGGTCATCAAGAATCCGACTACAATGCGTGGATGGATTCGAGGACGACCCGTCTCCGTCGCTGCCAAAACGATTTCCAAAATCATTGGAGTGCGCTATGGTGGTGAAATGGAGATAACCATTGCTGAGGCTGACCATGCTTGGGAAGCAATGAGGGGAATTAATACTCTGAAGGAACCTCAAGGCAGAATGCTGAGGAGCCTCTTCCCTCTGGACGTTTACTGCTCAAGCCATCTGCTTGACAAGGGTCTTCTATTCAAGAATGGGGCCCACGACATGTTCATTACCCAACAGCTGAACCTCACCAGTGCCGTCTTCCTACACACTCACCCAACTACGGCACTATCATATTAATGAACTGAGATAGTACGTTGAGAAAGTGAAGGACAACCCCAACTACAAACGGCCTTTTGTCAGGCTAATCAACGTCCTTCTACGGGACACGACAGAAATCAACTATTCAATTAAGAAAGATGAACTTATTTTTGGTGAGCAAGAACAAGTAGCTGACGGCCACGTTCTTCAAGAAGTATGCCGACTACGACAACAAGCGAAGGCAGCAACGAGGACTTCCCAATGTCTCTCTTGAAAAGGTTGCCAAGCCAACGCCAATGGTCGTCACGCGTTTCAACATGGACGCGTATGAAGCTGCTAGCAAGAGCTATCATACTGCAGCTGACAAATTCAATGCCCGTCTGGCTCGAGACATTCACCAGAAAGCAAAGGATCTGGCTGAAGAGTCTGAGCAACTTTTGAAGAAGAAGGGAGCGGCCAAGGCCAAGAAGGCACGGGCGGAAGAAGATGAGGCTGAAAAACGTCAAGCTAAATGGATAAGGTAAGAGTTGAAGGCCGCCAGACATGAAAAGTCTGCTGGCAGCTCTTCTGCAGCTGTTGGTAAGCCTTCATCTCCCAAACCTTCTAACCCAGAACTACCAACCTCCACTCCCTAGCCTCCTCCTAAACCCAAACGTAAACCCTCTTCCGACCAACCCTCACCTTCACCAAAACCTAAACGTAGGCGACTACGTAAAGCTGTACCGACCCAGCCACTAGCAGACACTCCAGCCTTGGATGAAGCGAACCTCTTCTGTTCTAAAGCGTAAAAAGAAGTCCTGGCGGGCAACCAACCTTCTACCGCTACCCAACCCATTCCTACTGAGTCATATACTCAGAGGACTTCACCCCCTCCGGAGGAGTCTATCCCTCAGGAGGAGCCACACATACAGGAGGAGCCTACCAGAGCACCTTCTCCAACTCCTCCTTCACCCTTCAATTATTCACCAAACCCATCTACCCCTTCTTCACCCCAACGAACCCCAACCAACAAAACTACACCATCCAAACGAACCCAAACCACTTCCATAAAACCCTTAGACACTGCTGCCTCAAAGTTCTTATTTGAACTCTCATCGGTAGCAGAACTCTTCCCCCAACCACCATCCCAACCTACCCTACTTAAACCCAAATCCCTTTTCTACCCTGCCCCCTCTTTTTGGTTCTCTACCAACCCACTACCAGAATCATCAATCGTCAGTGACAATTCCAACACTGACATTGAGCTCGATTCTCCACCAACACCTCCTCCCTCCCCACCCATAACAATTTCCTCCTAAACCCATACCTTCCCTTCTAGAGACCCAACCTCTTCCGACTCAGCCACTCCACCTCTCCAACAGCCCTTCCAACCCACCGCCTCTGCCGAAGCCACCACTTCTGTCGGCAGTAAGCATATACATATTAGCCTAGAACTGACTCCATCACAACCAGCCAACTCTGAGATTTTGGCTCACCTGGACGCCATTTACGACAGACTGGGAGAACTCACCAGTATCTCCACAGTTGCCGCCGAGCTTGCCACTGCCGAGTCCAAGGCAAATGATAGAAATGCTGCCATCCTTTGACAGTTTCAAGACGATGTGTGGACAAGATTTGGACAGATGAAGCACGAGTTCACTGATGTCAAGATCAACGTCGAAGCTCAACGCACGGAATGTGCACGGCTCTGCTCATCTATTTTCTACGAATTGTTCCACGCCATCACTCTCCATCTCGGCCACAACCGCCCGCCTGTTCTCGAGCTCAACAAACTTGCTCACGACTCGACTCACAATGTACTCAATGCTCAACGTGATCGTGATCTGGCCATCACGGAGGAGAGACAAATGAGGTCTATCAACCAGATGCTAATGGAAGAGAACAACCGTCTACGTGAAGAACTGGACTACCGTTATCGCTCCATCAGACCTCCCACTTCTGCCGATGATGAATATGTCAGAAGAGCCGAAGAGCTTGAACGGCAAAGAAGAGAAAAGGAAGCATCATACAAAGGCAAAGGGAAAAGACCATGGTAGTTTTGTATATTTTCTTCCCGTAACCTTTGTATCTATCTAAATTTTTGAAAAACTCTGTAATATTAAACTTCTCGTTTGAATACAGAAGATTAATTGTCTTTCAAAAATGTCTATTGTTCAATTCTTGTTATTTCAATTCATATATCTGCTTAGAATTTAAACATTCAATTTAAATCCATAATTGAACTGTTTACTACTAATCTGTGTGCTGTTCTTTTCATCTCTTCCGTTTGTAAGCACTTAGATTAGATTTTACACTTGAGGTGTTCTCCTGTTTGATAGAGGCATGTCTACCGTTATAAAATCTAAAAATTCTTTTTGACATGCTATTATCTATCATATAGTTGTTTATAGCCCTCACTTGTAAGTAATGATGACCAGATGCAAATAGAAGGAGATTGTTGTTTCTCATTTGTATTTTGATTTACATATGTTCATACATTACATTAGTTTTATACATTAGTGGCTAATTGGGCTGAGTATCAATTAGCGTGACAACTGTGTATAGAACTTTGTCGTAGAATAGTTTGTTTTTAGGCTTCATAGGTTCAGCGGAAGACTTCAGCCATGCTTCACTGGAAGACGTTCAACAGCATCTAGCGGCAGACCTTGTCTGCACGTGTTCAAGCATGACGTGTCCATTCACCAAGTCTTAGTGGATTAATTAAATTCATCCTTTATCAGTTTGAATTTGAATTAAGACATTCCCTGACTTCTCAGACATGCCTGACCAGATTTCCGAAAAGCAGGAAGACTTTCGCATTCTGAACAGTGACATAGCATGTGAACAGACTGTCTCTTACAGTTTGTACCACCTATTACAGACCTGCACCTCTGACTTTCCTACTTGTCAGTCGCTGCAACAATTCTGCACCATTTCCTGCTCAGAGTCAGTGAAGACGAAATCTACAAGCCAGCTCCATGCATTTAATTCATTCAACCTAATAGAGCTGTTACACTTCGTCTTCTCCAACGGATCTCAAGAATGCTCCAGCTATAAATACTGACATCAAAGACTGAATAAAATAATGCTCTGAAATTCTCCAACAACTCAAAGTCTTTATACTCAGTGCATTCAAGAGATCATAAACTGATCAAGAAGTCCTCGACAACAATCAAGAAGATCTGCATCAACATTTATCTTAAGCTTCTTATTGTTGTTCCCTCAAACTATTCTTCTGCACAATTGAATATCTTGTTTATCCAGATATTCAATTCCCAAACCCCCAAACACAAGTCAAATATTTTGTACACGATCCATTGGATATATTCCTTGTAATAGAACTAGTGGAAAATATAATGCACATTTTAAATCCAAGGTTGACTGCTTTGGTGGTGGACGTAGTACTCTTTATAGTGTGAACCATCTCAAATACTTGTGTTCTTCCTTTACTGTTGATTACTGATTTGAACTGTTTCTTATTTCCTTACTTATCTATTCAACAGCAGACGTGAGTATTCAGTCAAGTCTACCGGTAATCCTTAATCGGCAGACTTGAACTGTTTTCCTTACAAGACTTCTGCTACTTCAATCTCCTTAATAGATTGCAAGTGCTTGTTTTAGGAACTTATACGAAAAGTTTTTAAGTGTATAATAAGCTATTCAACCCCCTTCTAGCTTATTATTGTGCCCTTTGGGACTAACACCCCCTCTAGCCTATTTGAGCATCATTGTGGACCAACACAATCAATGTTTCGTTTTGTTCCTTTATTCTTTCAAATCCTTAAGGAACCTTTGATTGTTGCACGAGTTTGATTATTTATTAATCATACTTCTCAAGCACTGATTTTTATTGTACACTGATCCGTTAGTGATCATTTAAATTTTATATAAGCTTAGTGCACTTCAAAATCCAAGTTGACCAACTTGGGTGTGGACGTAGCAGCTTACACTGCGAACCACTTCAAATACTGTGTCTTTGTCTTTCTGCCATTATTACTGTCTATACACTGAAGCAGCTGCTATCTACTTGAGTGTTTAACAGTTACATTCTTGAAAGTTATTTACTTAGTTGTTTTATAGTTTGTCTTTCAGTTCAATCCTTATATATTAGTGATTAAAAGAAAATCAAACCAAACTGTTTTAAGTTCAGCAGCTGTTACCCACTGATTTTACATCAGTTGCTGAAAACTTATCTTTTTCGCTGCAACTCTTAAAGGTTTTCAAAACAACCCCTAAAGTTTTTAAAATGCTACTCACCTCTAATTTTATTTCGTTATCAACTGAACTTACACATACAACAACCTACCAAATGTTATTATTGGATAAATTTGGAGAGATGTAAAGGCTAAGTATTAAAGCTGGGTAGGTGTGATAGTAAACTGCTAAGAATCCCAACAAGACTTTTCTCTCATTTTTTGTTGTAATCCCAACGAGACTTTTTTTCACAAGCACGATCCTTTGATATTAAAGCTGCTAGGAATCCCTCATTTTTTGGTATTGTTTATATATTGTTTATTCACTTTTTCTCATTTAAATCCATAAGAGCATCCCCAATGTTGCAATTTTATATCAATTTTTTAATTGGGTCTCACTGCCACCTACACATTTTTCTCTTCTTACACACTTAAGAATAAATCTTCCAATTGTATACTATTCTTATACAACTTCTTACACAAAAAATTATTAAATTTAACACCAACCCAAATAAAATAATAATCCCTTCCTCCCTCCCCCCCCACTCCCCCCACACACAACCGACAGCCACCTGCCACTCCCTTCCATTTTTGCAGGTTCTTCAATAAGAACCTATCTCTCTCTCTCTCTCTCTCTCTCTCCCCTATGTGTCCATCTAGGTGGCCACTAACACACAAACCAAAGCATTAGGAAGTTGGTTACCAATACAATGGTGATGCTCTAAGGACAGAATACTACTTATACCCCTTGCATGTACTATATTAAACAAAAGGCACATAATCTATTAAGCACCCCTTATAATACCACTATTGAATATCAAGTAGACGTTTAGTAGTCATTACAAGTCATTACAATTGTAGGTAGGCACCAAGCCATGACAATCAAAGATAATAGGACCGCATGTCTAAATGATGAAACTTTGGTACTTTGTCTATTTCAAAATAAGTCATACTCCATTCGTCCCTAAATAATCATTCCAATTGATCCATCATACAGTTTAACAAAAACTAATTGACTTAATTATTTATATTGGTTTAATGTGTAGTTTCCTTTAAAGTCCATGTGTATGTGGCTCATAATTATAGTAGAGTGAAAAAGTAAGGATAAAGCGGTAAAATTGATATTCTAAAAAGGTAAGTTTTAAATTGGACAATTATTTTGAAACAGACGAAAAAGAAAAGGAGGACGATTATATAGAAACGGAGGGAGTATTTATTTTGGAACGTCCTAAAATAAATGTTTACTTTTTAATTTTAGAAAGATTATTTAAGCCAATTATCTATAATATCTTATTAATTTGTGCAAAGTTGATATGAGCCACTTATTTTAGAATAGATTCGGCTCATTTATACCTCGTTTCGTGCAACATTTATTTTTTAAAATACAGTGTTTTTAAACCACAGTTTTTTCTTAAAAATACGTTTGAGAAATTATTTCAAAACGCTATTTTCATAAATACAACATTTTTAACCCTCAGTTTCCCCTTACCGCTCCAATTTGGAGCGTTTCTGAACGCAATACATTTTTAAAATATTATGTTTTAAAACACTGTATTGAAACACTTCAAAAAAAAAAAAACTACATTTCTTACCAATATTTCGATCAAAACGCTTTACCAAATTTTTTGAAACAATTTTTTTGAGAGAAAGCAATGTTGGAGAAAATGTTTTTATCCTAAGATTGTTATTAACTCTATCCGATGTAAGACAGTCTTTCAAGTTATAGAGAAGACAATCTACATTACAAGTATCATATGTAATGACAATTAACAAGTGACAAAGTCAATAATTGCACGTAGGTCTTTTTTTGAAAAAAAAACCAGTACTTAGCCATGAAGAGTTATATGTCGTAATTTATAGAGTAACAAATTATTTTGGTTTGAAGATATTGATATGCAGTAAAGATGAAAAATCAACTAATAAGACACACAAATGTTATGTATAAGGAAATTTTTTAAAATCTATAATGATTAGTGATATACTTATGTGTGATTGTTAATAAACCGATCCTCTTTATTTTGTTTAAATACGATTTAGTTAACATGCGTTTAACGCACGGATTAAAAAAAAACTAGTTATCTGTAATACTCTTATTAATTTATGTAAAGTTAATACGCGACACTTATTTTAGAATAGATTTGGCTCATTTATACCTTGTTTGGTGCAACATTTATTTTTCAAAATGCAACGTTTTTAAACTACAGTTTTTTTTCTTATAAACACGTTTGAGAAATTATTTTAAAATGCTATTTTCATAAATGCAACATTTTTAACCCTCTGTTTCCCCTTACCGCTCCAATTTGAAGTGTTTCTGAACGCAACATATTTTTAAAATATTATGTTTTAAAACATTATATTGAAACATTTAAAAAAAATATAACATTTCTAACCAGTATTTCGATCAAAACGCTTTACCAAACAAACTTTTTATCACCAAAGAGTGTAACGAAACTCTCGTGCTTATTATATAATTCCCCTAATGATGGGTAAAAAAGGGCAGCAATAAGTCTCTAGGGATTATAAATAACTCCACTAACGTCCTTTGCCGCATAACAGAACACACCTAGGGTTTCAGAATCTGCTTCCAAGATCTCAAAAACCATCACCGAAAATGGTACTCTCTCTCTCTCTCGCGCTCTCTATGTGTGTGTCTGAATTGTGTGGATTTCTCTATTGATGTATTGTAATGGTTATTAGATACTCGATTTCCTTATTTTAGTTGCAATTTTCTTTTTTTCTTTTTTTGATTTTTGATATCTGCGCGTTCTCGTTAATTAGTAATTTCTTTGCTATTTGGCAGTGCGTCTACTATTGTTGAATTTGTGATAAACGCGAATATGACTTATATCTCATGTTAGTAATGATTTTATGTTCATATCACAAGTGAATCCTATTCTGTCCTGTTCTGTTTTCTTGAAGAAAATTGATACTTAAATCTATTTATTGTATGTTAATTGCTCCCACTGTGGTTTTCGTTTTATGCCATAGAAACAAATGTAGTAGTAAAGAAATCCAATATCTGGATTCAATTGGTGGGTTTGGGGCGATTGCGGGGATCCCGTGGTGGTTTAAGTCCTATTGGGCTCCAATTGTGTCCCTGGGGTAGCGTTTCTCTATCCAAAAAGAAAAATAAATTAGCTAATCTATATTATAATAGAGCTCAATTCCTACACACCATTGATATTAGCTTTCAGAACTTTCAGAACTTTTAACGGTTAGGATGTTAATTTCACATTCACATGTGCGAAGGTGGTTATACTTTTTTATAGATGAAGTAGTTATCCCTCTTTTTTCACTCCTCACCCGTATACTTCATTTTCCATTTTTTTTTACTTTTTTTATTTTTTAATCATACACCGTATTAAAACTAATCCAACATCACCATAAACTTTAAAATAAGGCCAAATAACGATTTTCACCCCATGGTTGCCATCCAATCACACAGTCCCCCAACCTACGGTTTGTGCCATAACCATACGAGACGTTGCCTTTTTTCCCATGTTGCCCCTAGGGTAGACAGCTGTTTCATTGTTGTCGTTAAATTGGATGTGCAACAGCGGGGTAAAAACGTCATTTGCACTAGGAGAATTTCAAAACAAAAAAAAAGAAAAGAAAAAAGAAAACCTAGCATTTCGTTCTTCCACTCTCCAATTCTTTTTACCCTCTGCTCCGATTTCTCCTCTTGTATCCAGCCAACGTCACACCTTCTCCCAGCATCTCTCCATCTCCCTCCATCGGTGACAAGTGAGATCTCATCTCCAGTCTATCTCCTTCACTATCTCCATCTCCGCCAAAATAGATCCAGGGGAGCTCTCTATCTCTATCTAAAATTCCAAGCCCTCGCCAAACTCTTCATCACCGGTCGCTGCTTCATCTCAAACCCCTCTTCTCCGATCGTCTTCCACAGATCCGACTAATATCCAACATTTTTTGTTCTTCAAGTTCAGCCGAAGCCTCGCCATCCTTTGTCATGGGGAATCTGATGATAATCATTCAATTCAATGTGTAACATTTCATACAAGGAACTCTATTTCAGAAAAAAAAAACTATTCTCCAAGCTGGTAAAAAAACACAGCAAAATCCCAAAAAAGCCTAATTGCAATGCTATAGTGTGTGAGGAAGGAGAATCAACACGAGTACAATGTCGAATGAAAATGACAATTTTCGTCTGTTTGTGCTTTGGGCCGACTCTTTGAACCTCACCAATTCGCTTCCCAGAGCAGTCGACAAAAACAGTCTTTTTCTTCTCCCCTTGCAATTTCTAGGGTTCTACCAAAAATCATTAAATATTATTTATATAGTTCGAGATTGAGAGAGAGAGAGAGAGATTCAAGTGGAGAAGGAATACCTAGTGAGAGTTACGAAGATGGAGCGAGCTGCCATTTTCAACTCTGCCTAATTGCATTTAATTTTTTTTGTTTGCCTTTATTTGATTTTGGTATTGGTAAAGGAGTCAATGCCACACCTTCCTTTCCCCACCACCCATCATTCTTCTTCTTTCCCCAAAATCTGACCCTCAAAATATTATTTTTTCCTATAGTAGAAATGACATTTTTGCTCCGAACGTGTGAGACCACGTGCAATTTAACGTGACAAATGAAACGACCGTGTGGCCTAGGGGGCAACATGGGAAAAATGGCAACGTCAGATATGGTTATGACACAAAACGTAGGTTGGGGGACTATGAGATTGAGTGGCAACCTTGAGGTGAAAATTGTTATTTGACCTTAAAATAACAAACATAAAAAAGTAAAATCAGTTTAATTGTTAATGAACGAGAAAAAAAAATAATTTCGAGCATACATTGTTCCACCATACTAATATCGTGCCATTGGAATAGGCACAAAGTTCTCGTACATCAACAATATGTGTCTTTTTCGAAGTTGGGGTTCTACTTTGATTATACTCACCAGGAAGTTAGTCCCTGCTTGGGTAAATATTTTCAAACTCGGTCTCAATTCCTACTTTGAACACCTGGGAAGTGGAAAAGACTTTATGGGATAAGCCCATAGGGTCTTTGAACTTCTTTTTGAGGAAATCTTTCCGAAATACCCTCATTTCAAAGAATTGTCTGATATTTTTTCTTTTAAATTCTTGGGGTTGTTTGCTTATAGACCGACTTTGGTATTGTGGAATTCGTTTGATTTGTAATAGTTTATGTTAAGTCGGGATTATCTATCTAAGGTGTCTTATATACTGGCATAAACTTTTAACTAAAAACTGAATGCATCAAAGTTATATTAATGATATAGTGCTGTAATCCCTAGTAATATTCAATAACTTCATTCGGTGACTATGATATTGATTGAAACTAACTGGTGCCTTTTCAATTTCACTGATACTTAGCCGAAGCAAATACACGAGATAAAAGATTTCCTTCTGACTGCAAGGAGGAAGGATGCTCGTTTTGTTAAGATCAAGAGGAGCAAAGATGTAGTTAAGTTTAAGGTGCGCTGCTCCAAGTACCTCTACACACTCTGTGTTTTTGATTCAGAGAAAGCCGACAAATTGAAGCAGTCCCTCCCTCCAGGTTAGTCCATATTTGTCTTTGAAATGCACCTGCATATTTTATTTGCAGTGATAATTATTTACTAGTTTCACAAGTTTTTGAAGATCATATTGCTCTGTAAGCTTTCCAAAGTATTTATCTTGGGTTTTGGGGTTATAGGTGGATCCTCAAATATGAACCTGTCCAAAACATTTAAAAGTTACCGGTCTTATACGTGTACTTGTATTATATGGGTTTACCAAATTTGAAACAATAATTTATTGGAAATGTGACTGTAGGTGTGGGACATTGCTATTTTGAGTTTCATTCTGATTGTTATCTTGACTATTGTGTCATCAGAACTTGTTAGATTCAAAAGTATGATACTCTTCCACAGTTTTTTTAAAGATTGTGTTGCTCAGTGAGTTTCAAACTCAACTGGTTAAGTGTGAACGTGGCATGTTTCCCATTTTATAAAGGTTATATCTTCTGTTGAGGGCTAGGTTGGGGATTATTCAGCCTAGTTTATGGCAATTAATGAAAATGGTTATATGTTTGACTTTGCACACAGATTCGTAAAAAACTTATTGACTTGATTATAAATAATGGTATAATATGTACTTTTCTTTTTAGTCCTTGTGCATGTGGCCATAATTAAAGTAGGTAGATAAAGTAAGGGTTAAGTGATAAAAGTGTTTTCCTGAAAATGAAAGATTAGAAACAAGACAATTATTTTGGAATGGAAAAAAAGTGAAAAAATTACAATTACTTAGGAGCGGAGGGAGTATTATATTTGGCAACAGTAGGTTCTTAATCACCCTAATTCTTCTTTTTGTTTTCTGGCCATATGTGCAGGTTTGAGCGTGCAGGATCTGTGAAGTGCAAGAGCTTCTGCCCCTTGGATTTATATATATGCAGTCTTATTTTTATTCAAATAGATTTTAGTTGCAAGGCTTTCATAGCCTCTTTTTCCCTTTTGTAGGGTTTGGGCCAGTCACAAGATTGTTATTGGAGCCGAGGTCGGCAAACAAATGTTATTAGATATTTCCTTTTTACATTGTCTTTCTTGCATTCTGCTAGGGCTCAGGGCTTATGTTCTAAATGAAAGAGCTATGTGAAAACCTAAAGGGAAGGAGTTCCAGCATCTGCTAATTCAGTCTGCTGTGGATTTAGCTCATTCTAGGCCAAGCTCTTACCTTCTTAAGGTACTTTGCCTTCGGCATCTCACTTGAATTGGATAATGTATTAAACATAGGATCTTTGGGAATCTGTAAAGTCTACCTTACTTAGCTCAACCTTATCCATAGACGCTCTCTATCTCTTCATTGCTCTGGTAAATCTGGGCTTGCGGATCTGCTCTTATGACCGACCTACTTCTATGCCGCTTTGACTTGCACATCTGACCAAAATTTCTACTTGTGTCGACTAGGAAAAGAAAGAAAGAAGATTCTCATTAATAGACTGAGATGAAAGAGAAAGGGATTTTCTCACACATAGGTGGAAAAGTCCATTTGACATATGGAAAATCAAAAGGAAGAGAAAGAAGAGAACATTCCAAAACTATAGCATAAGGACAGTTTGTATCGGAGAAAGGAAGGCTTGACTGAACTAACACTTTCCTAGTTAGGTCGCATGTTAATATTCATCCCTTGAAAGAGAACGAAAAGCCATTGCAAGAGGAGGGGCCTACCACTACTGTTGTTTCAGTTCGATTTGGTGATATGGCCAAGAACCTAAAATGTGGGCAGAAATGTTAGTTTTCAAAACCAATATCTTTGCAAATCCAAACTTTTAACATAAAAATAAATTGTTCAGCTTTAGGTTTCCATGCATTGTTCTCTCTTTCTCTCACGTACACAAGGTTCTGTGTGTGTAAAGCATAGATAGATAGATGGATGGATAGATAGAAAATGTCTAAGCATTACTCTTTTATGCATTTTGAAAAGGTTGGATTTTATAGTGGCAAAAGTGGAAATTTATACAAATACTAATATTAATAATCAGTGTTTTCTTAAACCATATGTAAAAGTCAACCAAGACAATACTTTTAGGATGGAGGGAGTATATTTGACAAAGCTGTGCCATTAAATTCGTATTTTTTTGGATTGATATTTCATCATCGCAACTCACCTACCATAGAACAAAACGAATCCAATTCACCATTTTTTTTTTTGGCAAAAGTTTTGGGTTTTGATCGTCCCAATGATAGGACAAGATAGGAAAAGTTAAGAAAAGAAACCAAGTGAAGAAGATGTCAAACAAGCATGAATGTTAACGGGTCAACAAGTTAATAAAGTAAAGACCCGAGCTAATAAACTCAAAATTAACACTAATGAAACCAAGAGAGACTATTGTCTCGAGAAGAGAAAGTACGAAACTCGCGTGCCGCAACATTACAGACGCTGAACAAACCATCGGTAATCCAGACGGACGTTTCAATAAGGAACTAACCTGATATAACAATTACCCACGGCTAAAGCATACCGGGGTTAACCAACCAATGAAAACAACTAGAATAAAGAAAAGCCCCAAAGCTATTGCGTGCCCGGGAGACAAATGAATATAAAATTAAGACTCCGAACAACGACACGACACAATATGTCGGCCCAAAGAAGAACCAAATCAGAACCCAAGTGTTCTACCCGATTGTAAAGTCTAAATAACTTTACAATACAATGAGCTCACAAGAATATTAAAGTACAATATACAAATCAATGATGCTAGATGAGATAGGAATCCACAAGCTACTACTCGGGAATGTCGGCTGCTACAATCACGAACACACGAACTAAGCTCGAGCTATCGATCACTGCGATCTGCTACAATCACAATCTACTCGACCTCAACGTGGCGGACATGTTACTGCAACTAAAAACAAAGTACGGGATGAGTCATAATGACTTAGTACGCTACTACTAAACAATATAACATAATATGAAACATTCTTATAATAACAGTAACATCGCATTACGATGACGAAGCTCGTGATGATGTGTTGTATACTTTACAAGAAATCTCTCCTTCTCACTTACTAAACTGTCCAAATGAACTAGGGTGAAATTCTCTGTTCAACACAAACCAAATGAATTAGAAAGTAATTCTCATGAAAACATTACATGTAAGTATGTGTAACTTTATATATATACACATCAAGTCCTTCATGAAACTAGCAAGTATAAGCATGTATATTCACATATGTGCAAATCGAGTCTTTCATAGAATTATCAAGTATTAGTATGTATACCTACAGATATACACACCATGAAATTCAATAATGCGCAATCAAGATAAACATGGTTACTTTCGATCCCATGTCTCAATTAACACTTTGTTGTCACATAAGTGCTTGAAATAAATCACATAACAGGAGGATATGTTATAGTGCCGCTGCCGCAACTTAGATCCTGAAATGAAAACGGTTATCACAAGTGCAAGTTGTTTGATACATGTGAGTGATACATCGACCAAGAACACGATAGTATTATTCCAAGCACCCTAATGGTTACGACAAGGTACTCTTCTCCATTGTGATCAAATAGTGGAAGGTGTGTGCCTGATTATGGTGTGGCGACCCATCACTATCACGAATCTCATGATTCGTGACGGCGATGCGTCGTTTACCATCGAGACAAGACAAGTATGCTAGCTGGACTAATGGAATGACAAGTAGATGTTTACTCGGCATTAAAAATCAAGTAAGGAACGAGCTCGACAAGAGCGAACTTGTTCATATCAAGTAGATGTTTACTCATATTAAATCAAGTAGAAAGCGAGCTCGACAAGAGCGAACTCGTTCAAGATATACAAGCATGTTATCCACGACATGTTCACGATTAATCATATACATTACCATAGGAGCTCAATTGAGTCTCGAAAATACAAGTGTCAAGTTGTCCATCGAATGCTATTCAAGTTCCAAAGGCTAGTAATCTAGTCACATGGATTTCTAAGTGTCAAAGGATCTCGCCACGATCCTAGTAAGGTCCAATCGTTCCTTAACTCGATTCCGTTGAGTCTTCGCTACAATTATTCCCAAATAGAATACAAATGCTATATGCATTTCTATCCCTTCTCCATGTTCACAGTCCACATATATCTAGGTTCGTATTTCATTAAGAAGCCTTAGTTCAACAAGTTCACCATTCCACCTATTAGTGGAATCCAAGTTCAATACATGTACACGAATCAACTTTCAATAGGATATTTCAAGAGTAAATTATGCTTTGAGCCAATATATGAACTATGCTTATTAAATCATATTCATAATACAAGCAAGAAGAATTCAATCATTAACACGGATCATGGTCATGCTTTCTCATATCACAACGTAAATTAGAAATGGAAATTCATATTGTCAAGACTTGACATAATTACGCCTTATAAGTCATAATATTGAATTAGACATGGAAGGTTATTTCTAGCATTATACAAGCTAAGTTCGTAACATAATACTCGCAATTCACATAATTCTTGAGGCTACCTAGATTGTCTAGGTTTACCAAGCGACAAGGTCACACGCTACTCTTTCCACATTCAAGTCCTTAAGGGTTCAAGATAAGCCATGTTATAACACTTCGAGACTCCATTGAAGTTCTCTAAACGATAAGGGCCGTGAAGTACACTCAAAGGATAAACTCATATGGTATAGTCAATAATCTTTAAGGTGTCATGGCGATACTAATTCGTAAGACCGAGGCAATACAAGATTCTCTAACAAGGTTTCTAACGAGTCAAGGTAGGTTCATGCTCACAAGGCGACTCTCATGAGTTGGGGTCCCTATCATATTTAAATTCCAATTTCCATTTGAAGTCCACTACAGTCTAGATTGCACTTTTACAAGACATAAGACTTCATTTGAAGTCCACAAAATATCAATAATCTTAGTTCATAATTTGGCCATTTCAAATGTCCTTTATTTG
This sequence comes from Codonopsis lanceolata, assembly GCA_013146195.2. Lineage (NCBI taxonomy): Eukaryota > Viridiplantae > Streptophyta > Magnoliopsida > Asterales > Campanulaceae > Codonopsis > Codonopsis lanceolata. The sequence continues at coordinate 42,038,473 of CM028377.1, forward strand.
AATCACACATTTGTGACCTGAGCCTCCTTAATCCAACGACTAGTGATAAATTCACACTTACATTATCCAAGGACTTCGATTAGAGTCTTAAGCCCTAAACCAATACCAAAACACCAAGTTGGTCTTACCCGATTAATTCTCGAGTTCTCGAAATTGCGACCCGACGAACATGAAAGGTCATAGGAATTTATCCTAAGGTTCAAATAACAAATTTTATAATTAATTGACTCCACTTGGGTCAAATTACAAGTCTCAAATTCTAGGTCAAGGCAAAAATTCGGGATTTAATAATCTTCCGGTTTTCTAAACTCAAATAACAAGTGATTCCATACCAAATTATTCCCATAAACACAATAAACCCATAGAGATTCAAACCCACATGTTCACTAATCAAAGCCCCAATTAAATCATCTCATTTAGACATGCAATAACATGAGGAACCAAGGGAGACAAGCCTCCAACAACCTAGCATCATTTTAAGCTAGAGAGGGAAAGTAGTGAGTGTAGTCACGTACCTATATCGGCCAACAAACCTATTCGGATCGAAGATTGAATCAGTGGAAGGTATGCTACTTGCCAAGGGCTTCGATTTGGTGGTCTCCAGTCGAAAATCGGATGGCCAGATCTCCGACAATCATGCATACAAGGTGAAGGAACTTCAAGCTCACTTTCTCTCTCTAAGAACCCAACAAATAACAATGGAGGATGACAATGGCTGTCAATTGTGTTTGGGGAGATGATGAACTCATTAAAGGGTCAATCATATGCTTGAGTTATTAAGCTTTCTATTGGTTGATTAATGATGGCCCTTGATTAGAACTCATCCAAGGAATGAAATTAAGCCTAAAGAGGTCACAAATCAAGTGGGGGTTTGAATTGGGTCAGATGGGGTTCAAGGGTTCAAGCCAAAAATCTCAAAATGGAAAATCTAGTATTGCTGGTGCTGAGGCTGGGCGGTCGCGCAGGGTGATGGCTTTATCATGTTTTTACATGAGTCGACTCGTCATTCTTTAACAATTAACGGACACTTCGGCGACAAGTGGTGCTCAAAGACCGTAAGAAAAAAAAACTTGATAAGGTAATAGAAGAGGCGAAGATTTATTTGACTCGAACATATATAATGACTTTTGGAACCCCCAATTTATGAACTTGGTTGGGTTTTTGATAGAATGGAGAATAAAAAGGATTTAGCGAGCATACTCTATATGAGATGGTGACACAGAATGGGTAATAGGGACACCTTTGGTGTTTGAAAGCCCTCAGTCTTGATTTGCTGCTTACGATCTTTGCGTCGCCTGATTCTTCAAAAGGGTGCAGGTCGACGGATTTGTAGAGGCGTGAAGGAGTAATCTAAATAATACAACCTTTTAGATGTCCTACACTTTCTGGATTTCCCAGCCTTTCTAGCTTTCCCAGTTTTCCTGTCTTTTCCGACTTTCTCGGCTTTCCCGGCTCCCTAATCAGTCTCTTTTTATTTTATTTATTTTTTTAAGCGGTAAACCTCGACATCTTAAAGTAGGATTTACTAACATTGTATTTGAAATCGAGAGCGAACGATGCACTAATCGACTAATTACACAAGGTTAAGAGGGACGACGATTTAGGATAACAGTGAAGGGATTTTGTCCTATATATTTTTACTTTATTTATTTTAAACAAAAAGTCAATATAGAAAAATACCCTATATCTAGGTCGAACAAGCGTAGCTTGTTTTGACAGTCTGGGTTAAATCCTGGAATAGTGGATTCCTTCTCCAAAATATAGGACCTTCGTATTTCACCTGTATTCGACCCCTCAAGATTGGACAGATCTCGGGCGAAGGGCCTATATTCTTTCGGGGATCCACCATTCAAATGAATCTAGGGGATACCTTCAAAGTTTTTAATCAATTCCAGTGCATTTTATTTTATTTTTTACATTGGATTGGTCACTGACTCGAAGGTATAAGAACCGAGTGGTCAATGAAGTGTCATAAAAAAGATATACATGATATTAACATGGCTGATGCAGGGTTAGGTTGACTTACACCCAGTTGGCCCCTCATTAAGGGGCAAAAGGCGTGATAATTTCGACCTAAATCTCCTAATTCTTTTTCAAGAACATGGATACCCGGACGTGTTTATCAGGTTAAAGGTTAATAGTAAGAATATCTCTACATGAGTGAGCGTGTGTGAGTTAGCTAAAAACAGTAAACTCTTTTTTTCTTTTTGTAAATATAAAGAAGTAAATAATTTTTTTATTCTTTTATTATATATATATATATATATATATATATATATATATATATATAATTTTATTTTTTGAAAGAAACATTTAGCAGCAATATAAAGCAGTAAAGCAAGTAAACATTTTGTGATTCATGAATGGGAGGGGATAATTACGTACATTTGGATGGTTTTCCCAGCGGAGCTAAGAATAAATAAAAAATGGGGCAACTATCTAATTTTATCAATGACAAATTTGCCCTAAGCTCATGTACCAGATACATAATGTCCACACTATTCCAAAAGGAACAAAAATATCACTCCCTTTTTTTTTTTTCGGTTTCCTGCAAAATTTGTTAGTAATATCAAGAATACCAAACACCAAATTTCCAATATACCCTTTTTTTTCCAAAGTAAATCAAAGCTTTTGATCGAATCCGAAGGCTGCCTACGTTCCTCATTTTGAGGCTCAGGTCATCGTAGTTCAATTCTGTCAAATGAATTTTCTTTTTCCTAAAATTTTTGATTGATTTTTCTTTCAAACACATTGAAAAATATACCGCAGATAATTTTTTTTGAAACCCTGATTGTTTTTCTTTTTCTTGAATTGAAAAAAACAAATTTTTTTTTGAATGAAATGGAACTATTACGTACCTCCGGATAGTATTCTGAGCAAAGCAAAGGATAAATAATAAACTCTTTTCTTTTTCTGCCCCTGCAAAATTGTTAGGGACAACAAAGGAAAACAACACAAAAATCCCGATATGTATGTATGTGTGTGTGTGTACAGACAAAACACGATTTAAAGGAATTTTTTGTTGCTTTTGATTTTTTTTAAGAAATTTTTTTTTTGAAAGGTGGAGTAACAGAGAAAGTGGGCGCAACAAACGGCAAAATAGGCGACCCGATGGATAAAATGAACACAACATCAAACAAAATTGTTCAAATTAAGAAATGAATACCGTGCCAGAAAAGTGGGCGCAACCCAAGACCAATTTGGGCGCTGCGCCCGTTTTTTATTTTATTTCACTTTTTCCCTCCTTCGTGCACTTTGCCTCTAACCTTTTTTCCTTTGTCATTAAGACCACCTCTTATTCCCTTCTTGTCATTTAACTCCCTTTGATCTTTTCAAGTCTTTTTTTTTAGAAGAAAAAGACTATGCCCTTTTTTTAAATGACTTTGAAAATAATTTCTTTTGGAAAACACTCAAAAATAAATAAATTTCCTTCTAACTCTTTTATTTACTTTTTAGTTTTTGAAGTAACCTTTTTTTATTTATTTATAAAACAACCCTCTTTTTTTTTTTGAAACATCTTTGATCTATTTTGTTTTTGAACTTTTGAAGAAAACTTTCTCCTTTTTTCTTTTTTTGGAACATATTATTTTTGAAACCACTATTTTTTCAATATTTTTTTTTCGAAAAACTAAATTATTATTATATATTTTTTAATAAAAAACGATTTTTTTAAAAAAAATTCTTTTTTGAAAAGCGAATATTATTTTTTGAAAAAAGAAATTACTATTATTATTTTACTTTACTATATATATATATATATATATATATATATATATATATATTAAAATGATTTATTTATTTATTTATTTTTGAGTAAATGAACTAAAAAATCTAAACTAACGCGGATGTGGTTTGGCAACAACAAATCAAGATAAAAAAAAATAGGAACGAATTATTTCTAGTCTAGCTGGTGCTTAATTTAATCATATTTTTGCTTTTCTTTAACTCAAGTTCTGGTAGTCGGGTGCACTATAATATTCGCTACGGGCTCTCGCAACGTATAGCAAATCTAGCTACAACTCCTAGCTACGGGCTCTCGCTTCTTATAACATAGGAGAAAATAGTCGCATATCAAAACAAGCACCCTATGACTATCTACGCATGATCTCCTCTCGGTCTCACGTAACGTAAACAATTATTGTGATTTTCGGAATTAATAGGACAGACTCTCGCATCTTATCCTATAATTCTAGTGATCATCTAATGGTTCGCTACGTCATTAAAAACCTGAAGAGCACAAAATAATAACCAAACGCATGGGTAATACTTCGAAAAAAGAAATTCCCTAAATTTTTCTACAAGTCATGAAGGTAGCCGAGACAAATAAAATTGGTTAACTACGGGTTCTCGCATCTTATAGTCAACCCTAACCTCCCCGACCTCGCGAATGACTAAGGTGGTTCGATTGCGTGTCAAACCTAGTCTCATTTTGGCTATCGGTGTGTGTCACAAAACACCAACTATTAAATTGATTGGTCAGAAATATAAAGGTAGCTCTCGCGGATCCTAAATATTTCTAAAATCATTTAATTAGTGATAAATTAATTAAAGGCATTAAGTGCACAAAATAATAACCAACATGAATGTGTACTAAATAAAGAGATATATTAAATTAAATCACTACTTTTGACATAGAAAAATAATTGCATTTCCATAATAATTAAGCACAAACCAATTCTTCAATTACAATATTAATCAACCCAAGAAATTATACTCAACTATAAAAAATAAAGATAGGAAGAATTAAACCGAGAAAAGTTCGTTTCCGAGGTTGAAATCAATTGTAAATGCGCCGTTGGCTCTTGAAATGATGCTCCAAACCTTCATTAACGAACAATTAAATGGAGAAATGGAAGAAAATTTGGTGGAAATGGAGATGGTGCCTCATTTAGGGCTAACAGCCCCAAATGGGGACTTCTTTCAAAATGAAGGCCGGCTGGGAGTATTAAGGGAGAAGGCAGCAAGTCACAAGGCAAGGTAGGGGAATAATAGGCAGAACAGAGGAAAGTTGGGGGCAAAAATGGGAGAAATAAGGGAGATGGGTCTCGGTTGGGAGGGGAGGGCTGAACCAAGGTTGAACTTCGCGGGTCACCTGCTGGTTAAACGGGTGAAGGTGAGAGAGATAAGCGGGTGGAAACGCGGGTGAATGGGCTGGAGATGGGCCGGTGGTAGCGCGGGCTGACCCGGATCCAAGGAGGAGACGTGGGTTGGCCGAGTGAGATCGAGTTCGAGACAATTGCGGCGGAACTTATTCAATTTGCCGCCGGTGTCTCAACAATGGCGCCTTCGCCGGAATCGCTTGAATGGTCCTCCGTTAATATTTTCAGCCTCCGTTAGCCTCTGTTAAGCTGATTTTGCTTTGAATTACTTAACGGACTTAACGAACTTTGTCCAAATAATTCCCAAAACAACCTTTAAGCCCGGAATTACCTCGACCTTCATGCTAAACACCGTATAAAAGCTCGATTATGCTTGGAAACCTACATTAAGCACAAAAAACACAAATACTAATATTTCCAAAGCATAATTAATTCAAAAATAACACAAAATAAAAGAAAATTTCCGGGAAAATTTGTGGAAATCTTGCGCTCATCACACCCACAAACTTAAACTTTGATCATCCTGAGCAAAGAAAATGAATTATGAAAATGCTCGAGAACAAAATGAAATGAAGGCGGCGCTCAATTAAGATCCCACAAGCATTACCATCCAATAGATCAACCCCAAGATTATAAATATGCATAATAGAGGTATGAATTTATTCATATGCTATCAAACAATCCTCAAACAATCATTCATACCTTAAAACATTTTTTTTACCCAAAAGTAGCAATGCTATAGCTTAGATTGAACGGCCAACCGAAATACCAAATGCAAGTCAAACCGGGAGAGTCATCAACAAGTATTTTCTCACAAGACAAGACAAGAACACACGGTATGACAATATCAATAGGACTTCATAAGCTTGTAATGTTCGGCCAAGGTTTGGGCTACAAATGAAGGATAAGATAGCAAGTCAAGAGAGCAAAGAATTTGAAGTCTTCACATAATGACTAGCTTCATTAAAGCATAACTCTTCAAATAACCACAAACTCACTTCAACAACCCCTTAAACATTAAACTTTGGGTTGAAAAAGTATCTCATCTACCACAAACAATTAAACACCATCCTTATATCTCCTTGAGAAAATTGAGGAACAATGACATTTTTTTTTTCTTTTGTGACCACTCTTTATTTTTCTTTTCTTTTCTTTTGATTTTTCTTTTCATTGCTTTCCAAGGGGGCTCTTTTCTTTTTCATTTTTTTTTCACCACCATTCAACAACAATTATCAAATCCCCAACATCAACATTAATAAGAACAAAATCATCATGAAGCACACACTTCCCAACAAGATTATAAAAATAAAATAATTCATTTCAAATCATGCTCTCTTGAAAGGAGACAGCTAAAGTGTATAGGTTCATGGGATAGGATAATGCAGGTATAAGAAATGAAGTCGAATGGGGGTCATTGTGTGCTCTAGGTACACGCCATTCTTTAAATGAGCTCAACGGGGACACTAGAAATTTTTGTGAGATAAATGGGTAGGATAGAGAAAGGCACAAACGGTCCAAAAATGGCCTATATCATACTCTTGTCATACACACATGCCCAAACCAAGATTTTCATCATCAACATATAACTCTCGGCATTTAGACTCACAAAATGATACTCTTAGACATGCATAACTATCACTAAAGCAAAGCATAAAAATATTTCCATCATCAACTTGGGCAATATCTATTATGAATGAGGTGATGCTACCACATGAATCACAAACATATCCTCAACTATGCATATAGTAATCTCAAAATTGACTCCAAGAAAATAATGCAAGTACAACTCAAAGAACGCCAAAAATGGAGATGCGATTGATCAAAGCATAAACAATTTGGGGCGTATAAAGCACAAGATTTTCAGAATTTTCAAAGTTCACTAACCAAATCATACTCCCTAAACTTTAAAGTAAAGGAAGAAAGAAATGAAAGAAAACTCCCTCAAAGTTGATTTCTTATGAAGTCCGGGCCGAAAAGATCCACTTCAATAATCTCTATAAGCAACCTTCTACAATGAAGCGCTAATCCCCTGCATCAAATCAAGCTCAAAAGAAAAGAGTAGAAATGCAATTATCGAAATAAATAAAAAAAAGAAAATAAAATAAATTTTTTTGTGTGGGGACACTATTTACACCTCCCTACAAATCCACAAACTCGGGAGGGCTAAAAAAAGCGACTCAATATACAAAACATATAAATACAAAAGCAAGTAAACTAATTTAAAAAAAAAACATGCTCAAAATACAATCAGCTTCGCTTGGTATCGATATTAGCATATAGGAGCAAAAATGAAATCATTCCCCGGCAACGGCGCCAAAAACTTGATGTGCGCGGGCAAGATTACCCGGCCGTATCAAGTAATAAAGTTCGTAAGTACGAGTCGATCCCACGAGGAATGCGCGTAATTCTCACTCCAACTAAGTACCGAAATTATGCTAACTAATTATATTTGAGCGAAAATAAAATTGAATTAAAATCTAAAAAATATAAATAACCTAGAAAACAATTAAATCTAAACTAACGTGGATGTGGTTTGACAACAACAAATCAAGATAAAAAAAAAATAGGAACGAATTATTTCTAGTCTAGCTGGTGCTTAATTTAATCCTCTTTTTTCTTTTCTTTAACTCAAGTTTTGGTAGTCGGGTGCACTATAATATTCGCTACGAGATCTTGCAACGTATAGCAAATCTAGCTACAACTCCTAGCTATGAGCTCTCCCTTCTTATAACATAGGAGAAAATAGCCGCATATCAAAACAAGCACCTTATGACTATCTACGCACGATCTCCTCTCGGTCTCACGTAACGTAAACAATTATTGTGATTTTCGGAATTAATAGGATGGACTCTCACATCTTATCCTATAATTCTAGGGATCATCTAATGGTTCGCTACGCCATTAAAAGCCTGAAGAACACACAATAATAACCAAACGCATGGGTAATACTTCACAAAAAGAAATTCTCTAAATTTTTCTACAAGTCATGAAGGTAGCCGAGACAAATAAAATTAGTTAACTACGGGCTCTCGCATCTTATAGTCAACCATAACCTCCCCGACCTCGCGAATGGCTAAGGTGGTTCGATCGCGTGTCAAACCTAGTCTCATTTTGGCTATCGGCGTGTGTCACAAAACACCAACTATTAAATTGATTGGTCAGAAATATAAAGGTAGCTCTCGCGGATCCTAAATATTTCTAAAATCATTTAATTAGTGATCAATTAATTAAAGGCATTAAGTGCACAAAATAATAACCAACATGAATGTGTACTAAATAAAGAGATATATTAAATTAAATAACTACTTTGGACATAGAAAAATAATTGCATTTTCATAATAATTAAGCACAAACCAATTCTTCAATTACAATATTAATCAACACAAGAAATTATACTCAACTATCAAAAATAGAGATAGGAAGAATTAAACTGAGCAAAGTTCGTTTCCGGGGTTGAAATCAATGTAAATGCGCCGTTGGCTCTTGAAATGATGCTCCAAACCTTCATTAACGAACAATTAAATGAAGAAATGAAAGAAAGTTTGGTGGAAATGGAGGTGGTGCCCCATTCAGGGCTAACAACCCCAAATGGGGACTTCTTTCAAAATGAAGGCCGGCTGGGAGTATTAAAGGAGAAGGCAGCAAGTCACAAGGCAAGGTAGGGGTATAATAGGCAGAACAGAGGAAAGTTGGGGGCAAAAATGGGAGAAATAAGGGAGATGGGTCGTGGCTAGGAGGGCTGAACCAAGGCTGAACTTCGCGGGTCACCCGCTGGTTAAACGGGTGAGGGTGAGAGAGCTAAGCGGGTGGAAACGCGGGTGAATGGGCTGGAGATGGGATGGTGGTAGAGCGGGCTGACCCAGATCCAAGGAGGAGACGCGGGTTGGCTGAGTGGAGAGAGGCTGGCAGAACGTGCCAAGTGGCACCGCTGGGAGATCGACAAGCGCTAGGAGTTCAGACAATTGCGGCGGCCTCCCTGAACTTATCCAATTTGCTCCGGTACCCCTGGTGTCTCAGCATTTAGCGCCGCTTTCCAGAATTTCCCAGACTATGAAGAATGGTCCTCCGTTAATATTTTCAGCCTCCGGTTAAGCTGATTTTGCTTTGAATTACTTAACGAACTTTGTCCAAATAATTCATAAAACAACTTTCAAGCCCAGAATTGCATCGAACTTCGTGCTAAACATCGTATTAAAGCTCGATTATGCTTGGAAACCTACATTAAGCACAAAAACACAAATAATAATATTTCCAAAGCATAATTAATTCAAAAATAGCACAAAATAAAAGAAAATTCCCGGGAAAATTCGTGGAAATCTTGCACTCATCAATAACTCTAAAAAAACATGAGTCTAGCTCTCTTTTGTTTTAAAGAAAACTATAAAATCCCCAGCAGAGTCGTTACTTTGAGTGCTCCGTTCCGAACCGGTCCCCCCCACTGTAAGGCGGGGTGGTTTCAAAACTTCGAGTGCGTGAAATATGATCGACCTCCATTTGTTGTCTCAAAAATGTGTTACAGAGTCGCCACCTCTATTTTATGGTTAAACAAAGAAAAACCAAAATTACTGAATTATATGGGTTCGGGGGCTAAGTTACGAGTTAGGAAGGGGTTGGACACTCAACTCACCCTTTCGGTCTCAAAATTGGTTTATCAATATGCTTGTTTTATTTTATACACTTTGGTTCAGAAAAATACATTTATATGTAAAAGAAAGAAATAAAGAGATATTATTTTACTTTTACTAAAGAAAAGAAACCAAAATTACAACGGAAATAATACAACTTAGAGAATAATTACAACATTTTTGTAAGCTATTTTAAGAATAAAATAGTTATGATAAGTTGGAAAAAAAACTTATTAAATAATGAGAAACATAATTATTTTTATATTTAAAGTATGTGCAGAAAAGAAACTGATTAAAACTGTCAGAAATTATGACTACTTTACATTAAAGTAAAGACATAAAATAAATTAATTAAAATAGAAGAAAAATATAACTATTATTACATTTAACGTAATAACGGAAAAGAAACTAATTTAAACAGGACGAAAATGTAAATATCATTACATTAAAGTAAGAACGGAAAGGAAACTGATTTAAATATGAGGAAAATGTAACTATTATTACATTAAAGTAGGAACGAAAATGAAACTAATTTAAACAGGAAGAAAATATAACTAATTATTACATTAAAGTAGAAACAGAAAGGAAACTTAATTAAATAGAAAGAAAATGCAACTATTATCATATTAAAGTAAAGATAGAAAAGAAACTAATTAAATATCTACATTTTAACTATTTATATATTAGAGTATAAATATAAATGAAACTTACTTAGATATATATATTTAAGTTATAGATTATAATAAATAACTACGTGGACAGAATTTACCTCTTAGAACGCGAGTGTCTAAACTCAGTATGGCTGGGTTTAAGCCCACTAGACGGTTTACATGTGCTTCCCCTGTCCTTCCGAGAAAGAAAATATTTTTGTTTTGTTTGTGTGTTGTCGAAATTTAGGCGGCGTAACTGCTTGTATTTGTTACTTTTCACCATGGGATCCGGGCGGCACAACTGCTTGTATGGGTCTAAAGTATGTCGATGTCGGGTTTGAAATTGGGTAGCGCAACTGCTTGTTTTTTCTTGATATCGCGTCTGAAATCGGACAGCGCAACTGTTTGTTTTGGCTTGTTGGAACCGGTTAAATAAGGCGGGAACCTAATCGGTAACTAGATTTATATTTGGACGATGGGTTTAAGTGTATAGGGAGGAATCACTCAGCCTAAAGGGAAGGATTGATTTCAGCAGCTTAACAGCATTCTGTAAGTTACTTACAGAAACTCTCTTCGTAATTTCCTTCAGCGTTCTGTAAGTATCTTACAGAAACTCTCTCCGTAATTTCCTTCAGCGTTCTCCGCTCTCTACTCTTCCGTGTGACGACCCGACCCGGATCCCAAGACGAGATCCCAAGGTCGTGCCGTCAGGAAACAAGTAACAACAAACAAATAACAAATAATGGGTAAGACCATAACGACAATACACCAACAACTTAAAACACATGCGGAAACGAAACATAAAATCACAGTGGCGCCCGAGCTAACAAGCTCAAACTAAAAACAACCAAAGAGATAATTAATCTCTCGGTCCAAAAATTCGACGCACGTGCCGCAACATTGGGCACGTAGAGCAAAACTTCCTGTCATGCAATATAAATATATAGCAACAAATAAACCAAGTCATCGGTGACGTTACAGCCAGAACCCAACATTACATTAAGTATAAGACTCTAGTCTAACATACTCAACGACTAAAAACATGCAGGAGAGCAAACATGATAATTTAACAACCATGATAGCATACTAAAATATAATCATTAACATCCACCAAGCGCGACTAATACAAGTCGGCCACCAAAGGAATAAGTACTAATAATCTTAAGTACAAACATCAAGATAGCATACTGAAATGCAACCATCAACATACACCAAGCACGACTACTACACGTCGGCTACCAAAAGAATAAGTTAACCAACATAAGTACAAATATTACATACACAAATAGGTTTAACAACTAGAAGCAACTAGCAACCAAACCGTCGATGCAACAAGCATTCAATCAACATCTAAATCATGTTAATGATGTTATGAATGGCCTCTAACATTTATCCATATGCTTTCAACATAAATCATAAACCCAAGTTTCAAAACATCCCGTGAAGGAAAGGTGCATACGAGCATATCAAACGACGTCAATGAACATGCTATTGACTCTAAACATTTGATTGAGTTAAGTTAACATGTTTATGATGAATATGAATGTATGAAATCATGCATAATATAAGCAAGTAATGTTTTAGGGTTTTACATTCTGTCTTTTTTTGCACTGAAAGAGACCTCTATTTATATGCAAAGGAGCAGACTTGACCTTGAAAAACGAAGAAAATATATTTTGCATTTGTGCTTAAAGTGATTGTACCTTACATTGAAAATATTGTACCGAAGAAGGAATTACTGAACTCACAAAAAACAAATGGGCCCCCCTATTACAAAATGGGGCTCAACGCCCATTTATGTAATAGGCAGCGCCTATTTGTGTCTTTGGCCTAGAGAATTTTCATCCTGCCCCTTGTTGTTCCTTCCTTGTCTGTTGTTTCGTTTTTTTACACTTTAAACTCATCTTTAATGAAAATATAACATTTATTAATCCATTTAAAAATTAAAAATTATATATATAGAACATATATAAATTAAGGGTACAAAATTAAGATGTCTATATTACCCATTCCATATCTAATCAAACCAGTTAATAATCGTCAATTTTTTTCTGATTCGGTTAGATGCCCACAATTTGAATCAAAATTGCCATCCCTAACAATAGGTAAGAAGTAGTTAGAGATTGATTTGTGTTGTTTTTGCCTTTTGATTACTTGTCTTCCTAGGGTCCCTGTTTTTCCAATTTCCATTATTCCTTCCGGCCCAAAAGTCCATTGTTTTGTTATTTATAGATTAGAGTATTTAACAGTGTGTCGTTTGTGATTAGTTAAATACTTCCTTCGTTTCACTCAAATAATCCTTATTTGAAAAATCTAATTATTAAGTAGTATATTAATGTCATTAAAATTAGTCATAATTATAAAAAATAATTAAGAACAAAAAATGTGGTTACAATACAAATGAAGGGCAGTGCCGGTCCTAAGATTTTTGGGGTCCTAGGCGAACATAAAAAATGGGGCCCCAACAGATATATATTTAAAAAAAACTTGCAAAGAAAAATTAACGAATTAAAAATTATCAAACTTAACACCGTTTGTAAATCGATAATAATCGAAAGAAAAACGATACATAAATAAAAATGTGTGACTTAAACATAACTAGAGTTTATGATTTACCTCTTAAAAAATCGGTAACAATGAATTGAAATTCCAAAGATTCAAGGTAATACAAATTTTCCCTTTTGTAGTTTTTTTTTTTCAATAACTTCAATTTGACAAAAATAAAATAAAATGTGATTCCGCCTCCTTTGCTGCAATTGGGGGGCCACCCTTTCTCTATGTTTAATAGTTGATACTTTGCTGCTTTAATTGCCACTCACCAAGCTGAATTTCGCGTCATAAGTCATAGCCATTATATGGTAAGTGTATTTTAATTTACAAAAAGACTCTTTGTTTATATAATATATACTAAGTGGTATATAGATTTTGGGGGCCTTATTTTGGACTTAAATTTTGGAGGCCCTAGGCTAAGGGCCGGCCCTGATGAAGGGTAAATATGAAATATTATAGAAATTATAAGCATAATTTTTTAAAGTAGACTATTAGAGTGAAACATTTCAAAATAGTATAGTGGACTTTTTGTTTGGAACGCGGAGAGTAATAACGTTGTTCCTCAAAGACTTAGTGGAGAAGATTGATTATCATTTACTGGAGAAGATTGATTATGAAGATCTAATTGAATATTTTGCATCAAAGAACGTCTGAAGGATTATACTCTTCAAATAAAAATTCTAGTAGTAATTTGGAAACTTAGTGATGTATGTACATCATATGTAAGAGAAATAGTTTTAATATTATAATACTATAAAATATATTCTTTATTTTTATTTTTTGGTATTTTTTTTTCAATTTCTGGTCTTATATTAAATTTAAGACATGACCTCGAAAAAGTCAAAACCGGCCTGCCATTGCAAGTATGAGAAATCGACTTAGCATATGCGGAGGTGAAAAGATGAATTTTGGTCATAGGTATGGGTTGGCTGTCAATTATGAAACTTTCACCATTAGCGGCAAGGAAGTATTGATGGTGTGGTCTCCATAAGTTGACAGGGAATATTTTTGAATTCAAAATTAATACAGAGGATCCCGTATAAAATTGTGGAAAAAGTGAAGCGAGGTTTGGTATTGCTACTTATGGTCGTTGTAATTGATGAGAATAACTATACGTTTTTACATTTCAAGAAATACTTTGATACGAACCTGGACTCAGTCAAGCATTGGACGTGGGCAGTAAGCTGTTAGTGGAATTAGTCTTTAGCTGAATTGTAGGCAATAAGTTGGATAGCATTATCTTATTATCTTAAGCATTATTTTAGGATTCTTGTTGCATTTGTTTATTATAAATAGTCTCCTAACTATTCAATGAAAGGCATGCATAAATAATATTCTATTTCTCTCTTCTATTCCCAGTTCTTTTCGAGTAGCAGCATATTTCTGTCTCCCAAAGGGTCTGGTCTCAGTCACGAGCCTTTCCCTTCGGTTCCCATCCTCATTCACTTATCAGTGGTATCAGAGCTGTTACGATCATGGACACTCGGGGAAAAACCAATGCCGAGTTTCGTAATGATGTTAACGAAGCCATAGCCCGGCACGAATCAAGTTTCGATCAAATCCACGCAACCTTGCAAACGGTCCTCACTGAGTTGCAATCCTTGCGAACCTCGCACTCCCCGGTTGACATCAACCCCTTCTGCCAAGGCGGAACCTCCAATACTGTCACTGCCCATGCACCAAACCCCCACCAATCCCGTCTCAAGCTCCACTTCCCTAAGTTCAATGGGGGAAGATCCCAATGGCTGGGTTTATAAAGTAGAGCAATACTTCGAGTTTTGCTCAATATGCCCGGACCAACAGGTGCAACTCGCTTCCTTCCACCTCGAGGGCATTGCCCTGCAATGGCACCGTTGGTTCACCAAATTCCGCGGACCACAAAACTGGCGCGAATTCACAAAGGCAGTGCTCGCTCGTTTCGGGCCAACTGAATACGAAGATCCTTCTGAAGCACTGACACGGCTCCGGCAAGTCTCTTCCGTGGCAGCTTACCAAGAAGCGTTTGAACGCTTGTCGCACCAGGTAGATGGCCTTCCTGAAACCTTCCTGGTTGGGTGTTTCATTGCTGGCCTCCGAGACGAAGTTCGTTTGGATGTCAAGCTTAAGCAACCCAAGACACTCATAGATGCAATCGGGATAGCTCGTTTAGTTGAAGAAAAAAATCAACTCCATAAGAGACCCTCAGACCAAAACCGCTCTCAATCAGCCCTCACGATGCCGAAGACGAACTCTAGTCAAAATCCTGGAATTCTTGGACCGACACCGCCACGGAACACCCCGGCGGCCTCACCCGCCAACTTCCGACGCATCTCCAACCAAGAGGCTAGGGAGCGACGTGCGAAAGGGTTGTGTTTTTACTGTGATGAAAAGTTCATTCCAGGACATCGTTGCCAGCATCCTCAACTATTTATGATCGAAGAGAGTCACCAGCTAGCCATGGAGCCAGAACCTAACGAGGATATGCCTGAAATTTCTTTCCATGCTATTTCAGGAACCATTCACCCTCACACCATCCGAGTTAAGGGAAAATTAAAAAATATCTTGGTGACCATACTTATTGATGGGGGCAGCACCCATAATTTCATAGACCAAGCTACTGTCACTAAATATGGAATACCCATTAGCCCGGACCAACCATTCCGTGTTACTATTGCTAACGGCGACCAAATTGAATGTAGGGGACTGTGTCGGGCACTTACCATTGACATCCAAGGTACGCCAGTCACCGCTGATTTTTATGTACTTCCGGTAACAGTTTGTCAGCTTGTTCTAGGTGTGCAGTGGTTGCAAACTCTTGGCCCAGTACAGACAGATTACCAGAAGCTCACTTTGTCCTATGAGCAAGAGGGAAAAACACACACATTCCATGGCCTTAGACAACCTTCCTTGGAAGCCCTTACAGAGAAGGAACTCAACAGTATCACTGGTATAGGATACTTTCTACATATCACACTCACTACCGAAACTTCTAGCAGTCAGATTGCATCGTCGGACATTAACCATCTTCTCTCAGAATTTTCAGATATCCTTGAACCACCCACCAGCCTTCCTCCGAGACGAACCCATGACCACCATATCCCACTACAACCCCACACGGGTCCTGTAAGCGTGCGGCCGTATCGCTACCCACACTACCAAAAAAGAGAGATTGAAAAAATGGTGCGTGAGTTACTTCAGACTGGGCTAATTCGTCCCAGTCACAGCCCCTTCTCATCTCCGGTTCTTCTAGTCAAGAAAACTGATGGGAGCTGGCGTTTCTGTGTCGACTACCGTGCCTTGAACCTCATCACAATCAAAGACAAATTCCCCATTCCAGTGATCGATGAGCTCCTTGATGAACTTTTTGGAGCGAAATTTTTTACAAAGCTGGACTTGACGTCGGGGTATCACCAAATTCGAGTTCATGAGGAGGACATCTCCAAAACGGCGTTTCGCACCCATGACGGCCATTACGAGTTCGTGGTGATGCCGTTTGGGCTTACCAATGCGCCCGCGACTTTCCAAAGTCTGATGAATGACTTATTCCGTCCATATCTCCGGCAGTTTGTTTTGGTCTTTTTTGATGACATCCTTGTCTATTCCAAAACATGGGCAGAGCACATTTCACACCTTCGCACTGTTTTCAATATATTGCAGACTAATCAATTATTTGTCAATGCAAAAAAGTGCAGATTTGGTGTTCCTCAAGTGGACTACTTAGGCCATGTAATCTCAGCACAAGGAGTAGCGGTCGATCCGGGTAAAATCAAAGCAGTTCTTGATTGGCCAACACCCTCCACAGTACGAGAAATCCGTGGGTTCCTCGGGCTTGCTGGCTACTACCGTAAATTTATTCGCCACTTTGGCATCATTGCTGCTCCTTTAAATCAGTTGCTGTCCAAAACAGGCTTCAAATGGGATGACACCGCCAACAGAGCTTTTCATCAACTCAAGGTCGCCCTGACCTCCCCACCTGTGCTGAAACTTCCTGATTTTTCTCAGAGGTTCATAATTGAGTGTGATGCTAGTGGCATTGGTATTGGAGCAGTACTCTCTCAACACAACGGGCCAGTTGCCTACTATAGTGAGGCTTTAAAAGGCAAGGCGCTACTCTTGTCCGCATACGAAAAGGAAATGCTAGCTATTGTCAAATCCATTCGAAAATGGCGACCTTACTTATTAGGGAAGCCTTTTACAGTACGCACAGATCAACGGAGTCTTAAATATTTATTGGAGCAGCGCATCACTACCCCGGCACAAACACGTTGGCTGCCAAAGATTCTTGGGTATGACTATGAAATAGAGTACAAACGTGGGTCAGACAATACAGCGGCAGATTCTCTCTCTCGGGTGGTTGAGTTCCACTTCATCTCCATTTCAGCTCCACGTGCTGATTGGTGGCCTCAATTACAGGCAGAAGTTCGAAGTGATCCATTCTATCACAACTTGCATCTTACGTCAAATCACACCCAATTGCAGCAGCGCGATGATGTTTGGTTCCTTAAGGATAAAATTTATTTGAGTCCTTCCTCTCATTTAATTCCTAAAATCCTGGCAGACTGTCACTCTTCTCCCACCGGCGGACATTTTGGGTTCAATAAGACCCTCTCGCGACTCAAACTTAGTTTTCGATGGCCACACATGCAACGGAGAGTAAAGAAATTCATCCAGGAATGCGACACCTGCCAACGATTCAAAACGGACACCATGAAACCAGCTGGCCTGCTTCAACCCTTACCTATCCCGACCCGAATATGGACAGAAATCTCCATGGATTTTATCGAAGGTCTTCCACCATCCAATGGGCATACAGTCATCATGGTCGTAGTGGATCGTTTGACAAAATACGGTCATTTTGTGGCTCTAAAACATCCGTATACAGCCCGGACAGTGGCCAAGCTATTCATCGCCAACATCACCCGCCTCCATGGATTTCCTACTTCCATAGTAAGTGATCGTGACAGGGTATTCATTAGCTCTTTTTGGCAGTCCTTATTTCAGTTGCAAGGAACTAAGCTCTGTATGAGCTCGAGTTACCACCCCCAAACGGACGGGCAAACTGAGGTCGTGAACCGTACCTTGGAGCAATATTTACGTTGTTTTGCTGGTGATCAGCCACGCAAATGGTGCGAGTGGCTTCCTTGGGCAGAGTTTAGTTACAACACTTCCATCCATTCAGCCACTAAAATGACCCCCTTCGAAGCTGTGTACGGTATTCCACCACCCCATTTATTGACTTACATTCCAGGTACTTCCCGTGTCCAGGCTGTTGATGAGCACCTCCGAGATCGAAATACTATCCTACGAGAACTGCGTCGCAATTTGTCTGTGGCCTCCCAACGCATGAAGACGCAAGCGGACCAAAAAAGACGAGAAGTTTCATTCTCGGTCGGGGACTATGTCTATCTGAAGCTCCAACCATATCGCCAAACATCGGTAGCTTTCCGGGCTTCGCTAAAACTGTCCCCCCGATTTTATGGGCCCTTTCAGATTATTGAGAAACTTGGCCCTGTAGCTTACCGATTAGAACTTCAGCCAAGCGCCCGTGATTCATAATGTATTTCATGTGAGTTTACTCCGGGCCAACGGGGACTAACCATACTGTCCCAGCCCCAAAGCCAAATTCCATCTACTTAAGATTACGGCATTCTTCCCCAACCTGAAGCTATCTTGGATCGTCGCGTCATCCACAAAGGAAGGTACCGTCCCAAGCCAGAGGTTCTCATCAAATGGAAGGGAGCTCCAGCCGAAGATGCTACCTGGGAGAATGCTTGGCGTCTTTCCAGGACTTATCCAAATTTTTTCCTTGCGGACAAGGAACTTTCAACGGGGAAGGAATGATACGAACCTGGACTCAGTCAAGCATTGGACGTGGGCAGTAAGCTGTTAGTGGAATTAGTCTTTAGCTGAATTGTAGGCAATAAGTTGGATAGCATTATCTTATTATCTTAAGCATTATTTTAGGATTCTTGTTGCATTTGTTTATTATAAATAGTCTCCTAACTATTCAATGAAAGGCATGCATAAATAATATTCTATTTCTCTCTCTTCTATTCCCAGTTCTTTTCGAGTAGCAGCATATTTCTGTCTCCCAAAGGGTCTGGTCTCAGTCACGAGCCTTTCCCTTCGGTTCCCATCCTCATTCACTTATCATACTTTAAAGAAGACCGGCTAAAATAATAAGAAAGTGTACGACCGAGATTCAATGAGACATGAAATGTAACAGAGAGTGAGATAGATGATTTAGAACAGACGAAACTTAATTACTACTGGCAAGTTGCCTCACCTATCAGTAACATACATAAATATGCTTACATTACAATTTCTTCTTCAAAAATCTTTGTGGAAACAGCTGCTGCAAGGGCAGCAGTGAAACTGCGATTCCTAGTCAAAGAAGTAGCCATATGTTCAGCTAAAAACTCCTTAAGTTTGGATTTCATCGTCATATCTGAACTAAACATTTCTTCAGTTGTTAAGGTTGAAGGAAATACGCCTTCGGTCGCCACCAATGAAACCTCTCTGCTAGGGTTTTTGTGATTGTGCTTTCCTTCATATATAGCTACAAGAACTGAGGCATCTTCATTACTTCGTTGCACCTATATTCAGTATAGACATCTTTTTTTTTTCAAATGAGAGAGATTGTGGCTGTCTCAAACCATCAATTCATCAAAGAGTTTCATACATAGTTATTGGTATTTTACGATATGCGATACGTATTCTACGATACGATATAAAAATGAAGTAATCGATATGTATCTTATGCAGGCCCGATTTTGGAGGGGTTTAGAGTGATCGACCGAACAGGACCCCCAATGTAAGAGGACCCAATTTTATATATGTGTAGGCTAGTTTTATAGATATAATATAAATAATGTAACTATAGTGAACAAATTGTCTTTTGACTCAATGAATTGAGTAATTGTATAAGTGACGTCTGTAACCTTAGAGTCCAAGTTTCAAGCCACTTCATTGCCATTTTTGTACTTTTTTTTTTTATTTTCGGTCTACGATCAATTATTATTAGTATTATTTTATGCATATTATATCATATACTCCCTCGATTTAGTTAAATAGTCCCATATATTATTTTGATAGATTTTACGTAAATAATCAACTTTTAAAAAATATGCTTATAATTTCACAATATTTCATCTTTATCCTCAATTTGTATTGTAATTATAATTGTTGTGGTTAAGTTTTTTTATTTTTATTTTTTACTATCAACTTCAAATCTACTTATATATGTTTTAATTACTCCAGAACCTAATGAATAAAGAGTTACTATATAAAGATAAATCATTTGTATTCGGTTTAGTAGAGTTATTCAACCTTAATTTTATTTTTCGTTCGCTAAATTTACTTATAAAAAAAAGTTAGTTGACCATCAATTTTTTTATCTTAGTCATAAAAAATAACGATTGATTGGGCATATAATATCAATATTTTAAGCAAAAATCAAATTTTATTGTTATGTTACTATCGCTTTTAATTATTTCTTATGTTTATTTAATTCTTTGCTTTGTTAGTTGATTGTTTTTTAACGTGAATTTTTAGTGCACAATACATGTTACCAAAAAAATATCGATCTAGAAGTCAAAACATAAATAAAAGAAAAAAAATTGATTAAGTATATTCTTTTTATTGTAAATTATTTTAACAAATGAAGAATAACAGTTTTCAGTAATTATTTAATACTTATTTTCTTATATGTTTGGGTATTATCCATTTTCAATACTTCAAATGATGAAAAGTCAAATAAATTGTTCTTCTAAAATTCATATCCTTATATTTATTTTAAGGGCTCCTTATTTTCTTTTCGTTCTGGACCCCCAAAAGTTCAGGACCGACACTGATCTTATGTGTGTATCTAATATAATAATGAATCATACGATACATTATTCGTATCTTAATTATAGTTATGTATCTGATGATACAATAGTGTATCTTACGATACGTTATTTTTTCATGTTTGGACTTGAAGAAATAAAACATTATTACTCTCTCAATCTCAAATAAATATTCTCAGTGGACAAAACATAAGAATTAAGAAATGTAGTTAATGATGAGTTGTAAAACATGTTGTGATAATAATAGTCACTACACACACTCCATCTCTCATTAATTATGTACCCATTATACTCACTCTCTATAGGATGTCCAATAATGGTAGTATTAAATGAAGAGATATATTAGAAAGAATGGTATACCAAAAGCCTTTAAAAACATTAGTTGAGACGTCTCAAAATAAAAAAATTGAAATATTTATCCGGGATGGAGAGAATATAGTTTAAAAAATATCATTTCTATTTGTGACAAAGTCAAGATATAAAAAAGTAACATATCGAATAATACTTTGGTACAAAATCAGTGAAAACACAATTTTTGAGGCTTAACTTAGAAATATAATGGTTCTAATCATTATAGATTTATAAAAAAATTAATAAATACAATTATATTTACTTATAGTTCCTACTTTCAAATACTATTTCAGAATTTCACATGTAATTAATATCTTAAGTTATTGCGAATTTTTACATACATACCATATTCTACGATGCACAGAAGAAATCCTAATAGATATCCGTTAGTATGTAGCAGATGTTTTATAAAACATTCGCTATTGTATACTATAAGTGAGTATCTATTAAGTGTTAAAAAGAGTATTTAGGTCATTTTATATATTAAATGGTGTTATGTTTAGAGATTTTGATATTACGTTTATGATCACTCATTTATGAAACACTATATGTATCCGGATTTAACAACAATGGTTTCATCACTAAGAAAGAGGTTCTTGCTGGACAGGTAATTTAAAAATAGTTAACTGATTCTATAATAGATTCTATAAATGATGTTGTGTATTTTTAAATGATGCCCATGAAAAAGTGAAACACATATATTTCATCTGTTTCGAGTAAACAGTCTATTATTCTATTTTGTGATGTTTTATTTAAAAAATTTATTTTTAAAAATTAATATATATATATATATATATATATATATATATATAAATGTCATTTTATTATGAATGAGTTATTAAAAATATCATTTTATTAAAAAGTTTGACTTTCAAACGTAAACTCTTTGTACGGAACGGAGAGAGTATTAAAATAAAAAGTAAATTATGGGTAAAAAGTAGGGCTGGCAAAAAGTCCAGTTTTCCCGTCCCGACCCGACATAATCCTGATCCCGACTTTGTCGGGATTTTTCCCGTCCCGACTTATATCGGGACGGGGTTCGGGAAATATATCAATCCCGTCGGGATTCCCGACCCGTCCCGACTAATTTTTGTTATTTTTTTTAAATTTGTTTTAAATTTTTTAAAAATATTTTGAGTGTGTTCTGTTGTTAAGTCAAGACACTATCTTTCAAACAATGTCTATTGTGTGCTTGCTAAAATTATTTAATGATATTTGTTAAATTTATTTTCACAATGTTGTGAGTTTTTTTTTTTTGTCTATCAAGTTTCTACACTTAGTGCAACTCTTCTCCTGCGAGTGAGGGGTGCATTTTGTTCATAATGACAAATTCATCAATACTCACCATTAAGTAAATATTCAAGTATACTTATAAATATACAATCTAAAATCTTAATCATGATGGAGACATTTTAAAAATATTTTAGTGTCAGAGATATTGTTCATAAATATTATAATCAGAATTACAAGATTTTTATCTCTTGACACATTGGGTCCCGACACTTATTGAGAATGAGATCGAAAAAGAAATTAAAATCCTGAATTCTATCAAAATAGGATCGGAATAAGACTAATCGGGATGCGTCCCGTCCCGATTTCACCCCTAATAAAAAGATACAAATAGAAAGAGAGATTAGAAAGGACACCTTCTTTTTGACCGGGCAGTCCGGGGCAAATGAGCACTTATAGTAGGCTCTAGGTGAATGGTTATCTCTGGTGACCTTTTGCCCATACTTTTTCCATGTATACCCATCCTTCACAACCTACAAATAAACACCAAGAAACAAGATTTATCTTTAGAACCTACCAATAAAATACTTGTAGATTTGTCAATGTGGCAAAAATGTTCACTACTAAAACTTTGGGGGAAAACTATTTTTTATATTATTTAGTGGATACCAAAATAATCTCGAATTTTCAATATTACAAATGTTGTGAATATACCGAGGGGGAAAATGGTAGAAGTGTATAAACAATTTGGACAAAATTTCCTTAATTTCGTTAAGTTTTCGTCCAACTTCATTAACGGAGCGAATGTGGATGTTTAAGGGTTACTTTCATAAAATTTTAAAGTGAAGGGTATCTCCAAAAAAGGGGGTTTTGTTAATGTTATCAATACATGGAGATACTCTTTACTTTGAAACTTTATGAAAGAAACTCTTAAAGGTACACATCATTGCTTTATTAATGAAATTAGACGGAGATTTAACAAAATTGATGACATTTTGTTCAAATTTTTTGTACACTTCTAACAATTTCCTTTCCAAAAGAGTACATTGTCAACATTTGTAATGTTGAAAAGATTAGGTTATTTTTGTCTTTTCCAAATAATACGTTGGTATAAAAAGTAATTTGTTATAACAAATCAATAAACACGAGTGAAAAACAAATTAACGAAGACTTTTTATCAAGTGAATCTAGGATCCTCGACACAACACTCTCATATATGAGTAGTAACTAATCAGATCTCTCGAAAACAATTGGATGAAAAGATCGGACGTTACAACACAATTTCAAACTAGATATGATGTGTCCGGTCCAAATTTGATCATGAACAAAGCATGAGCGACCGCCACGTGTTAGCCACGTGCTCAACTAGCTAGCGTGTGACCTACCAGCTTAGCGGGCAGAGCTAGTAAGGTACCGAGAAAAGAACAAGACAATTCTCGTCCAAACCTAGTCGAGCACAGACCTTGCCTGCCCGACGAGGGGGCCATGCCCGAGAATCACACATTATCATCAGACTTGCATCGCACAGCCGGGCATAGCTATGTTAGCACGGTCAAGTATCGAGCAAGGGAATCTCAGAGACTTGGTCTCCAAGACTGCTCAAAGGTTTCCTTATCCGAGCAGAATACTTGTTTTATCTGCTCCGATATTCTTGTGGCCAACCGCATATCACGCCTATAATTAAGGAATTTCTCCCTAAATCTACTAGGTAACTATGGAAACTGAATTTTAGACGGATTCAATGACATTGGGGGCCTATAAATACCCCTTCATAAACCCTAAATAAGGTACGTACACTTTCTTGAGCTTAGAAACTATGTCAAATTCTCTTTTGACTCACACGATACTTACTCTCACGTCGGAGTAGTTTCGCGAGGCCAAGCCTTGCAATTTCATGAATTTGTTTTCGTGTTCTTAGACAGATTCAAGGAAGCAGATCAAGACCAAATATCCTACTCATCAAATGGACGACCCAAACTAGATTTTTGTCACATCAAGATGTAATCACTGATGTGACTACATGTCTAATCATTCGATTCCGGGAGGGGGGGGGTTTGATCAACATAAAATCACTAATTTTCTTTCATTCATCAGTTTTGTTTCTTAATACACCACGAAAGACGAAGCACAAATCTTGGGGCATTTTAAAGAAGACAAAGAGTGTATTATAAGACAAGGTGAAGGGTGTAGTCGTCTAATCATTACAAGAGTCACTAGAACTTCTACTTCATTTACCATGAAAAATGTTCATAGAGGAGTTTTAGAGTGGTGCAGACAATTGGGTGAGTTAGGTTAGGTTGAAATGAGTCGTGCTCAATATGACCCATATATTAACAAGTTCAAAGTGGGTCAGGTTGAAATGGGTCGACCATTTCGACCTGTTTTTTCTGCTAAAAACAAACACATTTGTATCGTAAAAAAATATCGGGTTGAATGGGTAACGGGTCCAACTGCTGTAACCCGAACCGTTCATTGTTTGGGGTCGAAACGGGTAACCCATTTTGACCTAAAAAATAACAAAGTCGTGTAATTTTCAAGCCGATTTGGGTGGGTTTTGGGTTGTAATTGTTAGACCTAGTTTAGAGTTACTTTATTCTTTTTCAAAATATTGTCATCTTTAACCCGGTACACCGTTTAGCAAAAAAGTAATTGACTGTGTTATACATATTAGTGAAATATTTGGTTTTTTTTTTAACGCTCTTGAGTATATGACCATAATTAAAGTCGCTAAAAAAGTAAGGGTAAAGTGAAAAAAAAATGTTTTCCTAAAAAGGAAAGTTTGAAACAAGACAATTATTTAAGAACGAATAAAAAAAAAAGAACAATAATTTGAAAACGAAAGGAGTACTTACTAAGCTCTTATCACAAGGATCAGTTCGTACATAAGCTCTCGAGATGTTAATCACAGAGACTTCCTTTGATATTTTTGATGAACCTGCATGATCTCTACATATATTCTCCCTGCTGTTTAACTGGTTCTGGCTATATAAATTGTCAGCCTCTCAGCTTCTTTCTCTCAGTATTAGACACTAACT
>CM028377.1:42063938-42127675 GCA_013146195.2 Codonopsis lanceolata
CTGTCGGTTTGATGCATGCGGTCACGATCGAGGAATGTCCACAATTATTTTTACGCTTCTTCAATTGGGATTCGGACATATTCCCACATTGCGGGGCTTCTTTATTGAGGATCCCCTCCGGTCTCGGTTGTAGAACTTAGCTTTACGGTGGGGAATGGATGTGACCATTTGGAACTTGGCCATCGCCGGAGCACCTAAAATGCGGGTTGTTGTATGCCGACCGATTCAATGTCGATCACCAAGAATGTGATCATCTCAATCGCGTTTGGGCTCCATCACCCATGAATACCTCTGGGTCGATGAGTACCCTTGGCGCCTACTTGGTGATTGATGAATCCTCAAGCTTTCCCGAGATAAGGTTTGAGCATGTTGTCAGGAAGCTCTAATCCCTTAGAAGCATGAATAGTACATGATGTCTGCATGCTCCGATGTATCGAGCAATACTCGTGAACTTGCGCGGTTGTTGACTAGGCAAAGGGGAAAGAATAACCAAGAGGCGTTCGGATGCCAATGGAGTGCTCGCCAACTCATGCAGGGGGAAAAAGCAGATGCTTTGCTCCATGCCATATGTATTCTTTGGAGTGTTGATAGCTCTCTAGACAAGGAATATATGTGCTTCATTGTGTGTGTGTTGGACGGGAGCTCCTCTTGAATCATGTTTATCACCCCTCGAATCGAGGGCTGGCCACCTCTTCTCTTGGGGGCCTTCCACAGTCATTATTGGCGTGGTTCCGGCCCTTGATCCCTTTTGAAACGATCTAGCTTGCCCGTATTGATCAGCTTTTGAATTTCCCTCTTCAACACATTACAATCCTCAGTGGTGTGACCAGTACCGTGGTGGTACTCACAGTACTTTGTGTTGTCCCGGGTATGAGCGAGCTCAGGATCGAGAGGATAAGGGATGGGCAGAGCGTCTCCCACCTGGAGCATGATTTCTTCCCGCGTAGTGTTTAGCGGGGTGAATTGAGCTTCTCTAAACCTTTGCCCGGGGTTGGAGGTTTTCCTCCTATCTCGCCGGCGGTTGTTGCCGTCAGGGCTGCAGCTCGTCGGCGTGGTACGAGCTGCCTTGAGCCTTGTCCTTATTCTTGGCTTTATCAGCCTTGACACTCTCGGTCGAGCAAAAGAGATGTGAGTTTGCTAGCAGCTCTGCCTTGGAAGCTCCCGGGTTCATTGCTAGCATTGTCTTCAGTGGCCCTGCCCTCATGTTGTTGAGGTAGCAAAAGGTAATCTCAGGGTCACTGGTCGCGGTCACTTGTTCGAGCATTTCTTCAAACCTCTTCAAGTAACTGTCGTAGGATTCATTATCTCCTTGCTTGATCTTAGCAAGGTCGAAGCGGTTCTTAGGGGTCGGGCCTGCATTGCCGAATTCCTCTAAGAACTTTTCTCGGAGCACTGCCCAGCTCCCAATGGATCCCCGGGGAACTCTGCCCAACCAGGCTTGCGCCTTTCCCTGGAGAGCTCCCTCGAATGCCCGCATTTTCAGGGCTTCCACATCTGTGACCATTCGGATTTGTGCCTCGAATGATCGAAGCCAATCGCTTGCCCGCGTCTTCCCGAAATATTTGTCAAACTGAGGGAAGATGACCCCTTGCGCGGGTGGCGCATTTTCAATTTCGGGAGTGAATGGGCTGCCTTCCAATGGCTTGGTGGTTCCATAGCCGGGCTTGGCCACGGCTAGGTTAGCCATTTGCTTTGCCATGTCCTTTTTCATGGCCTCCATTTTCTCGGACAGCCGCTTCTCAACGTCCTCGGTCAATCTGGAAGAGTGGGCTGGATCTGGCTGATTGCCTCGTACGTGCGGGCAGAAGGTGGGCTCGCAAGAGGATCCGACCTCCTGTGTGACGCGGGCTTTGTTCTTTGGCCGTTGCGCTTCTGCCTCTACACACTCACGAACTCTACGACGACCATAGCTCTCTTCCCGATCATGGTGCTCGTGCCAACGGTGGTGCCGGTGAGAGAGATTTTGACGGTTATATCTACTCTCAGCCTGGTCGTCTTTCCGATAGTATGTGAACGACAGAGGGCATACGTCTGCTTGGATCGGGCAACTGTTGGGAGGCATGGCCATCCCCAATAGGTGCCGGGCGGCTGAGAGCGGGCACCACCATGTGCAAGCGGCACGGGGCATGGCCCAGGCGGCGATTCTTGATTAAATCTTACATTGTAATATTACACTTGAACTTGTAGGCGGCTTGTTGGTCGGGGTTTTGTCCGGTCAGATTCGCGTGGCTGCCCTGACTGTTCTCCCGTTGGCGGTTGAGTTGCACCCTGAGATCTTGAGAGTGTGCATCACGCCTCTCATTTATGACTAACCTGGCATCGCGCTGGCTCGCACGGCTTTGACTGGCATGTTGGGAGGTTTGCCCCTCCACATATGGCACCTCATTGCCATGAGTGGCATGCCCAGCAACCACTTTTTGGTTTCGAGTTTGCACCGCGGTGCCCTTGGTGGAGGTTGTTCATAACTTGGTGGTTGCCGACTGTTGATTGCTAACGGTGGCATGGTGCTTGCTACCCTTTCCAGCCATTGCAATAAAGAGAAATTAAGAGCTTTTACCGGAAAAATTTGGAGAGAAGCGTTAGAACTTCGTTTCCCGGCAACGGAACCAAACTGATGTGGCAAAAACACAGCTTGGGCCGTCCTTTAGATGGGTAGGATATCTGGGCTTTGGATCGTCCTCCTTGAGCCTGTTAAGATCACAAACAAACCTGAGTGGAAGTGCAAGGCAGGGCCTCGCGAAACCCCTCCGGCGTGAGAGTAAGTCTCGCGTGTGATAGTCAAAAGATAAATTGACAGAGTAACGAGGCTTAAGAAAGTGTGTGTACCTTGTTAATGATTATGGAGAGGTATTTATAGGCCCCCAAGGTGATTGAATCCGTCTAGGATTCGGCCACTCTTCCGAATAAATCAAGGAGAGGATCCCTTGATTTTAGGCGTGATAGGCGGCTGACCGCGTAGATGCAGGAGTAGATAAGACAAGTGTTCTGCCTAAACATGGAAACCTTTGACTTGTCTTGGAGAGCAAGCTACCGGTGCTTCCTGTTTGAGGCGTGCCCGGACGAGCATGGCTCTGCCTACCGCTCCATTTGCATTGCTTCGAACTTATTGTCGATCCAAGGTATGACCCCTGGTCGGGCAGGCAAGGCCAATGCCCGCAGGTTTGGAAGAGCTGAGTTTGGTTTCTTCGTCGAGTATGTATGATGTCCGGGCATGGCCCCTGGTCGGGCAGGCAAGGCCTTTGCCCGCCTAGGTTTGGATGAAAGTTATGTTGCTCGGTGCTCGCTGCTTCCATCATTTTATTCGCTGGGTTGTGGGCCCCATACGCACTGTGCTCGTGATTGGCACGTGATGCTAGCTCGTGCTCTGCTCGTGACCTGGCTTGGGCCGGGTATATCAGAAAAAACATTTTTTTTTGAATGAAATGGAACTATTACGTACCTCCGGATAGTATTCTGAGCAAAGCAAAGGATAAATAATAAACTCTTTTCTTTTTAAGAAATTTTTTTTTTTTGAAAGGTGGAGTAACAGAGAAAGTGAGCGCAACAAACGGCAAAATAGGCGACCCGATGGATAAAATGAACACAACATTGAACAAAATTGTTCAAAATAAGAAATGGGTATCGTGCCAGAAAAGTGGGCGCAACCCAAGACCAATTTGGGCGCTGCGCCCCTTTTTTATTTTATTTCACTTTTTCCCTCCGTGCACTTTGCCTCTAACCTTTTTTCCTTTGTCATTTAGACCCTCTCTTGTTCTCTTCTTGTCGTTTAACTCCCTTTGATCTTTTCAAGTCTTTTTTTTAGAAGAAAAAGACTATGCTCTTTTTTTTAAATGACTTTGAAAATAATTTCTTTTGGAAAACACTCAAAAATAAATAAATTTCCTTCTAACTCTTTTATTTACTTTTTAGTTTTTGAAGTAACCTTTTTTTTTTTATAAAACAACCCTCTTTTTTTTTAAACATCTTTGATCTATTTTGTTTTTGAACTTTTGAAGAAAACTTTCTCCTTTTTTCTTTTTTTGGAACATATTATTTTTGAAACCTCTAATTTTTCAACATTTTTTTTTTCGAAAAACTAAATTATTATTATATTTTTTAATAAAAAACGATTTTTTAAAAAAAAACAAAATTTCTTTTTTGAAAAACGAATATTATTTTTTGAAAAACGAAATTAGTATTATTATCTTACTTTATTATAATATATATATATATATATATATATATATATATATATATATATATATATATATATATATATATATTAAAACGAATTATTTATTTATTTATTTTTGAGTAATTGAACTAAAAAATCTAAACTAACGCGGATGTGGTTTGACAACAACAAATCAAGATTAAAAAAATAGGAACGAATTATTTCTAGTCTAGCTGGTGCTTAATTTAATCATATTTTTGCTTTTCTTTAACTCAAGTTTTGGTAGTCGGGTGCACTATAATATTCGCTACGGGCTCTCGCAACGTATAGCAAATCTAGCTATAACTCCTAGCTACGTGCTCTCGTTTCTTATAACATAGGAGAAAATAGCCGCATATCAAAACAAGCACCCTATGACTATCTACGCACGATCTCCTCTCGGTCTCACGTAACGTAAACAATTATTGTGATTTTCGGAATTAATAGGACGGGCTCTCGCATCTTATCCTATAATTCTAGTGATTATCTAATGGTTCGCTACGCCATTAAAAGCTTGAAGAGCACACAATAATAACCAAACGCATGAGTAATACTTCGCAAAAAGAAATTCTCTAAATTTTTCTACAAGTCATGAAGGTAGCCGAGACAAATAAAATTGGTTAACTACGGGCTCTCGCATCTTATAGTCAACCCTAACCTCCCCGACCTCGCGAATGGCTAAGGTGGTTCGATCGCGTGTCAAACCTAGTCTCATTTTGGCTATCTGTATGTGTCACAAAACACCAACTATTAAATTGATTGGTCAGAAATATAAAGGTAGCTCTCGCAGATCCTAAATATTTCTAAAATCATTTAATTAGTGATCAATTAATTAAAGGCATTAAGTGCACAAAATAATAACCAACATGAATGTGTACTAAATAAAGAGATAGATTAAATTAAATCACTACTTTGGACATAGAAAAATAATTACATTTCCATAATAATTAAGCACAAACCAATTCTTCAATTACAATATTAATCAACCCAAGAAATTATACTCAACTATCAAAAATAGAGATGGGAAGAATTAAACCGAGCAAAGTTCGTTTCCAGGATTGAAATCAATTGTAAATGCGCCGTTGGCTCTTGAAATGATGCTCCAAACCTTCATTAACGAATAATTAAATAGAGAAATGAAAGAAAATTTGATGGAAATGGAGGTGGGGCCCCATTTAGGGCTAACAGCCCAAATGGGGACTTCTTTCAAAATGAAGGCCGGCTGGGAGTATTAAGGGAGAAGGCAGCAAGTCACAAGGCAAGGTAGGGGCATAATAGGCAGAACAGAGGAAAGTTGGGGGCAAAAATGGGAGAAACAAGAGAGATGGGTCGCGGCTGGGAGGGCTGAACCAAGGCTGAACTTCGCGGGTCACCCGCTGGTTAAACGGGTGAGGGTGAGAGTGAGAGAGATAAGCGGGTGGAAACGCGGGTGAATGGGCTGGAGATGGGCCGGTGGTAGCGCGGGCTGACCCGGATCCAAGGAGGAGACGCGGGTTGGCTGAGTGGAGAGAGGCTGGCAGAACGCGCCAAGTGGCACCGCTGGGAGATCGACAACGCGCTGGGAGTTCAGACAATTGCGGCGGCCTCCCTGAACTTATCCAATTTTCTCCAGTACCCCTGGTGTCTCAACATTTGGCCCCGCTTTCCAGAATTTCCCAGACTATGCAGAATGGTCCTCCGTTAATATTTTCAGCCTCTGTTGAGCTGATTTTGCTTTGAATTACTTAACGGACTTAACGAACTTTGTCCAAATAATTCCCAAAACAACTTTTAAGCCCGGAATTATCTCGACCTTCGTGCTAAACACCGTATAAAAGCTCGATTATGCTTGGAAACCTACATTAAGCACAAAAACACAAATAATAATATTTTCAAAGCACGATTAATTCAAAAATAGCACAAAATAAAAGAAAATTCCCGGGAAAATTCGTGAAAATTTTGCGCTCATCACACCCCCAAACTTAAACTTTGATCGTCCCGAGTAAATAAAATGAATTATGAAAATGATTGAGAACAAAATGAAATGAAGGCGGCGCTCAATTAAGATCCCACAAGCATTACCATCCAAGAGATCAACCCCAAGATTATAAATATGCATAATAGAGGACTAGCTTCATTAAAGCATAACTCTTCAAATAACCACAAACTCACTTCAACAACCCCTTAAACGTTAAACTTTGGGTTGAAAAAGTATCTCATCTACCACAAACAATTAAACACCATCCTTATATCTCCTTGAGAAAATTGAGGAACAATGACACTTTTTTTTCTTTTGTGACCACCCTTTATTTTTCTTTTCTTTTCTTTTGATTTTTATTTTCATTGCTTTCCAAGGGGGCTCTTTTCTTTTTCATTTCATTTTTTTTTCACCACCATTCAACAACAATTATCAAATCTCCAACATCAACATTAATAAGAACAAAATCATCATGAAGCACACACTTCCCAACAAGATTACAAAAATAAAATAATTCATTTCAAATCATGCTCTCTTGAAGGGCGACAGCTAAAGTGTATATGTTCATGGGATATGATAATGCGGGTATAAGAAATGAAGTCGAATGGGGGTCATTGTGTGCTCTAGACACACACCATTCTTTAAATGAGCTCAACGGGGACACTAGGGATTTTTGTGAGATAAATGGGTAGGATAGAGAAAGGTACAAACGGTCCAAAGATGACCTATATCATACTCTTGTCATACACACATGCCCAAACCAAGCTTTTCATCATCAACATATAACTCTCAGCATTTAGACTCACAAAATGATACTCTTAGACATGCACAACCATCACTAAAGCAAAGCATAAAAATATTTTCATCATCAACTTGGGAAATATCTATTATGAATGAGGTGATGCTACCACATGAATCACAAACATATCCTCAACTATGCATATAGTAATCTCAAAATTGACTCCAAGAAAATAATGCAAGTACAACTCAAAGAACGCCAAAAATGGAGATGCTATTGATCAAAGCATAAACAATTTGGGGCGTATAAAGCACAAGATTTTCAGAATTTTCAAAGTTCACTAACCAAATCATACTCCCTAAACTTTAAAGTAAAGGAAGAAAGAAATGAAAGAAAACTCCCTCAAAGTTGATTTCTTATGAAGTCCGGGCCGAAAAGATCCACTCCAATAATCTCTACAAGCAACCTTCTACAATGAAGCGCTAATCCCCTGCATCAAATCAAGCTCAAAAGAAAAGAGTAGAAATGCAATTATCGAAATAAATAAAAAAAGAAAATAAATTTTTTTTTGTGTGGGGACACTATTTACACCTCCCTACAAACCCACAAACTCGGGAGGGCTAAAAAAAGCGACTCAATATACAAAACATATAAATACAAAAGCAAGTAAACTAATTTTAAAAAAAAAACATGCTCAAAATACAATCAGCTTCGCTTGGTATCAATATTAGCATATAGGAGCAAAAATTAAATCATTCCCCGGTAACGGCGCCAAAAACTTGATGTGCGCAAAAACGCATCTCGGGCAAGATTACCCGGCCGTATCAAGTAATAAAGTTCGTAAATACGAGTCGATCCCACGAGGAATGCGCGTAATTCTCACTCCAACTAAGTACCGAAATTATGCTAACTAATTATATTTGAGCGAAAATAAAATTGAATTAAAATCTAAAAAATATAAACAACCTAGAAAGCAATTAAATCTAAACTAACGCGGATGTGGTTTGGCAACAACAAATCAAGATTAAAAAAAATAGGAACGAATTATTTCTAGTCTAGCTGGTGCTTAATTTAATCATATTTTTGTTTTTCTTTAACTCAAGTTTTGGTAGTCGGGTTGTTGACTCCTATTTCTAGATTTGGTTGAGTCATCCTCTGATTCTATTGTACAGTGACTAAAAGGTCTGCGTACCGATTAGTGTGGCAACTGTCTTAGAATCAATTTATTCTAGAACTGTGTTAGTGTTAGTCTAGGCGCGGTTTTGCAAAGCCTACAGCAACCTTGAAGGACCAGACTTTGAAGTACGCTCAATCTTGATCAAGTTAAGCCATTTCACAAGATAATGACACGTGGACACCTAGTTGATATATTCGAAAATATCTAGTCATTATGTCTTCAATCAGACTTCACTTTCAAGAAGTCAACTCGCATCTTGACAACCTGTCGATGCGTTTCTGGCGAAGGCGAAGACATTACCCGTTTTGGCTAAGAAGACTTTCCAAGCTGCGAGCACGCAATCGAAACATTACTCAATTTGGGAATGTCTTCTACGCATTTGCATCTCGATGATGTGGCATTACATCTTCAAAGCGCCGAATTGCATTCAATGCAATTAAGCGTTGAACACGATTCACCATGTTTCGATCCAACGGTCAAAAGATCTCT
Source organism: Codonopsis lanceolata (assembly GCA_013146195.2). NCBI lineage: Eukaryota > Viridiplantae > Streptophyta > Magnoliopsida > Asterales > Campanulaceae > Codonopsis > Codonopsis lanceolata. The sequence goes on from CM028377.1 coordinate 42,072,493, forward strand.
TCCTAGTATTTATTCAAGTCTTGAAGATCGAAGAATAACTCTTGCGCAATTAACTCTCAAGCTTCATCTTCAATACTCAAGCATTCAAGAGATCAAAGGACAAGGACTAACACTTCACCAAACTTTAGAAGCTGCGGTCTGCCAGTCTTAAATTCGTTTTCGACTTCATTTAGTTTGTCTTTAAAGCTGTTCTTTAATTACGCACGTGAAGAGAACAATTATTCATTGATTGTCTCTCTCACCTTTATACACTTGGTTAAAAACTCATTTTGTACACGATCCATTAGAGATCTAAATCATAAACCTAGTGGATAAACAAGTGCACTTTTAAAATCCAAAGCTAACCACTTTGGTAGTGGATGTAGTACTATTCACAGTACGAACCACTTCAAATCTCGATGTCTTTGTCGAGCTGTTCTTATTACTCCCTTAAGCGCTTGTGTTTACGATTCTGATTTACGCACTACCTTAACGGCGATCTGCTAATTCTTAATATATTTTGTTTCCGCTGCCTAAACTCTTCTATTTTAATCCTCTCTAAGAAATCTTTAAGAAGAGTTTACGAAAAAGTTTTATAAAAACATATCTAGGCTATTCAACCCCCTTCTAGCCTAGATTGAGCCTACTTTGGGACCAACACGGGTGCACTATAATATTCGCTACGGGCTCTCGCAACGTATAGCAAATCTAGCTATAATTCCTAGCTACGGGCTCTCGCTTCTTATAACATAAGAGAAAATAGCCGCATATCAAAACAAGCACCCTATGACTATCTACGCACGATCTCCTCTCGGTCTCACGTAACGTAAACAATTATTGTGATTTTCGGAATTAATAGGACGGGCTCTCGCATCTTATCCTATAATTCTAGTGATCATCTAATGGTTCGCTACGCCATTAAAAGCCTGAAGAGCACACAATAATAACCAAACGCATGGGTAATACTTCGCAAAAAGAAATTCTCTAAATTTTTCTACAAGTCATGAAGGTAGCCGAGACAAATAAAATTGGTTAACTACGGGCTCTCGCATCTTATAGTCAACCCTAACCTCCCCGACCTCGCGAATGGCTAAGGTGGTTCGATCGCGTGTGTTGATTCTTATTGTATTAGATTTGTATCTGCTCATACATTACACTAGTTTTATACATCAGTGGCTAATTGGGCTGCGTATCGATTAGCGTGGCAACTGTGTATAGAACTTTGCCAAAGTATAGCTTTTATAGGACTTTAACAGATTCAGCGGAATACCTTTTCAAAGCTTCACCGGAAGACCTGCTTCAACATACAAATCGGCAGACCTTGTTCACACTCGGTCAAATCATGACGTGTCCAGTCAAGCAAATCTTAATGGATCAATTTAAATTCATCATTAACAGTTTGAAATTAAATTGAGACATTCCCTGACATCTCGAGACCAGCCGGCGGCTTTCAGCGGAAGACTTTTCACGGCTGAGCAGTGAAAGCGGAAGCGGTGTCACCTACTGTCTGCAACAACTCTCACAGATCTGACATCCAGATTGCCCAATTTCCAGAAGATCTCAGTACTCATTCCCTGCTTGATATATGTCAAGACGAAATTCTTGATTGACAGCCCCATGCATTTAAAGCATTCAACCTAATAGAGCTGTTAAGTCTTCGTCTTCTCCAACGGATCTCCAAAATGCACCTGCTATAAATGCTGCCATTAAAGACTGAAGAAATACAGACACTCGACGAATTGCTCTGAAAATATACAACAACTCTAAGTCTTATTATTCAGTGCATTCAAGAGATCCTCAACAGATCCAGAAGTCCTCGTCAACAACAAGAAGCTGTGCATCAACATTTATTGTTTTACTTCTTGTTGTTTTCATTCAAATAGCTATACTTCTACACGAATTAAATATCATGTTTTCACAGATATTTAATTCCTTAACCCCCAAACACAAGTCAATATTTTGTACACGATCCATTGGGAATATTCTTTGTAATAGATCTAGTGGAAAACATAGTGCACTATTTAAATCCAAGGTTGACTGCCTTGGTGGTGGACGTAGCACTCTTTATAGTGTGAACCATCCCAAAATACTTGTGTTAATTCCTTTTCGCATGCCTTGTGCGCTTATTAACTACTTATTACATTATTTATCTTTACCCTTTCTGACAAACTTAAGTAACTTGTTAAGGTCTACCGGTAGTCCTTATCGGTAGACTTGAACCAGCTTCATTGAAAGACTTCCGCTACTTCAATCTTTTCAATAGATTGAAAGTACCTTTCAAAGAACTTACTTAAAATTTTTTAAGTGTATAATAAGCTATTCAACCCCCCCCCCTTCTAGGTTATTACTGTGCCCGTTGGGACCCACAGCGTGTCAAACCTAGTCTCATTTTGGTTCTCGATGTGTGTCACAAAACACCAACTATTAAATTGATTGGTCAGAAATATAAAGGTAGCTCTCGCGGATCCTAAATATTTCTAAAATCATTTAATTAGTGATCAATTAATTAAAGACATTAAGTGCACAAAATAATAACCAACATGAATGTGTAATAAATTAAGAGATAGATTAAATTAAATCACTACTTTGGACATAGAAAAATAATTGCATTTCCATAATAATTAAGCACAAACCAATTCTTCAATTACAATATTAATCAACCCAAGAAATTATACTCAACTATCAAAAATAGAGATAGGAAGAATTAAATCGAGCAAAGTTCGTTTCTGAGGTTGAAATCAATTGTAAATGCGCCGTTGGCTCTTGAAATGATGCTCCAAACCTTCATTAACGAACAATTAAATGGAGAAATGAAAGAAAATTTGGTGGAAATGGAGGTGGTGCCCCATTTAGGGCTAACAGCCCCAAATGGGGACTTCTTTCAAAATGAAGGCCGACTGGGAGTATTAAGGGAGAAGGCAGCAAGTCACAAGGCAAGGTAGGGGCATAATAGGCAGAACAGAGGAAATTTGGGGGCAAAAATGGGAGAAATAAGGGAGATGGGTTGCGGCTGGGAGGGCTGAACCAAGGCTGAACTTCGCGGGTCACCCGCTGGTTAAACGAGTGAGGGTGAGAGAGATAAGCGCGTGGAAACGCGGGTGAATAGGCTGGAGATGGGCCGGTGGTAGCGCGGGCTGACCCGGATCCAAGGAGGAGACGCGGGTTGGCTGAGTGGAGAGAGGATGGCAGAACGCGCCAAGTGGCACTGCTGGGAGATTGACAACGCGCTGGGAGTTCATAAAATTGCGGTGCCTCCCTGAACTTATCCAATTTGCTCCGGTACCCCTGGTGTTTAAGCATTTGGCGCCGCTTTCCAGAATTTCCCAGACTATGCAGAATGGTCCTCCGTTAATATTGTCAGCCTCCGTTAGCCTCTGTTAAGCTGATTTTGCTTTGAATTACTTAACGAACTTTGTCCAAATAATTCCCAAAACAACTTTTAAGCCCGGAATTACGCCGAACTTCGTGCTAAACACCGTATTAAAGCTCGATTATGCTTGGAAACATACATTAAGCATTAAAACACAAATAATAATATTTCCAAAGCATAATTAATTCAAAAATAAAAGAAAATTCCCGGGAAAATTCGTGAAAATCTTGCGCTCATCAATAACTCTAAAAAAACATGAGTCTAGCAATCTTTTGTTTTAAAGAAAACTATAAAATCCCCAGCAGAGTCGTTACTTTGAGTGCTCCGTTCCGAACCGGTCCCCCCCACTGAAAGGCGGGATGGTTTCAAAACTTCGAGTGCGTGAAATACGATCGACCTCAATTTGTTGTCTCAAAAATGTGTTACAGAGTCGCCACCTCTATTTTATGGTTAAACAAAGAAAAACCAAAATTACCGAATTATATGGGTTCGGGGGCTAAGTTACGAGTTAGGAAGGGGTTAGACACTCAACTCACCCTTTCGGTCTCAAAATTGGTTTATCAATATGCTTTTTTTATTTTATACACTTTGGTTCAGAAAAATACATTTATATGTAAAAGAAAGAAATAAAGAGAAATTATTTTACTTTTACTAAAGAAAAGAAAGCAAAATTACAACTGAAATAATACAACTTAGAGAATAATTACAACATTTTTGTAAGCTATTTTAAGAATAAAATAGTTATGATAAGTTGGAAAAAAACTTATTAAATAATGAGAAACATAATTATTTTTATATTTAAAGTATGTGCAAAAAAGAAACTGATTAAACTGCCAGAAATTATGACTACTTTACATTAAAGTAAAGACATAAAATAAATTAATTAAAATAGAAGAAAAATACAACTATTATTACATTTAAAGTAATAACGGAAAAGAAACTAATTTAAACAGGACGAAAATGTAAATATTATTACATTAAAGTAAGAACGGAAAGGAAACTAATTTAAATATGAGGAAAATGTAACTATTATTACATTAAAGTAGGAACGAAAAGGAAACTAATTTAAACAGGAAGAAAATATAACTAATTATTACATTAAAGTAGAAACGGAAAGGAAACTTAATTAAATAGAAAGAAAATGCAACTATTATTATATTAAAGTAAAGATAGAAAAGAAACTAATTAAATATTTACATTTTAACTATTTATATATTAAAGTATAAATATAAATTAAACTTACTTAGATATATATATATATATATATATATATATATATATATATATATATATATATATATATATATATATATATATATTTAAGTTATAGATTATAATAAATAACTACGTGAACAGAACTTACCTCTTAGAACGTGAGTGTCTAAACTCGGTATGCCTGGGTTTAAGCCCACTAGACGGTTTACATGTGCTTCCCCTGTCCTTCCGAGAAAGGAAGTATTTTTGTTTTGTTTGTGTGTTGTCGAAATTTAGGCGGCGTAACTGCTTGTATTTGTTACTTTTCACCACGGGATCCGGGCGGCACAACTGCTTGTATGGGTCTAAAGTATGTCGATGTCGGGTTTGAAATTGGGTAGCGCAACTGCTTGTTTTTTCTTGATATCGCGTCTGAAATCGGACAGCGCAACTGTTTGTTTTGGCTTGTTGGAACCGGTTAAATAAGGCGGGAACCTAATCGGTAACTAGGTTTATATTTGGACGATGGGTATAAGTGTATAGGGAGGAATCACTCAGCCTAAAGGGAAGGATTGATTTCAGCAGCTTAACAACATTCTGTAAGTTTCTTACAGAAACTCTCTTCGTAATTTCCTTCAGCGTTCTGTAAGTATCTTACAGAAACTCTCTCCGTAATTTCCTTCAGCGTTCTCCGCTCTCTACTCTTCCGTGTGACGACCCGACCCGGATCCCAAGACGAGATCCCAAGGTCGTGCCATCGGGAAACAAGTAACAACAAACAAATAACAAATAATGGGTAAGGCCATAACGGAAATACGCCAACAACTTAAAACACATGCGGAAGCGAAACATAAAATCACAGTGGCGCCCGAGCTAACAAGCTCAAACTAAAAACAACCAAAGAGATAATTAATCTCTCGGTCCAAAAATTCGACGCACGTACCGCAACATTGGGCACGTAGAGCAAAACTTCCTGTCATGCAATATAAATATATAGCAACAAATAAACCAAGTCATCGGTGACGTTACAGCCGGAACCCAACATTACATTAAGTCTAAGACTCTATTCTAACATACTCAACGGCTAAAAACATGCAGGAGAACAAAGATGATAATTTAACAATCATGATAGCATACTAAAATATAATCACTAACATCCACCAAGTGCGACTAATACAAGTCGGCTACCAAAGGAATAAGTACTAATAATTTTAAGTACAAACATCAAGATAGCATACTGAAATGTAACCATCAACATACACCAAGCACGACTACTACACGTCGGCTACCAAAAGAATAAGTTAACCAACATAAGTACAAATATTACATCCACAAATAGGTTTAACAACTAGAAGCAACTAGCAACCAAACCGTCGATGCAACAAGCATTTTTTTTCATGCAATAAGCATTCAACCAACATCTAAATCATGTTAATGATGTTATGAATGACCTCTAACATTTATCCATATGCTTTCAACATAAATCATAAACCCAAGTTTCAAAGCATCCCGCGAAGGAAAGGTGCATACGAGCATATCAAACGACGTCAATGAACATGCTATTGACTCTAAACATATGAGTGAGCTAAGTTAACATGTTTATGATGAATATGAATGTATGAAATCATGCATAATACAAGCAAGTAATGTTTTAGGGTTTTATATTCCGTCTTTTTTTGCACTGAAAGAGACCTCTATTTATATGCAAAGGAGCAGACTTGACCTTGAAAAATGATGAAAATATATTTTGCATTTGTACTTAAAGTGGTTGTACCTTACATTGAAAATATTGTACCGAAGAAGGAATTACTGAACGCACAAAAAACAAATGGGCCCCCCTATTACAAAATGGGGCACAACGCCCATTTATGTAATAGGCAGCGCCTATTTGTGTCTTTGGCCTAGGGAATTTTCATCCTGCCCCCTGCTGTTCCTTCCTTGTCTGTCGTTTCGTTTTTTGACACTTTAAACCCCTCTTTAATGAAAATTTAACACTTATTAATCCATTTAAAAATTAAAAATTATATATATAGAACATATATAAATTAAGGGTATAAAATTAAGATGTCTACATTACCCATTCTATATCTAATCAAACCAGTTAATAACCGTCAATTTTTTTTCGATTCGGTTCGATGCCCACAATTTGATTCAAAATTGCCATCCCTAACAGTAGGTGAGAAGTAGTTAGAGATTGATTTGTGCTGTTTTTGGCTTTTGATTACTTGTCTTCCTAGGGTCCCTGTTTTTCCAATTTCCATTATTCCTTCCGGGCCCAAAAGTCCATTGTTTTGTTATTTATAGATTAGAGTATTTAACAGTTTGTCGTTTGTGATTAGTTAAATACTTCCATCGTGCCACTCAAATAATCCTTATTTAAAAAAATCTAATTATTAAGTAATATATTAATGTCATTAAAGTTAGTCATAATTATAAAAATAGTTAAGAACAAAAAATGTGGTTACAATACAAATGAAGGGCAGTGCCGGTCCTAAGATTTTGGGGGTCCTAGGTGAACATAAAAAATGGAGCCCCAACAGATATATGTTTAAAAAAAACTTGCAAAGAAGAATTAACGAATTAAAAATTATCAAACTTAACACCGTTTGTAAATCGATAATAATCGAAAGAAAAACGATGCATAAATAAAAATGTGTGACTTAAACATAACTAGAGTTTATGATTTACCTCTTAAAAAATCGGTAACAATGAATTGAAATTCCAAAGATTCAAGGCAATACAAATTTTCCCTTTTGTGAAAGGGTGGCCCCCTAATTGCAGCAAAGGAGGCGGAATCACATTTTATTTTATTTTTGTCAAATTGAAGTTATTGAAAAATAACTTCTCTATGTTTAATAGTTGATACTGTGCTGCCTTAATTGCCACCCAACAAGCTGAATTTCGCGTCATAAGTCATAACCATTATATGGTAAGTGTATTTTAATTTACAAAAAGACTCTTTGTCTATATAATATATACTAAGTGGTATATAGATTTTGGGGGCCTTATTTTGGACTGAAATTTTAGAGGCCCTAGGCTAAGGGCCGGCCCTGATGAAGGGTAAATATGAAATATTATAGAAATTATAAGCATAATTTTTAAAAGTAGACTTTTAGAATGAAACATCTCAAAATAGTATAGTGAACTTTTTGCTTGGAACGCAAGGAGTAATAACTTTGTTCCTCAAAAACTTAGTGGAGAAGATTGATTATCATTTATTGGAGAAGATTGATTATAAAGATCTAATTGAATATTTTGCATCAAAGAATGTATGAAGGATTATACTCTTCAAATAAAAATTCTAGTAGTAATTTGGAAACTTAGTGATGCATGTACATCATATGTAAGAGAAATAGTTTTAATATTATAATACAATAAAATATATTCTTTATTTTTATTTTTTGGTATTTATTTTTTATCAATTTCAGGTATAATATTAAATTTAAGACATGACCTCGAAAAAGTCAGAACCGGCCTGCCATTGCAAGTATGAGAAGATGATTACTTGAATCGACTTAGCATATGTGGAGGTAAAAAGATGAATTTTGGTCATAGGTATGGGTTGGCTGTCAATTATATGAAACTTTCACCATTAGCGGCAAGGAAATATTGATGGTGTGGTCTCCAAAAACTGACAGGGAATATTTTTGAATTCAGAATTAATACAAAGGATCCCGTATAAAATTGTGGAAAAAGTGAAGCGAGGTTTGGTATTGCTACTTATGGTCTTAGTAATGGATGAGAATAACAATACGTTTTTACGTTTCATGAAATACTTTAAAGAAGGCCGGCTAAAATAACAAAAAAATTTACGATCGAGATTCAATGAGACGTGAAATGTAACATAGAGTGAGATAGATGGTTTAGAACGGACGAAACTTAATTACTACCGGCAAGTGGCCTCACCTATTAGTAACATACATAAATATGCTTACATTACAATTTCTTCTTCAAAAATCTTTGTGGAAACAGCTGCTGCAAGGGCAGCAGTGAAACTGCGATTCCTAGTCAAAGAAGTAGCCATATGTTCAGCTAAAAACTCTTTAAGTTTGGATTTCATCGTCATATCTGAACTAAACATTTCTTCAGTTGTTAAGGTTGAAGGAAATGCGCCTTCGGTCGCCACCAATGAAACCTCTCTGCTAGGGTTTTTGTGATTGTGCTTTCCTTCATATATAGCTACAAGAACTGAGGCATCTTCATTACTTCGTTGCACCTATATTCAGTATAGACAACTTTTTTTTTTCAAATGAGAGAGATTGTGGCTGTCTCAAACCATCAATTCATCAAAGAGTTTCATACATAGTTATTGGTATTTTACGATATGCGATACGTATTCTACGATACGATATAAAAATGAAGTAATCGATATGTATCTTATCTTATGAGTGTATCTCATATAATAATGAATCCTACGATACATTATTCATATCTTAATTATAGTGATGTATCTGATGATACAATAGTGTATCTTACGATACGTTATTGTTTCATGTTTGGACTTGAAGAAATAAAACATTATTACTCTCTCAATCTTAAATAAATATTCTCAGTAGACAAAACATAAGAATTAAGAAATGTAGTTAACGATGAGTTGTTAAACATGTTGTGATAATAATAGTCACTACACACACTTCATCTCTCATTAATTATGTACCAATTATACTCACTTTTTATAGGATGTCCAATAATGATAGTATTAAATGAAGAGATATATTAGAAAGAATGGTACACCAAAAGTCTTTAAAAACATTAGTTGAGACATCTCAAAATAAAAAATTAGAATATTTATCCGGAATGGAGAGAGTATAGTTTAAAAAATATCATTTCTATTTGTGACAAAGTCAAGATATAAAACAGTATCATATCGAATAATACTTCGGTACAAAATCAGTGAAAACACAATTTTTGAGGCTTAACTTAGAAATATAATGGTTCTAATCATTATAGATTTATAAAAAAATTAATAAATACAATTATATTTACTTATAGTTCCTACTTTCAAATACTATTTCAGAATTTCACATGTAATTAATATCTTAAGTTATTGCGAATTTTTACATACACACCATATTCTACGATGCACAGAAGAAATCATAATAGATATCCGCTAGTGTGTAGCATATGTTTTATAAAACATTCGCTATTGTGTACCAGAAGTAAGTATCTATTAAGTGTTAAAAAGAGTATTTAGGTAATTTTATATATTAAATGGTGTTATGTTTAGAGATTTTGATATTACGTTTAGGATCACTCATTTCTGAAACACTATATGTATCCGGATTTAACAACAATGGTTTCATCACTAAGAAAGAGGTTCTTGCTGGACAGGTAATTTAAAAATAGTTAACTGATTCTATAATAGATTATATAAATGATGTTGTGTATTTTTAAATGATGCCCATGTAAAAGTGAAACACATATATTTCATCTGTTTCGAGTAAACAGTCTATTATTCTATTTTGTGATGTTTTATTTAAAAAGTTTATTTTTAAAAATTAATATATATATATATATATATATATATATATATATATATATATATATATATATGTCATTTTATTATTAATGAGTTATTAAAAGTATCATTTTATTAAAAAGTTTGACTTTCAAACGTAAACTCTTTGTACGGAACGGAGAGAGTATTAAAATAAAAAGTAAATTATGGGTAAAAAGTAGGGCTGGCAAAAAGTCCAGTTTTCCCGTCCCGACCCGACACCCGACATAATCCTGATCCCGACTTTGTCGGGATTTTTCCCATCCCGACTTATATCGGGACGGGTTCGGGAAATATATCAATCTCGTCGGGATTCCCGACCCGTCCCGACTAATTTTTGTTAATTTTTTTTAATTTGTTTTAATTTTTTTAAAAATATTTTGAGTGTGTTCTGTTGTCAAGTCAAGACACTATCTTTCAAACAATGTCTATTGTGTGCTTGCTAAAATTATTTAATGGTATTTGTTAAATTTATTTTCACAATGACAAATGAGGGGTGCATTTTGTTCATAATGACAAATTCATCAATACCCACCATTAAGTAAATATTCACGTATACTTATAAATATACAATCTAAAATCTTAATCATGATGGAGACATTTTAAAAATATTTTAGTGTCAGAGATATTGTTCATAAATATTATAATCGGAATTACAAGATTTTTATCTCTTGACACGTTGGGTCCTGACACTTATCGAGAATGCGATCGAAAAAAAAATTAAAATCCTAAATTCTATCAAAACAGGATTGGGATAAGACTAATCGGGATGCGTCCCATCCCGATTTCACCCCTAATAAAAAGATACAGATAGAAAGAGAGATTAGAAAGGAAACCTTCTTTTTGACCGGGCAGTCCGGGGCAAATGAGCACTTATAGTAGGCTCTAGGTGAGTGGTTATCTCTGGTGACCTTTTGCCCATACTTTTTCCATGTATACCCATCCTTCACAACCTACAAATAAACACCAAGAAACATAGATTTATCTTTAGAACCTACCAGTAAAATACTTGTAGATTTGTCAATGTGGCAAAAATGTTCACTACTAAAACTTTGGGGGAAAACTATTTTTTATATTATTTAGTGGATACCAAAATAATCTCGAATTTTCAATATTACAAATGGTGTGAATATACCCAATTTAGGGGGAAAATGGTAAAAGTGTATAAACAATTTGGACAAAATTTCCCTAATTTCGTTAAGTTTTCGTCCAACTTCATTAACGGAGCAAATGTGGATGTTTAAGGGTTATTTTCATAAAATTTTAAAGTGAAGGGTATCTCCAAAAAAGGGGGTTTTGTTAATGTTATCAATACATGAAGATACTCTTTACTTTGAAACTTTATGAAAGAAACTCTTAAAGATACACATCATTGCTCTGTTAATGAAATTAGACGGAGATTTAACAAAATTGATGACATTTTGTTCAAATTTTTTGTACACTTCTAAAAATTTCCTTTCCAAAAGAGTACATTGTCAACATTTGTAATGTTGAAAAGATTAGATTATTTTTGTCTTTTCCAAATAGTACGTTGGTATAAAAAGTAATTTGTTATATCAAATCAATAAACACGAGTGAAAAACAAATTAACGAAAACTTTTTATAAAGTGAATCTAGGATCCTCAACACAACACTCTCATATATGAGTAGTAACTAATCAGATCTCTCGAAAACAACTGGATGAAAAGATCCGAAGACACAGCACAATTTCAAACTAGATATGATGTGTCCGGTCCAAATCCGATCACGAACAAAGCATGAGCGACCACCACGTGTCAGCCACGTGCTTAACTAGCGTGTGACCTACCAGCCTAGTGGGCAGAATTAGCAAGGTACCAAGAAGAGAACAAGACAATTCTCGTCCAAACCTAGTCGAGCACATGCCTTACCTGCCCGACGAGGGGGCCATGCCCGGGAATCACACATTATCATCAGACTTGCATCGCACAGCCGGGCATAGCTATGTTAGCACGGTCAAGTATCGAGCAAGGGAATTTCAGAGACTTGGTCTCCAAGACTGCTCAAAGGTTTCCTTATCCGAGCAGAATACTTGTTTTATCTGCTCTGATATTCTTGTGGCCAACCGCATATCACGCCTATAATTAAGGAATTTCTCCCTAAATCTACTAGGTAACTATGAAAAATGAATTCTAGACGGAGGATTCAATGATATTGGGGGCCTATAAATACCCCTTCATAAACTTTAAATAAGGTACGCAAACTTTCTTGAGCTTAGAAACTATGTCAAATTCTCTTTTGACTCACACGATACTTACTCTCACGTCGGAGTGGTTTCGCGAGGCTAAGCCTTGCACTTTCATTAGTGTGTTTTTGTGTTCTTAGACAGATTTAAGGAAGCAGATCAAGACCAAATATCTTACTTATAAAACGGACAGCCCAAACTAGATTTTTGTGGCATCAATATGTAATCACAGATGTGACTACATGTCTAATCATTCAATTCGAGGGGTGGGGTTTGATCAACATAAAATCACTAATTTTCTTTCATTCATCAGTTTTGCTTCTTAACACACTAGGAAAGACGAAGCACAAATCTTGGGGCATTTTAAAGAAGACAAAGAGTGTATTATAAGACTAGGTGAAGGGTGTAATCGTCTAATCATTCCAAGAATCACTAGAACTTCTACTTCATACCATGAAAAATGTTCATAGAGGAGTTTAGAGTAGTGCTGGCAATTGGGTGGGTTGGGGTGAGTCGAAATCGGTCGTGCTCAATATGACTCATATATTAACTAGTTCAAAGTGGGTCATGTCGAAATGGATAATGCATAGGTCGACCATTTCAACCTGTTTTTTCCGCCAAAAACAAACACATTTGTATGGTAAAAAAAAAATATCGGGTTGAACTGAGTAACGGATCCAACCCGCTATAACCCGAACCGTTAATTTTTTGTGGTCGAAACGGGTAACCCATTTTGACCTAAAAAATAATGGGTCGGGTAATTTTCAAGCCGGATTTGGTAGGTTTTGAGTTGTAATTGTCGGACTTACTTTAGAGTTACTCCAACTGTTTTCAAAATATTATCCTCTTTAACCCGACACACCGTTTAACAAAAATGTAATTGCCCGTATTATAAATATTAGTGAAATATTTGATTTTCTTTAACACTCTTGAGTATATGACCATAATTAAAGTCGCTAAAAAAAGTAAGGGTAAAGTGGAAAAAATGTTTTCCTAAAAAGGAAAGTTTTGAAACAAGACAATTATTTAAGAACGAACCAAAAAAAAAAAAAAAGAATACGATAATTTGAAAACGAAGAGAGTACTTACTAAGCTCTTCTCACGAGGATCAGTTCGTACATAAGCTCTAGAGATGTTAATCACAGAGACTTCCTTTGATATTTTTGATGAACCTGCATGATCTTTACAGATATTCTCACTGCAATTTAACTGGTTCGGGCTATATAAATTGTCAGCCTCGGCTTTTCTTTTCTTCTCAGTATTAGACACTTCTTTTCCAGACTGGTTTTGCATCATCAGTTGCTGAACATGAATTTGGAGAGCCTTGTAATTGTCACACACAACTATTAGCATTTTTGTTAGCTTCTTGTTCTCTTCATTCATCCGATTTATCACTTCAACAATTTGTTTAGGCTGCTCATAGAGATTGAAATATAATTTGTTAGTCAAAACAACATGCCGTGCATCAATTGATTTCTAGTCTTATACTCTAGGGTCATTCTCAAAACCCAGAGCCGACCCTGTGAAATCGGGGGTCTAAGACCAATTACGTCGAACATGACCTTTTTTTATGGCAGAATTAATTTCTTTTTCTATTTTTTGAAAAATTAAAAAAACAAATATAGAAGATAATAAAGAACAATTTATTACAGAGTTATGGATATATGACACGAAACATTAAACCCTTAAGTGATAGTAATATAAGTTATACTTGATGAATCCGACACTTATTGACTCTAGTTGATATTTGAAAACTAACATATGTACTTTTCGAACAACAATTAATATGTGTATATGTTATACAAAAAATTCAGTAATGCACATTGTACGTAGATCCAAGGCTTTTTGTTGGATCTACGATGACCCGATAAATTGGCCTAGTGTCAGACTCGTTATGAATATATAACTAACCTCTTGTGGAATTGGTGGCGTTCTTTGATAACGAAAATCGAATTGAGAACCATCCCTCTGATTCAAAACAAAAGAAAATGTGGTTAGAATTAATCCTCATAATAAATAACATAGAAAGGTTAAACTAAAGAGTAGGTTTGGTGTAAAATCATCTTAAGGATCTTAATTCGTAATAGCAGAGTTTTACTTTCTCACACCTCAATCTAATAATACATAGTGAGTTGAGTAATGAGGATCCGTCTTACAAAAGATATCTATAAAATCGTTTTACACAAATTTTTACCCATGCTAAATATGATTTAATTGTACGTACCAGCGAGCTTCCGACATTGTTTTGTAAAGGGTTAAGATTGAGGTCAATGCTAAGAGATTGTTTATCAGAGGTAAGCAACATTGAAACTGAGAAAATTAAACAAGAAATTAAGACTTGGTCTAGTTTAGGTCAAGAGGACGTATGTATATATATATATGGTTAGGATTTTATAGAGGGAGAGTGTTAAGTCAAGATTTGCTGCTAGTGGAAATTTCAAGGAAGGAGAAGTAGCCCGCATGACTCATCATCTGAATATTCAAAGAGTGATTGATTAAAGCATCTATATTCTTCCACCTGACAGAGACAAGATAGATATAGAGACAAAAAGAAAAAAAAACTTTGTTCACGAAATTGTGTATATATTGTTGTTTGAAAAAGTAAAAATTATCTTTTTGATTATCGTAGTATTTTTAGTTTATCGGTTTGATAAATCAATTTACAATATTTTAAAAGAGCAATATTAGGGCTATTCTTATTTTGCATCAAAATATAGGTATTTTATGATATGACATATTCTCATTGGTTAGATATTTTATAGGTCACAGCATTCCAGCCAATGAGAATATGTCACATCACAAAGTACTCATATTTTGGTGTAAAATGAGAGTGACTCAAGTATTATCCATCTTAAAATTGATCAATGTACTCAATAATTAGGTGTAATATGGTCCTTACCGTTAACATATCATTCATTTTTGTAACGGAACTGTTAATGTGGACTAACTATGGAATTTTATGAGGGGTATTATTATAGATCTCTATTATAAAAAACTATATATTACATCAATATTTATAATCCCCAGTCGCTTAGTTTTAAAAAATGCTATGTTGGCTTATTTATGAAAGGGTAGAATAATTTATTTTAAAACGAAAAAAGAAAGCTAGAAAATAATTTATGAAGGGAGGGGTAGAAAAGGTAAGAAATTTGTATCCTAGGTCATGCAGGTGACTCCATGAGTGTGACGTAGGCAAGTGGCCTCAGCATCTTTTATGTGATAACATGAGAATATATAGACTCAAAAGTCTTTTTTATAAACAATAAAAGGAAGAAAGAAATAAGGGGAAATATTTTCTTAACAATACCTTGTTGGGCATTCAAAATTTTGTCAAAGCACGTTTCAACAAGATAGAGATGGGGATAGAAACAAATTGGTGTTATTGTTTTTCGATCATTATTAATGTTGTTATTATGTGTAGTTTTTTGTAAATTTCATGTATATGTAGCGTATAATAAAGGTAGGGGTGTCAAAAAATTATCCAACCCAATAGGTTATCTATTACATTATCCTTAACCAATTGAAGACGAGGTTAACCACACCAATACAATGCATATCTTTGATCAAGAGGATAATTATATTTTCTAAAAAACAATGATTAATAATCAAATCATGTTCTTCCTTCATACAACATTTTGTTGGGTTCGTTATTCTTGGGAAAATAAACTAATAAGTAAATATCATTACTTCCAAATTAATAAAGAGAAATGAAAAAGAAAGTCACCTGTAAGGAAATTTATTAAGTCATCTTCCTATCCACCTTATGGTTATATTTGAAAGTTAATTTATAACATATCCTTCAAACTAATAATGTTTGGAATCACAAAAATTAAAATTAATTAATTATGGAAGAACAATGTTTTCCTCCTATTTGTCTCTTGGATCAAATAAGGAATACTTTGGTTGTTATTTATATTGAATTTATAATTATAATGAATATATTTTCTTTAGGTTGTAATAATGTTGTATCTTACCTTTTACATTATCTTCTTAGTGTCAAATCAATAAACACGTATATATATATATACAACTATAAGACTATATATATATATTTTGACAACTATATATATATATATATATATATATCGCATTGCAAATATCACTATATTAGTATATTAGGTGTAAAAAAGGAAAGAAAAGATATAATATCAAAATAATAATAAATACATATTGGTTATTGGTTGAACGTGGGGCCCGTTAATTTTTTTATGGAAATGTGAAAAGTTGGTGAAAATATTATGATTTATGAATATTAAGTTATTAACTTATCATTGTGTGTATGTGTGTGTTTTTGTCATGTGTGTGTTTTTTGGCATGTGTGTGTGTGAGTTGTGTGAGTGTATGTTATGGTGAATCATAATATAAGTAGGCAAGTAATACCAAAATAATAAATGATATTCCTTGTTGGATTTATCCGGGTATTCAAAATTTTGTCAAAGCACGTTTCAACAAGGATAGAGATGGGGATATTATCCAAACACCCAATTAATATGGTGTTATTGTTTTTCGATCATTATTAATATTGTTATTATGTGTAGTTTTTTGTAAATTTTATGTATATGTAACATATAATAAAGGTAGGAAAAAAAGTAAAAGATAAAACGGTAAAAGTCTTATCATGATGTTTTTAGGACAGACAAAAAAGTAAACAAGAGATGATAATTTTGGGATGGGGGGAGTATGACTTAAGTTTAGAAATTCTTTTTTGGAATAACGAAGGCTTGAATCACAATTTGGTCATCAGTCTTTCACATTTTTTGTAATAAGCTAACTTTACTCCCTCCGTTTTCACTTTTTGACTCCGACACACAATTTAAGAAAAAATAAATGATTATAGCATTAAATATTAATGAAATGTGTGGCTTTTTTTAATGTCATTGAGCACGTGATAATAATTAAAGTATGGTAGAAAAAGTTAAGGTAAAGTGGTAAAAGTGTTTTTAAAAGATAAAGTTTTGAAAGAAAAAAATTATTTTAGAATTGACAAAAAATGAAAGGAAGGACGATAATTTGAAAAACGGAGAGAGTCTTTTTTTTTGATTTAGTAATTGTACTTGTTAATATATCGCACATTCATCACTCCATCCAATTTTTTTAATGGAAAGGTTTAAATATTTGTAAAAACTCAAAAATACCCTTACGTACATCACGTGTTACTCACGTGATATTGTCTCACCTTCACCTTCACCTTTAGTGTAAGCTTTATGAAACATATGTCTTCAAGGAAGTATTTGAACAAATAAGATTGTGGAACTTTAATCTGTGCAAGTGCACAACATGTGCCAAACACGAAAGGGTATATATATTTTTTCAATCATTTACATCCTCCTGCAGAACTGAACGTAAATAACTTCTAGTGAGCACGCAAACTACGATTTATAGCCAAGTACAATGATAAAAATTTATAATAAAAAAAGTAGAAATTTGATTATTGCAAAAAGTGTGAAAGTAAGGTATCCAAATTAAAGGTCAAACCAAAAATCAATAAGTACTTTTTGGGTTGTACAAAAAAAAAAAGTGATCCAGGTACAATTAGAAGTAAAAATTGAACATTAAACTTTTTAAATTTAAATAATTTTTTGGTCCCTCGACATTAAGGAAGCCATTTATTTTATCATACAACTAAAATAATAATCCTACATATATGTTGTATTTTGTTATTAAATTCTCCCTCATCCCGTTCCTTAACTTTAAAATTCTTGTCTAATATTTCAAAAAAATGACCAAAGTACCCTCTCTCTCTCTAAATCAATTGCATATCGCTTCCCAAACCCGAAAGTAAGTCGAGAGTGATTAACATTTTTCTGTGGAAACAACTCCATTAAGATGTAAATCAAGAATAGAAAGCAATTAGAATCCCAGATTATGTAAGATTGAGACATTGCTATATACTTCCTCCGTCCCTAAATTATCGTCCTCCTTTCCTTTTTCGTTCGTGTCAAAATAATTGTTCAGTTTGAAACTTACTTTTTTATAACATTATTTTTACCACTTTACCCTCATTTTTTCATCCTACTTTAATTATGGGCCACATACATATGGACTTTAAAGGAAACTAAACATTAAACCAATATAAATAATCAAGTCAATTGTTTTTTCTTAAATTGTACGTCGGATCAACCAGGACAATTATTTAGGGACGGAGGGAGTATATATATATATATATATATATATATATATATATAGAACAACTTCTATTTTCTCCGAGCTTTGCTTCAACCAAATTATTTGCTCAAGTCTTTCGTTTGCAGTTATTGGAGCTTCAATCAAGCCAAAAAAAAAAATATTCAAACCCAGCTAAAAAAATTATCTCTTCTTCTGCCTATTCTTCCTTCCACTATCACCCACCTCCCTAAATCACCACCATCACCTCCTTTTTCTCAAGTCACCAGAAAACCCACCAACCACCGCAGCTGTAATGTACTGAAATTTCCTATAGTAAAATAAATTTTTATAAAAAAATTGTTGGCCAGTCTCTTTTCCCATAATTTTAATTGATTCGGTCCTTTTTTTAATTTTCAACCGGAAAAAGTTATTTTTTGGAAGGGAAATGAATTGTGTTACCATTAATGAACACTTAAGGGATGAATAGTAGCGTGAACCGCAGCTTCAAAAGTCACTTTTTGGAGGGAAATGATTACGTTACCCTTAATAAACGCTTAAGGGATGACTATTGACTAGTCGTGTGAACCATGGTTCAAAAGTCACTTTTGAAAGGGATGGCTAACTGTTTGAATTATGGTGCATAGTTTTATATACCTCGGTTTAAAACATATACTTCAAATTTCATGGGTATCGATGTATTTCAAATTTTCTCTTCCGTAAATCGTCGTTTCTTCCCTATTTCAATTAACTCCCTTCTTCAATGGAAAAACAATTATGTTATTGATTAAATTTCGATGAAATACGATTGTTTCTAAGCTTATTGAAAATTTTGTCATTGGTGATGTTATTCAATTGATAACGAGTAAATATTCTAATGTTGAATTTTCAAATTTATGTATGAAATATTATGTTGGATCTCACATGAATTGTTGTTTCGCGAATGACAAGGATTGCGTAAACATGGTGTTTTTGGCAAGAGTTTTGTCAAGTAGTATTATATTCATAGATGTTGAAAATCAAAATGATTTGAGTTTGGGACTGAACATGGTAGGTTAACTTGGTGATTCTATTTCTTGTAATGTTAGGGATTTAGGAGAATGTTACAGAGCCGATTCAATGAATTGTAATCGCGGTGCATCTATTTCAAATATGGATGTCTCAGTATGTAATAATAATTCAACTTATTCGAATCGCAATGCATCTACATTTTATTAAAGCAATATCAATTCTATATGTGCTAATCAATTTGAAAATGACATTTTAACTACTGGTTGGGCATCATTTATTGCTGGTGGTGGGCAAATTTTAAATGGGGGTGTATGAATTTCGTTATGAACTTATAAAATATTATTTTCAAATTGGATTTGAATATATTTATTTGAAGAACAATAATGAGAGTTGTTTGCAAAATTTTTAATGATAGTTGTAATTGGTTTATGAAGGAAACAATTAACTTGATTGGTTGTAACATGGATTTAATGTAACCAACATTGGACCAATATCCATGGATAACCATGGATAATAGCCTATTATCCAATGATCCAAAACACCCATTTTGCCACCCCTAGTCTCAACATGTACATAGCTCCTTAAATTTTATATAAATCGATTTGGACGTTAAACCCTTAAGTAATAGTACTATAAGTTATACTTGATGAATCCCAACACTTATTGACTCTAGTTGATATTTGAAAACTAACATATGTACTTGTTGAACAACAATACATTTATATGTTATAAAAAAAATTCAGTAATGTATTTTGTACATAGATCAAAGGCTTTCTGTTGGATTTACGATGACCTAATAAACTGACCTAGTGTCAGACTTGTTATGAATATATAGCGAACCTCTTGTGGAATTGGTGACGTTATTTGATAACGAAAATCGAATCGAGAATCTTCCCTTTGATTCAAAACAAAAGAAAATGTGGTTAGAATTAATCCTCAGAATAAATAACGATAAAAATGTTATGCTAATGAGTAGGTCTCGTGGAAGACCATCTTAAAGATCTTAATTCGTAAGATGAAGCTTTACTCTCTCACAGCTTAACCCAACAACACACGATGAGTTGGTTAAAATTGGATTCGTTTTACAAAAAATATACATAAGATCGTCTTAAACAAACTCTTACCTATATTAAATATGATTTAAATGTACGTATACCAGCGAGCTTCCAACATTATTGTGTAAAGGGTTAGGGTTGAGGTCAATGTTAAGAGATTGTTTATCAGAGGTAAGCAACATTGACACCGAGGAAATTAAACAAGAAATTAAGACTTAGTCTAGTTTAGGTATATATATATATATATATTTAGGGCCGGTCCGGGCAAAGGCTCACTAGGCAGCTACCTAGCCCCCATTTTTACACCCCAAAAGGGTCCTCTAATATTTTTAGCCTAATATATATAAATTATAATTTTTTATGGATGATTATTTTGTTAATTAATTAATAGTTTAGTTTTTATATTTTGTATATTTTCTCTATCCCAAAATTATTGTCATGTTTTTTTTTTATTTTTTTGCATGTCCCAATTTTTTTTGTCTAGTTTGAAAGTTTTTTAGATAACACTTTTTATTGTTTGACTGTTAATTTTTCTTCCTGCTTTAATTATGAGGCACAATGAATATGAGTTTAAAAAAAACTATACATCATGCCATTATTAATAATCAAGTTAATTATTTTTCTTTAATTTGTGTTTCAGATCAAAAATGTTTTGAGCCTGAGAGTATTTTTTATTGTGAATAATTTTGTGTTTAAATATTTATTAGTTAGTATGTCTGTGTAAGAGTGCTATTGTTTATTGATGTCAAATTTTTTAGGTGCTTTAATGTTTTATTAGCTTTTAAAAGAACTTTAAAACATAGACATGAGAAAAAAAAAACAAAAAGAAACAATGTATTTGATCTCGAACCAAAGTTTTTAATATTTTTAATATATATTCTTTCAGTCCCAAAATTATTGTCTACTTTTTTTTCGTCTCAAAATAATTGTATTTTTTGAATTTTTTTTTTTAAAGATGGTTAGGATTTTATAGAGGGAGAGTGTCAAGTCAAGGTTTGTTGCTAGTGGAAATTTCAAGGAAGGAGAATTAGCCCGCATGACTCATCATCTGAAAATTCAAACTGATTAAAGCATCTATTTTCTTCCACCTTGACAGAGACAAGACAGAGATAGAGACAAAAAGAAGAAACAAAACTTTTTTCTCCAAATTGTGTATATATTGTTATTGGAAAACAACCAAAATTATATTTTTAATAATCGTATTATTCTTTGTTTACTTATTTGACCAACCAACTTATAATTAGGGATGTGTAGTTTTTTTTCGGAATCGGACCAAACTAATAGAATCAGACCAAACCAATCAAAACTGGACCGGACCAATACTTTGATTTGGTCCTGGATCTGAATTTTTATAAAATTTGACATTTGGGTTGGTGCCGGTTCTCGAACTAAAAAAATACGGAACCGGACCGAACCAACCCAATTTTTAATTAATTAATTTATTTTATTATATATATATATATATATATATATATATATAATATTATATAAGTATATATATATTAATTCATAAAACTTTCTTTGTTCTATTTTTTAATTGGTACTCTTTTATTATTTTGTTTCCACCGGTTTGTTATGCTATGAGTTTATGAGTTCGACATTTTTAATTGTTGAATGTACTTTTATCGAAGGTTTTTTTAATTTTTTTATAAAGTTTCAGTCTTAAAATTTTTATTATGTATTTGTATTAAACAGTTAAAAAGTAAAAAAAAAAATCATAGTATTGGTCTGGTCCTGGTTCTCATACATCTTTGATTGGTTCTGGACCGAACCAATGTTTTGGTTCTCATATATATTGGGTTGGTTCCAGTTCTAAATTTTTTGAGAACCAGACTATTGGTTTGGTTCTGGTTTTCTCTTTTTTTTCAAAAAACTGGACCGAACCGGACCAAGCTCACCCCTACTTATAATATCTTAAAATTGATTAATGTACTCAATAATTAGGTGTAATGTGGTCAATGTCGTTAACGTTAACGGGTCATCTACTTTTGTAACATAATTATTAATATGGATTAACCGAAGGATTTTATGAGGGGTATTCTTGTACATTGCATCTAATTATTGAGTACATTGGTCAATTTTTTGGATATTATAAGTTGGTTAGTCAAATCGGTAAACGGAAAATAGTACCATGGTCAAAAAGATCATTTTTCCTTTAAAAAATACTTTATATTTTTTGGAAAAATTATATACGTGGTGGAGAATAATACGTATTATGAATATTTTTATAAAAAAAAACAATAACTCAAATCATTAATATTTATCTACATATTTTATGAAAAACAATACTATCCGTTCCGAAATAATCGTCCTTCTTGACCCGACAGATCATTAAAAAATTAATTAATTGTATTGTAAATATTAGTTTAATGTGTGGTTTCCCTTAATACCCTTGTGCATGTGATCATAATTAAACTAGATTAAGAAATAAGAGTAAAATGATAAAAAGAAGTTTTGAAAAATAACGATTATTTAGGAATGAAGGAAGTGACCATAATTAACACCCATAATAAAATGTGACAATTTTCGCCTTCTTCATTCACATTTAAAGTAGTAAAGAAAAAAAAGTAAATGTAAAATCGTAAAAATAATTTTTAAAAAATCATTATAAAAATGATACTCCCTCCATTCCTAAATAATAGCTTTTCTTTCATTTTTTGTCAGTATCAAAATAATCATCTTTCAAAATTTTACGTTAATTTTTTTTTATCACTTTACATTTACTTTTTTCACATACTTTAAACATGGCCACATACACAACGATATTAAAGAAACCACATATTACATCAATATTTATAATCCAATTGCCTAATTTTTAAAAAATTTGTTCCGTAATTTTTTATTATTATTTTGCTAACCTTAGTTTAAATTATTTTGTTTTATTGACTCTGTAACTATTATTTTTGTTCTATCAAATATTTTTATTTTACTAACGTAATTTTGTTTTACATAACTATTTTTAATAATTTATTTTAAACTTTTGTTC
This sequence comes from Codonopsis lanceolata, assembly GCA_013146195.2. NCBI lineage: Eukaryota > Viridiplantae > Streptophyta > Magnoliopsida > Asterales > Campanulaceae > Codonopsis > Codonopsis lanceolata. The sequence continues at coordinate 42,095,890 of CM028377.1, forward strand.
CGTAAATTATTTTTATAAGTTTACTAACCTCAGTTTAAATTATTTTTATTTTATTGACTCTGTAACTATTATTTTTGTTCCATAAAATATTTTTATTTAACTAATGTATTTTTGTTTTACATAACTATTTTTAAGAGTTTTTTTAAAATTTTTGTTTCGTAAATTATTTTTATTATTTTAGTAACCTCAGTTTAAATTGCTTTTGTTTTTATTGACTTTGTAACGATTATTTTTGTTCCATTAAATATTTTTATTTTACGAACGTATTTTTTTTTTACATATATATTTTTAAGAATTTGTTTTAAACTTTTGTTCCGTAAATTATTTTATTTTACTAACCTCCGCGTTAAATTATTTTTGTTTTGTTGATTAAGTAAATTTTATTTTTATAGTGGTTTGTTCCATAAATTATTTTTATTTTACTAATCTATTATATTTTTATTTTCTTGACTCTGGAACAATTATTTTTGTTTTAGTTACTATTGTTTATGTTTAAAGAGAGAAAAATATTTAAACATAATTAAAGAGAGGAGATGGTGGTGATGAATGAGAAAATACAACCAGAGAAGGTAGGAGAGAGAAAGAGTGAAATGGTAACTCAAAAGTCAATAATTTAAAAGTGAGATTTTGGAGGGAGAAATCTACCCTTGCCATTTTATATATATATATATATATATATATATATATATATATATATATATATATATATATATATATATATATATATATATATATATATATATATATATGGTCCTTACCGTTCATCCACTTTTGTAACGAAACTGTTAATTTATACTAACTGAGGGATTTTATGAGGGATATTTTTATACTCCATCCGTCCCTAAATAATCGTCATACTTGACCCGGCGCACAGTCTAAGAAAAAACAATTGACTTGATTATTTATATTGGTTTAATGTGTAGTTTCTTTTAATGTTCATGTGTATGTGGCTCATAATTAAAGTAGAGTGAAAAAGTAAGGGTAAATTGGTAAAAATGATGTTCTAAAATGGTAAGTTTCAAAGTGGACAATTATTTTGGAACGGACAAAAGAGAAAAGAAGGACGATAATTTAGGAATAGATGAAGTACATTTCTATTTAAAAAACCACACATTACATGAATATTTATAATCCAATCGTTTACTTTTTAAAAATGCTATGTTGGTTTATTTATGAAAGGGCAGAATAATTTATTTTAAAAGGACGAAAAAAGAAAGCTAGAAAATAATTTATGAAGGGAGGGGTACAAAAGGTAAGAAATTTGTATCCTAGGTCATGCAGGTGACTCCATGTGTGTGACGTAGGCAAGTGACCTCAGCATATTTTATATATGTGATAACATGAGAATATATAGACTCAAAAGTCTTTTTTATAAACAATAAAAGGAAGAAAGAAATAAGGAGAAATATTTTCTTAACAAGGCCTACCTAATGTCCTTGTTTTGTTGTTGGGCATTCAAAATTTTGTCAAAGCACGTTTCAACAAGATAGAGATGGGGATAGAAACAAATTGGTGTTATTGTTTTTCGATCATTATTAATATTGTTATTATGTGTAGTTTTTTGTAAATTTCATGTGTATGTGATGTATAATAAAGGTAAGAAGAAAAAGTAAAAATAAAACGATAAAAGTGTTATCCAGATGTTTTTAGGGAGGAAGCTCTAAGAAAGACTCAATTTTAGTGCATCAAACGACGTGGGCTGGCGATAAGATAGGTGGTCCCTATTCTTTACTAACTTAATTACTAAACCTTAGTTAAATTAACCTAACTAAAACTAATTAAAATTAATCATTAATCAAAACAAAGAAAGAAATTATACACAATACGTTACAGTTCCAACCCTAAAACCCACTGCTTCTTCACGGACGACGGCACACGGCGACTCATCTTCTTCTCCGACGAGATGAACGGTGACTCATCTTCTTCTCCGACGCCGGCAGCTACCTTCTTCACCGACGACGGCAACACACGATTCTTTACCGACGACATGAACGGTGACTCATCTTCTTCTCCGACGCCGGCAGCTACCATTGTCGACGAGATGAACGGTGACTCCTCCCCCCTGCTCTTTCTCTCTCCGTGTGCAAATTAAAATTTTGATTTCAATTTTGTTTCTATTGTGTTCTGTTCGATTTTCTAGTGCTCGTTTTCGGTTTTGTTTTTTGACAATAGATTAGCCTGTTCTGTTCATGTTAATTGTTATCGTCTAATGGCCTGCCAAAAAAAGTGAAATTATGTTTTAGCAATTTTTTCAGCGACGAGCAAGTATCCTTTTACTATTGGTCTATGTCCAACTGAACTGAAGCTATTCTTGCATGTGCTCCTGTATCCTTTCTTGCCGTTGGTGTCTGTTGCAACTTGAAACCAATGTGAAGGGCTTAAATGGCAGTAAGCTTAAGCTGCACTTGCAACTTGCAAGCAGCTACAAATTATTCTTCATACTTTTTGTGTTGGTCTTCACTGATGGCCCAAGGGATTTGAGATTGGTTGGATTTGAGATTGCTCTATCATAGTATAAATCAGAATGAAAATTGAACTCTTTCTTTTAGTGTATAAAAGCAGATCATCAAGAAATCCAAAGTAATCTTAACAAACAATCACAAGTACAAAGATAAAACATACAAAGAGCCAGTACAAAATACCTCTTAAACGCGAAGCAACACTACCATTAGCCATATATGAATAAACAAGTATACGCTCCGTCGAGGTAATACAAAAGCCTCGCAACTGGAGTAGATTTCGATGTACAGTTCTGCCAATAGTTTCTACTTCTTTTTGGAATTGCAGCTTTCCACCATAAAAATGCCTTTTGTCGTGTGTTTTTATGGCCACCAGGGAGCCATCAGCCAAGCATCCTCTATAAACTTTATCAAATCCACGATCGCTCAAACAATTATCACTACTAAAATTATTAGTTGCAACTTGTATTTCAGGCAGTGAAAACCTCTTCAATTGTCCAAGACGAAGATCCGAACATTCATCATCTGCAAAGATAAAGTAAATGAATGATATAACATCAAAATGAAATCTGATGTGACACAGATTTCGCATTAAGAAGAAGAAAATGCTGTAGACCCCTGACTTGGAGGCATTTCCTTGGTGACAATTTCATATTTGGTTGACACCCCGTCTTTAATGCCAGCTATTGTTACTTTTTCTCCCCAGTTAAGCATGATCCTTGCGCGGTTAAAAAATTGGGGGAAGAAGGGAAAGATGACCATAACTAGATGAAAATTTTAAGAAAAAAAAGGATAGCTACCTGAATCTTATAACGTCAAAACATCTCACTTCATAATTTAAAAGAGTAGGAAGAAGCGAAGCAGTAATTAACAGAATATAAGGACTTACTAATACAGATGAATTTGTTTTGACCTGAGAACAAAAACAAAATGATTGGTTCCAACCCGGGGAGGGGGCATTAAGAAGAAAATCATAGGCGTGCAAGCAAAGTAAGGTCCAAACATGCCACTGAATAACGAATACATAAGTTGGATGGAGAACCACTTGCAGGTACCACTTTAGTCTTTAGTTTCTGAAGTTATTTGGCAAACGAGAAGGATGGCAGAGGTTTTTCAATCATAATTCAGATAAGCATAAGAAAGTAACTGTATGCATATATTACAATTCACTCAAAAAACGAAGAAGAAGAAGCATTTCAGGTTGGAGAAAATCTAATGCAGATGGACTGCCAGTCTGCCACAAACTTCAGGGTATTTCTATACCAACTGATCAGTTACTCCTTCAAAGTTATTAGATTCTCATAGGAATTGACTATCTATATATCTATAAATCCATGATTTGTAGGCATATGCGCGCATCTTCAAAATTCAAGAACATGAGGACACAAACATAAATAGCTTGTCAGGACCTATACAAAATTAGATCAAACATCCACCAAAAGATCACGGACTTGGATAGTAAGCATGTAATGCCCACAAAGAGAAATAGACGATTTCAAATGATGGTTTGGTATACCTGTGACAACCCGAACTTTGGTTAAAACAATTGAGCAGATCTTTTTTACAAATTTCATATTCTTGGCAGGTTGTAAGTGAGACTGGCTATGGCTGGCAGCAAGCTCTTCATTAAGCCCAAGCTTTCGAGCATTGGAAAATTTCCTGCCACCAGCATTGCTAGGCTCTGCTTCTGTGGCTGCATCAGGTTGGGTTCTGCTCATTTTCTTGATTTTCACTAATTCATCAATAATCAAGTTTTTCAATTCTGCAATATTGCTAAAATCACTTTGTAACAGGATAAAATCAGTTAAATTTCAGTTTACTTATTTTTTATATTCAAGATATTTATTTGATTTAGCTTTACTGATGATTTTCCTTTGAATTCGTTTGAGTTTATATTTCTTTTTTCCTTCTTTTTTTATAGGGCAATAATAATAGAAATAGTCAAATAGCCGATTCGGGGTATCTGGATATCTAAAGTATCTGATTTTTGCGTTGATTTTATCATCAGATGATTAATGATTTGATTGAAGGAGCGAGGCAAGAGAGTGTTGAATCTGAGAAGAATCTGATAACAAGGTCACTGCTGCTGGATTTCTCTAAGAAAACAGAGGATTCTGTAATAGTCCCTCTTCTGTAGTTGTTTTTGTTTCAAATTGCCCCTGTAATAGTGTATCTCTGAACACTGTATACTTGCATGGTTTTGGTGTCTTGGCTGGACCTGAAATGGACCTTGGTGACATTGATTTTTCAGTAAGTGGGACGTTTATTTGATGGAGATGAGTTATTGGTTTTGTTTGTTACTTGTCTCTGTCCAGGCTTCACTTATCGAACTAATCAACCAAAGCTACTTGAGCTCAATTCACAGGCTAATCAAACCAACCTCAAACAAATTTTCAAGTTCCCCATCGAACTAATCAACCAAAGCTAACACCTCTTGGAGCCCGTTAATGCTATCGCATCAAGCTTGATTATTAACTGCTCATATATACCACCCACACTAGTTGAGCATGAATGAGGCTACAGGTCACAATTAACAATATGATAACTCAATCCAAACCAAATGCATGTGGAAAATACAAAATTTATCCATATACTTTTGCATGGCTCATAGAACAACTACCTCCAACAAAAACTTACATAGTGAAACAGACTGCTCAACACACCAGAAGTCATGTAGTTCCAACAAATTAACTGATGAAAAGGAACCAACAACAAAAAATGGTCACTAAAATTTAAACACTATCCATACACATTAAAAAAAAAATTACGGAAGAGACAATAGAATAGAGTAACATATCTCAAGCTCAAAACTAAAATCCATTAAGAATTGGTTGGATGCACCTCTCGTTTCACAGATCAAAAACTACATACTGTAGCAGAAAACAAAAATACTTGCAAAAAAGATACAGCTGAAATCAGAATCACTATCTTAAATTATTCCAGTTTTGTTAGCCACATCCAAAGCATCAATTGTCTTCATACCACAAACATAAGCCATAACACAAGAATTATGAACAAAATCTCAAGACCTGCTATTGCAATGGTGAACCAAACCAAAAACAACTATAACTAGTCCAAAATCGCTAGTCCCTACATCTAGCTCACTCAATCTTCAGCCTCAAATGTACCATCACTTTGCCAACTCTCATAGTTCTGTCAGAAAAAAAAAACCTCATGTTAGAGTAGAAAACGCGTAACACATACAAGATTTACAACATTGTAAGAAATTAATTTAAGACACCTGTTGAGGATGGTCTTTCAGTTGAGAAAAGTAATTCATTTGTTGAGTGAAACTGTAAGGAACTTGTCCTCTTGGATGGTCTAAGTAGGGTTGTGTGAAATTCTGGATCCTTTGAGTAATTTGAGGCTCCTGCATTACAATGTAGTAGATAAACTAAAAAATTAAGATATAACTTACTACACAGAACATATACTAAAAGAGAAAAGAAAAACAAACATTCAATTTTTTTGGCATCCTAGTCATCCTTGATTTTGACCCTTTCAAGTTTCAACCCAACCAATCTCAAATCCCTTGGGCCATCAGTGAAGACCAACACAAAAAGTATGAAGAATAATTTGTAGCTGCTTGCAAGTTGCAAGTGCAGCTTAAGCTTACTGCCATTTAAGCCCTTCACATTGGTTTCAAGTTGCAACAGACACCAACGGCAAGAAAGGATACAGGAGCACATGCAAGAATAGCTTCAGTTCAGTTGGACATAGACCAATAGTAAAAGGATACTTGCTCGTCGCTGAAAAAATTGCTAAAACATAATTTCACTTTTTTTGGCAGGCCATTAGACGATAACAATTAACATGAACAGAACAGGCTAATCTATTGTCAAAAAACAAAACCGGCGAGCACTAGAAAATCGAACGAAACACAATAGAAACAAAATTGAAATCAAAATTTTAATTTGCACACGGAGAGAGAAAGAGCAGGGGGGAGGAGTCACCGTTCATCTCGTCGACAATGGTAGCTGCCGGCGTCGGAGAAGAAGATGAGTCACCGTTCATGTCGTCGGTAAAGAATCGTGTGTTGCTGTCGTCGGTGAAGAAGGTAGCTGCCGGCGTCAGAGAAGAAGATGAGTCACCGTTCATCTCGTCGGAGAAGAAGATGAGTCGCCGTGTGCCGTCGTCCGTGAAGAAGCCGTGGGTTTTAGGGTTGGAACTGTAACGTATTGTGTATAATTTCTTTCTTTGTTTTGATTAATGATTAATTTTAATTAGTTTTAGTTAGGTTAATTTAACTAAGGTTTAGTAATTAAGTTAGTAAAGAATAGGGACCCACCTATGCCACATCAGCAGCCACGTCATTTGGTACCCAAAATTGAGTACTCTTAGAGTGGCCCTAGCATTACTCTTTTAGAGACAGACAAAAAAGTAAACAAGAGATGATAATTTTGGGATGGAGGAAGTATGACTTAAGTTTAGAATTTTTTTTTTTTTTTTTTTGGAATAATGAAGGTTTGAATAACAATTTGGTCATCATACTTTCACAGTTTTTGTAATAAGCTAACTTTACTCCCTCCGTTTTCATTTTTTGGCCCAACACACAGTTTAAGAAAAAATAAATGATTGTAGTATTATAAATATTAATGAAATGTGTGGTTTATTTTAATGTCATTGAGCACGTGATCATAATTAAAGTTGGTATAAAAAGTAAGGGTAAAGTGGTAAAAGTGTTTTTAAAAGATAAAGATTTGAAAGAAGAAAAATATTTTAGAACAGATAAAAAATGAAAGGTAGACGATAATTTGAAAACGGAGAGTCTTTTTTTTTTTATTTAGTCATTGTACTTGGTAATATATCGCACATTCATCACTCTATCCAATTTTTTTAATGAAAATGTTTAAATATTTATAAAAAATCGAAAATACCCTTATATACATCACATGTTACTCATGTGATTATCTCATCTTCACCTTTAGTGGAAGCTTATAAAACGTATGTCTTCAGGGAAGTATTTGAACTAATAAGATTGTGGAACTTTAATCTATGCAAGTGCACAACATGTGCCAAACACAAAAGGGTATATATATCTTTTCAATCATTTACATCATCTTGCAGAACTGAATGTAAATAACTTCTAGTGAGTAAACTACGATTTATAGCCAAATATAATGACAAAAAATTATTAAAAAAAGTAGAATTAAATTATTGCAAAATGTGTGAAAGTAAGATATCCAAATTACAGATCAAACCAAAAATCAATAAGTACTTTTTGGGTTGACTTGATTGGTTGTAACCGACATGGATTTAATGTCTCAACATGTACATAGCTCCTTAAATTTTATATAAATCAATCTGGACATTAAACCCTTAAGTAATAGTACTATAAGTTTTACTCGATGAATCCCAACACTTATTGATTCCGGATGATATTTGAAAACTAACATATGTACTTTTTGAACAACAATATGTTTATATGTTATAAAAAAAATTCAATAATGTACTTTGTACGTAGATCAAAGGCTTTCTGTTGGATCTAAGATGACCTGATAAACTGGCCTAGTGTCAGACTCGTTATGAATATATAGCGAACCTCTTGTTGAATTGGGGGCGTTCTTTGATAACGAAAATCGAATCAAGAATCTTCCCTCCGATTCAAAACAAAATCGAATCTAATCGAAAAACTATCTTAAAGATCTTAATTCGTAAGATGAAACTTCACTCTCTCACAGTTAAACCCAACAACACACGGTGAGTTGGCTAAACTAGATCCGTTTTACAAAAAATATACATAAGATCGTCTTAAACAAACTTTTACCTATACTAAATATGATTTAAATGTACGTATCAGGCTACCAGCGAGCTTCCGACATATATATATATATATATATATATATATAATATATATATACATATATATATATAATATATATATATATATATATATATATATATATATATATATATATATATATATATGACAAATGTATATTTATCCCTCTAAAATCACACTTTTGAATTTTTAACTTTTGAGTTACCATTCCACTCTTTCTCTCTCCTATCTTCTCTCTTTTGGTTGTATTTCTCTTTCTCTCTCATATCTTCTCCATATTTTCTCTATAATCACCACCATCTCCTCTATTTTTAATTATATTTAAACATTTTTCTCTCTTTAAACAAAAAAAGTGACTAAAACAAAAATAATAGTTACAAAGTCAAGAAATCAAAAATATAAGAGGTTAGTAAAATAAAAATAATTTATGGAACAAGCCACTATAAAAATATAAGTTACAGAATCAACAAAATAAAAATAATTTAATCCGAAGATTAGTAAAATAAAATAATTTACGGAACAAAAGTTAGTAAAATAAAAAAATTTGATGGAACAAAAATAATAGTTACGGAGTCAATAAAACAAAAAACAATTTAAACTAAGGTTACTAAAATAATTTCGTTATTTTTTATTTTAGCTTATTTTCTTATCAGAAATTTATTTATTCATAAAATACAAATATAATTTAATACAAGTAATCATTCAAAATGAAGAACTTATTTGAGTTCAGATTTTGTTTGTAGGGAGGAAAATTCAAATTTGTTCGAAAATATTCATTCTACAAAGTTTTTGAATAGTATAAAGTGTTCATGGTTGTTGTCAGGTCATGAATTAACACTTAAAATTGGTATTCCAATAATGTTATTAAGAAACATTGACCATGCTACAGGGTTGTGTAATGGAACAAGACTAATCATCATAAATCCTGAGAATCATATTATTGAAACAAACTTTTTGAAAGGAAGCAATCTTGGAGAAAATGTTTTTATCATAAAATTGTCATTAACTACATCCGATGTAAGACTATCTTTCACATTCCAAAGAAGACAATTAACATTATTGGTACCATATGCAATACCAATTAACAAGTGTCAAAGTCAATAATTGCATGTAGCCGTATGCCTCTTTTTAAAAAACTAGATATTGATATGCGGTGAAAATGAAGAATCAGCTAATAAGATAACAAATGTTGTGTATAAGGAATTTTTTTAGAATCTATAATGACTAGTGATATACTTATGTGTAATTGTTAATAAACAAATTCTTCTTATTTTATCATTTAAGATTTTTTATATCCTCTTTATTTTATTTATGTACGATTTAGTTGATGTGCGTTTAACGTAAGGATTTAAAAAACTAGTTGTTGTGTAAAGGGTTAGGGTTGACGTCAATGTTAAGAGATTGTTTATCAGAGGTAAGCAACATTGACACCGAGGAAATTAAACAAGAAATTAAGGCTTAGTCTAGTTTAGGTCTATATATATATATATATATATATATATATATATATATATATATATATATATATCAGGGTCGGTCCTGGGTAAAGGCTCACTAGGCAGCTGCCTAGGGGTCCTCATTTTTTACACCCTAAAAGGGCCCTCTAATATTTTTAGCTTAATATATATAAATTATAATTTTTTACGGATGATTATTGTAATACCCCAAATTTTTCCATTTAATAATAATAATAATAATAATAATAATAATAATAATATAATAGTAATAATAGTTATAAATTAAATGAAAGGAATGGAAGAGAAAGAAATTCGGTTCTCTGTACCAAAAATAAAAGGAAGGGAATGCCGGCTGGAAGATCAAGAGTTCGGATGAACTCGGGGAGAGAGATCGTTACCATTAATGGGCATAAAGAGGGTTGGAACAAACTTGGATTACTTTGGGTGTTCTTCTAGAAAATTGAGAGAGAGATACGACAGTGAGAGAGGGAGCACGGATAGGAAGTCGTCGGCGAGATCTTCGGGTGGAAGGAATCAGTGACGCACCGAATTATCGTTAGACGATATCGCAAATCGTGATCGGAGGTAAGATATTGTTTCTTCCGTTCTAATTGCAAGGTCTGATTCTCCTATTGAGACAAAGAAATAAATTGTGGCGTGTGTGTGCGTACTGGGGCTAAGAATGAAAAGAAAGAGATTAGAGAGGGGGAGATGAAGTGAGGGTTGTCTTGCTTTCTGTAAAAAAAAAGAGAGAGAGAGAAGAGAACAGAGAACAGAGAGGAAGCGAATGGCGGAAAAATGAAAAAGAAAGAAGAAAAAAGAGGTGGGGTACTGGAAGGAGTAAGAAAGAAAGGAAATGATAATTTCCACATCCCACAGCCCAATAATTTCGATGGAAGTTTTACATTAATAGGTTAACGTTCCTTTACTTTAAGACTTTCCCCTCAAATTTCATAAAGGACAACAGACCATATATGGTTAGATTAACTTAGTATTCTAGGAAATTTTAGTATTGTTCAATTCTGAATGTTACTAGAGGTCCCTAAAATCAAAATTTTATTTTGAATTTTTAGATTCGATTAAGCGCGGGTAGCGATACGTTGTGCTTAAGATAAATTTTTACAGCTTCGCTAAGGTAAGGGATTATACCTCTTATAGTCTCTATTTTTGTTTATCCTCCGTTAGACTTCCAATTATTTTATTGACATCGATATTTTTTAAACGTACGCCGACTTGGGACGGTAGTTGATTTGAATTCCGTCGATTGTATTTCTTCAAAAATTATGAATTGATTCACGTTTGAATTCACTTAATTATTGAATTTCATGTTAGTTATTCTTCCTACATGAAATATATGATTGTTGCGATGTAAAATTTTGTGATGCATAATTTTTGTGATGCATGACCCTTGTAGTGAAATTTGATTATCGTTTCCTTGAAATTCTACCATGATCATTTAAATGATTTTTATGACTATTGAATGCCACATAAAATGTGAGCATAATTATTGAATGATCGAACTTATCGAATACCACCTAGCTAGTGGTATATGGTTATCCGGATATACCAAACATGATCGAATTATCGATACTCTTCAGAGTAATTATTGAACTGCTTATCGATACTCTTCGGAGTAAATATTTAAAAATTGTTTTATGATCATGGGATTCTGTAAGTAATTTACTGTCTCCAATCGGTATGGGACGGTTGGTGACGGTTGATCACTCGAGTCGTTTTGTTGTTAAAGTTTCATTTGACCTCCTTTTTATTTTGAATTGAAAATTTGATAAATTGCTTCCGCTTATCGATACTTGAATTGTAAACTTTGAATATTAAAATTTATTCCTCTTTGATTTATTCTGGTCAACTCCTCCTTAGTAACCGGAGGGGTTGTATATGATCTTACTGGGCATTGTTCGCTCACCCTTTTTCTTTCAAATTCTCCTTCTTCGTAATGAGTAGGACCCTTTTTCTTTCATTATGAGAAGACTTAACTCCGGACAAACCATGACGACGGTTCCGAGAGATTTTGGATCTAGACATTATTTAAAATAAAGAATGACTTATTAAGAATGATTTACTTTTATTTAGCATCAAGTTTGTAGTAAAGTTTATTGAGTTATTTGACTTTATTTGAAGATGATTTAAGGTTTATTTATTTTGAGTTGGGAATATTTATGACTTTAAGATGTTATTCTAAGTGACGTGGTCAAATTGTGGGACCGCGGTGTCGGTACCGAGTTTGGGGCGTTACAATTATTTTGTTAATTAATCAATAGTTTAGTTTTTATATTTTGTATATTTTCTCTATCCCAAAATTATTGTTATGTTTTTTTTTTTGTTTTTTTTGCATATCTCAATTTTTTTTTGTCTAGTTTGAAAGTTTTTTAGAACACTTTTACTGTTTGATTCTTAATTTTTCTTTCTACTTTAATTATGAGGCACATGAATATGAGTTTTAAAGAAAACTACACATCATATAATTATTAATAATCAAGTTAATTATTTTTCTTTAATCCGTATATCAGATCAAAAATGTTTTGAGCCTGATGGAGTATTTTTTATTATGAATAATTTTGTGTTTAAATATTTATTAGCTAGTGTGTCTATGTAAGGGTGTTATTGTATATTGATGTCAAATTTTTTAAGTGCTTAATACTTTATTAGCTTTTAAAAGAACTTTAAAACATAGATCTGAGAAAAAAAAAATGTATTTAGTCTTGAACCAAAGTTTTTAATATTTTTAACATATACTCCCTAAGCCTTAAAATTATTGCCTGTTTTTTTTTTTTTTGCCCCAAAATAATTATTTTGTTTGAAAATTTTCTTTTTAGGATGGTTGGATTTTATGGAGGGAGAGTCTCAAGTCAAGGTTTGTTGCTAGTGGAAATTTCAAGGAAGGAGAAGTAGCCCGCATGACTCATCATCTGAATATTCAAAGAGTGATTGATTAAAGCGTCTATATTCTTCCACCTTGACAGAGACAAGATAGAGATAGAGACAAAAAGAAGAAAAAAACTTTGATCTCCAAATTTTGTATATATTGTTATTTGAAAAAATTAAAATTATATTTTTGATCATCGTATTATTCTCAGTTTATTAATTTGATCAACCAACTTATAATATCTTAAAATTGACCAATATACTCAATAATTAGGTGTAATAGGGGTGAGCAGAGCCCGTCAATGCCCATCGTAAGCCCCAAAACTGGCTGCCGCCTATGTAGCCGTGCCCATGGGCACTACATCTTGGGCTTTAGATGAGTCAAATGCCCATTGTCTCGGCTCACTGAGCCTTCAACCGCCTCGCCCGCATTATGCCTCGGCCCTCTTTATGATAACTTTTTTAATTTTTTTAATTATAGATATTTGATCAAATCCTATATATTTAATTTATGTGTATTATACTATTACTATATTTATATATTATAAGTTATAAATTATAATCTATAAATATAGTAATAGTATAATACACTTCAACTAATAAAGATATTGCTAAAAATAAAAACCTAAAAGTCAAACCCTATTATTTTAATAATTAATTACTTAATCATCTATACATCTATTGATATTCTATTCTCAATCTCATCACATGCAAGATTAAAATTTGACATCGGTAATGTCGAGTTATATGAATCCGTTTACTATATACTGAATTTATATTTTAACTTAGTTGCTTCTCTTCCTTTTCTTTCACTTCAACTGTGTTTTATTTCAAATTTGCAAGTATAATAGTTTGAAAAAAAAGTTCATGGCAATGAATTGATGGGCTGAAAGCTGAGACCCAAAGTTTGAATGAGAAAACAGTAAAATTATTTAAAAACATAAACAAATGGGCTGAAGCCCATGCCTGCTCGTGCCCGTTTAATGCCCGTCTGAAACCCGTCCACTAATGCCCGTGGGATGATCAATAGTACTGGGCTTTTAAATCTAATACCCGCTGCTTGATGGGCCCATACTGGACATTGCCAATGCCCACGGGCTTAGGGCCCGTGCACACCCCTAAGGTGTAATATTAGTCAATGCTGTCAGCGTTAATGGGTCATCTACTTTTGTAACAGAATTATTAATGTGGACTAACTAAGGGATTTTATGAGGGGTATTCTTATACATTCCATCTAATTATTGAGTACATTGGTCAATTTTTAGATATTGTAAATTGGTTGGTCAAATCGGTAAACGAAAAATACTACGATGGTCAAAAAGATAATTTTTCCTTTGAAAAATACTTATATTTGTTGGAAAAATTATTTACGTGGCGAAGAATAATACGAATTATGAATATTTTTATAAAAAAACAATAACTCAAATCATTAATATTTATCTACATATTTTATGAAAAACAATACTCTCCGTTCCGAAATAATCGTCCTTCTTGACCCAACAGATCGTTAAAAAATTAATTAATTATATTGTAAATATTAGTTTAATGTGTGGTTTCCCTTAATACCCTTGTGTATGCGACCATAATTAAACTATATTAAAAAGTAAAAATAAAATAATAAAAAAAGTTTGAAAGATAAGGATTATTTAGGAATGAAGGAAGTGACCATAATTAACACCCACAATAAAATGTGACAATTTTCCCCTTCTTCATTCACATTTAAAGTAGTAAGGAAAAAAAGTAAATGTAAAATCGTAAAAATATTTTTTTAAATAATTAGAAAAATGATACTCCCTCTATTCCTAAATAATAGGTTTTTTTTTTCATTTTTTTGTATGTTTCAAAATAATCTTCTTTCAAAACTTTACGTTTAAAAAATATATTTTTACCACTTTATGCTTACTTTTTCCACATACTTTAATCATGACCACATATACAACGATATTAAAGAAACTACATATTACATCAATATTTATAATACAATCACCTTCTTTTTTTAAAATACTATGTCGATATATCTATAAAATGATAGAATAATTTATTTCAAACTGACGAAAAAAGAAAGCTGGAAAATAATTTATGAAGGGAGGGGTACAAAAGGTAAGAAATTGGTATCCTAGGTCATGCAGGTGACTCCATGAGTGTGATGTAGGCAAGTGGCCTCAGCATCTTTTTTGTCATAACTTGAGAATATAGAGACTCAAAAGTCTTTTTTTATAAGCAATAAAAGGAAGAAAGAAATAAGAAGAAATATTTTCTTAACAAGACCTACCTAATGTCTTTGTTGTTTTCTATATGTGTATTTTCGATCATGATTTTGTCAAAGCACGTTTCAACAAGATAGAGATGGGGATAGAAACCAACTGGTGTTATTATTATTGTTATTATAATGTACCAAAAAATTTTATAATAAAATAAAATAAATTTTATTAAAATTAGTTAAATTTTTATTGTGGGCTAATTTACAGTTTGGGATTAGTATACTTAAAAATTTAAATGGGTTTAGTGTGTATCATCTTGTCTATTATGAGTATGGGCTTGGCCCATCAAATTTGAGTCTCTTTAACTAATAAAAATAATAACCATGATAATAATAATTATTATTATTATAACAACAACTATAATAAAACAACTCGGCAGTCAGTTGCATATAATCGGGAAGAGAGAGAGACGAAGTGAAGGAGGGAAAAATCCATGGGGTGAATGCATACACCGATTGCGTACATGTTAGATCAAAAGAGGAAAGGTTTTGGCAACTGGGTATATAGACTTTTGCTACCTTTTGGGAGCCTTTTGGGCTAAAAAAGACTGGGGCTACATAACAAAAAGTTGTCACTACTATTTTCTACGACATGATACATAAAGAAGTCGAGGTGTATGTGGATGACATGATTATTCATTCATGACACAAATGACGCCGATGTCAGAGACCTTCGAAAATTCTTAGAAAGATTACAGAAACACCAGATGAAGCTCAACCCAACAAAATGCACATTTGAGGTTACCAAAGACAAAGTCTTGGGGTTTATGGTAACCAAGCAGGGAATTGAAATAGAGTCTGCAAAAGTAAAAGCTATCATAGACATACCACAACCAAGAACTCCAACAAAGGTCAAGGGTTTCTTGGGCCGATTACAATATATCAATCGCTTCATCAGGCAGCTGACATCAATGTGTGAGCCACTATTTCAACTCCTGAAGAAAGATATTGACTGGGTATGGGATGAAGAATGCCAGCTCGTCTTTGAAAAAGTAAAAGACTATCTTGTTAGCCCATCAGTGCTAGCTCCTCCTCACATTCACAAGCCTCTCCTGTTATATCTCACTGTCACAGACACCGTGGTCGGGGCTATGCTTGCACAAGAAAAAGAAGATTCCTATGTCGAAAGTGACATTTACTTCATAAGAAGAAACCTACAAGGCATTGAGCTCAATTATAGAACCTTAGAGAAAAACTAAACTGGTCTAGTATGGGCAACGCAAGGGCTCAAAACCTACATGTAAGCTCGACCCATTAAAGTGATCTCCAGAATGAACCCAATGAAAGACATCTTCAGAAAGCCATCACTCTCTAATTGATTGGCTAAATGGGCATTCTTACTCAATAAGTTTGACATCGCATACGTCACACGCAAATCTATCAAAGGGAGTGTGATAGCAGATCATCTGGCCGATTTACCACTAGAATCAGAAAATGTTGAAGAACCAGGTTTCCTAGATGAGGGTGTCCTTGAAATAACATATCATGACACCAAATGACAAATGTTATTTGATGGGGCTGCCAACAGATGAGGTTTTGGCATAGGAATCCTGTTAATTGATCCAGCAGATTCTCACACTCCTTTAGCCATAAGATTGGAGTTTGAATGTTCGAACAACATGTTATAATATGGTTTTATGTATATTTAGGGTTATATTGTATATTATTATATTTGTAGGGACCTTGATGTAACTTGTGTTCATATATATTGGTTGTCGAACTGAAGTTAACGGCTTCATCAAAATTGTTTTTGCCTTTTCTTCGATAACATGGTATCAGAGCAAAGGGTCTTCGTGATTGTGAGATTCTGGTGAAAGGCTGCATCAACCCTAGCGTGGTATGGATTTGGGTTCTTCATTTTGTGACCACAGTGTCTGCATTGTGTTCTTCATTATTGGAATATGCTTCTTGATAAATAACTTATCACCTTGCATATTCTAAATATTTTGATTTGTTTGTTCTCATTATCGTGTGTCATAACAAGTGGCTAAAAGGTCTGTGTATCGGTTATTGTGGCAGCTTGTTTGACAACACATAGGTCTTTGGTTAGGTTATCCTAATCTAGTCCTACCTTTTTAATGATGATTGACAGACCAGCACTTCATATGCACTAGCACCAGCAGACTTGCTGTAGCGACAAAGACCTTTAGAAGACTAGTCACCAACAGACTTGTCATGAGCGCAACATAATACCTTGAAGACTCGCCACCAGAAGACTTTCTATGGTTTGAATGTTCATACCGCAACCAGTTACCAGCAGTCTTCTCCTATGGAAGACTCACTTCTCGGATTGAACATCTCACCAGCAGACTTGCCTTTGCACGTGCTATGAAGAGACAAGACTGCAGTAGATCGAAACAAGACAAAAGGTTCAAGCTTCCAGTCACTCAAATCTTTATGGAGCCTGACATCTCAGATACTGCAAAAACTCTCTCTCACTCACGTGGTTTGGATAAGTCAAAAAGAATCCACTTTATTGGACAGACCACCTAACAGTGCATTATGATTTAGACTCAATTTTCAAAGACTTATCAATACAGTCTGACGGGCAACAATTCCAGGATCTACAGGACAAAGCTTTTACCCAACAATCAAAGATCCAGTGAACAACATCTCTATCCGACAGTCTTCAACAACGACATTATTTCAAACAGATAGAAAATCCATCTTCATCTTTCAACGATCATATTGATCATGGTCTATAAAAGAAATCTTCCCTCTTCTTCAAATATAACAACATATCAATACAAGTGACAAATCGGATCACCAAAGTGATTTAAAGTCACCTGCAACAAGAACGTCAAAGAAGCTGTAAGATCTACAAGAGATCGTCTTCACCAATGCATCCCAGATCTTCACAGAAGATTGCAGCAAACAAACACAGACCTTAGCAAAACACTCTCTGTGGATTGCTAAGAAAAAATGTATTGAAGAAGAAGAAGAGATCAGAAACTTCTATAAACAGAGATCGGTGTCTTGGTCAAGAACTCACTTCTTGATTTGAGTTCTTCATCCTTCTTCGAAGAACTCAGCCTCTGACAAGAGCTTTAGGATTTCATTCCTAAATTTAGAGGTCAAGTTCTTGGATCAATTTGAAGATTGATTTCAGATGGTGCCTAAGGAAAATGAAGAGTTGTCTGTAAATATTGCATTCATATCTTCATATTTGTATTCACATACAAATGATGTTGATTGTGCAATAATCAATCATCATAGAAGGCTGAGTGCTCTGCACTCAATCGTTCAGATAATTTTTATCTGAACAACCTTCAAAAATATCTTCTCATATATGTCTCTCGTTTTCGTCTCCTATTGCTCTTTTTATTTAAGAATTTGTCTATGAATGATTAAGTAAAAAGAAAGGGTTGAAAGGACGAGGACATAAACTTTACATAGAGAGTCTAGGTTGATGTAATATATTATTTATCTTTGAATAAATTCAGATGTTCTTTCAAATGATTTATCTTCCAGTCTTTATCTCTCTATGAGAGCTTTTATAAACTGATTTATCCTTTGAAAAAAACCATTCTCAAATGAATTCCTAAATCTGCATTTGGAAGAAGGATTAAGTGTATTGTTGTTTTGATCATATATTCGTGTACATCCACTTAAGACTTCTTTAAATCTAAGCCTAACTATTTCCGCTGCTAAAACTCTTTCAAGCATGCTTTTGATTTACTGGCAGTTCACCAGTAGAGTTCATTACTCAGCTAAGAGCAAGTCTGTTGTTCAGTACTACCAGCAGACATGCTTAATGTGTTAACTTCCTATGCCATTAAAACCTACACTTTAAATGTAAATACAAGAAAAGTTTTAAAATGTCATCATAGGCTATTCACCCCCCCTCTAGCCTATTTGAGCATTATTGTGGACCAACATTCATATTGCGATGTTGGAATTGGGTTTAGGATTTACGCCACGCGATTGTTTATGTGTAGTCGTCTAGTATAGGCGACCAGGTCTGTAACTTGGGATTTGGTTTCTCTACCTACTGGTAAACATGTTATTGGGTGTAAATGGGTGTATATAGTTAAGGTAAATCCAGATGGCACTTTGACTTGTCTTAAGGCTCGTCTTGTTGCAAAAGGATATGCTCAAACATATGGTGTAGATTATTCTGATACATTTTCTCCGGTTGCTAAACTTGTTTCTGTTCGCTTACTTATATCACTTGTTGCATCTTATCATTGGCCACTTCATCAGCTTGATGTGAAGAATGCTTTTCTCCATGGTGATTTACAGGAAGAGGTGTATATGGAGCAACCACCAAGGTTTGTTTCTTAGGGGGAGTTATCTGGTATGGTTTGCAAATTAAAGCGGTCATTGTATGCTTTGAAACAATCTCCACGTGCGTGGTTTGGCAGATTCAATGACGTGGTGATAAAGTTTGGTCTTATGAGATGTCACAGTGATCATTCTGTATTTTATCGACAAAGTAGTGTAGGTATTGTTTTATTAGTTGTCTATGTGGATGATATTGTTATTACTGGTAGTGATAACGCAGGCATTAGTACACTTAAGGAGTTTCTTCAAATGAAATTTCAAACTAAGGATTTAGGTAGTTTGAAATATTTCTTGGGTATTAAGGGTGCTCGTTGCAAGTAAGGTATCTTCTTGTCTCAAAGGAAGTATGTGCTGGATTTGTTGTGTGAGACAGGAATGTAAGAAGCAAAACCTTCAGTTAGTCCAATGGAGCCAAGTCAAAAACTTAGGATTGAAGATGGTGAAGAATTTGCAGAGCCAGATAGATATCGTCGACTTGTTGATAAATTGAATTACCTAGTTGTAAGCAGGCCAGATATTGTTTTGCAGTTAGTGTTGTAAGTCAGTTTATGTCCTCACCACGAACTACTCATTGGGATGTCCGTGAGGATTCTAAGATATCTTAAACAGTGCTCGTGGCAAGGTGTACTATATTGTGATCATGGACATATGAGGATTGAAGGGTTTGTCGATACTGATTGGGCAGGTTCTCCAAATAAGAGATCTGCTTCGGGATACTTTGTATTTGTTGGAGGTAATTATCTTAGAAGAGTAAGAAACAATCGGTGGTGTCAAGATCTAGTGTGGAGTCTGAATTTAGGGTTATGGCTAATGCCACATATGAATTTGTGTGGATTCGTCAGCTTCTTGGTGAGATTGGTATTGGTAACTTATTACCTATGCAGTTATGGTGTGATAACCAGGCAGCCATTCATATTGCCTCAAATCCAGTGTTCCATGAACGAACAAAACACATAGAGATTGATTGTCACAAGTTATGTTAGAACCGGGGATCAACTTGTGGATGTATTTACTAAGTCATTGAATGGGAATAGAATTGGTTATATTTGTAACAAGCTGGGCATACATGATATTTATGCTCCAGCTTGAGGTGGGAGTGTTAGAATATAGTTTTATGTATATTTAGGGTTATATTATATATTATTATATTTGTAGGGACCTTGATGTAACTTGTGTTCATATATATTGGTTGCCGAACTGATTTACAGTTAACGGCTTCATCAAAATTGTTTTTGCCTTTTCTTCGATAGCACAACACTACTGAGTACGAAGTTTGCATCGCCGGTTTAGAAGAAGCCCTTCAAAGAGGGCAAAAGAATTAGAGGTCTTTGGAGATTCTGCCCTAATTATAAATCAAGTTGGAGAAAAATGGAAACCCCAAGATCCTTGGGTACAACTGTATCATGCTCGTTTGACAACTTTAGCAAAAGAATTTGATGATATCTCATTCCATTATTTTCCACGAAATAAAAATCAATTTGCCGATGCCTTGGCGATACTAGCTTCATTGGTCAAAGTTCCAGCAGAGATACACATTCAACCATTTGTGGTCAAGAAGAAAATAACTCCTACTTACTGCTTCATAATTGACACAACTCTCGACAAGGATAATGAGCCTTGGTACTTAAATATCTGGAATCTGCTTAAGAAAGGGGACTATCCCGAAAACGTAGACAAAAGGGGGAATAGCCTAATTATAATGGGCATCACAATTTGTCATCAGCGGAGATAGCTTGTACAAAAGGCATTACCAAGGGTTGAATCTGCTATGCATAGATCAAGCTAAAGCAAAACAAGTCATCAACCAATTTCATGGTGGTACTTGTGGGCCACACATGAATGGGCATATGTTTTCAAAGAAAGCAATTGTTAAGGGTACTATTGGAGTACGCTAGAAACTGACTGTATTCGAAGGGTGCGTCACTGTGACAAATGCTAAACACTTCGCCAATTTACAACACATTCCCCCGCATATACTGTACAACTCCACAGCTCCCTGGCCCTTTTCAACATGGGGTATCGACATCATAGGTCAGGTTCACCCGAAAGGATCAAACGGCCATGAGTATGTTCTGGTAGCAGTTGACTACTTTACAAAATGGATAAAAGCTACTTCTTACAAAGTATTGAATGCCAAAAAAAAGTGGCTGGCTTCATCAAGACAAATATCATATACCGTTACAGTGCCTTTTGAAATGATCTCTGATAATGATACATATTTCGAGGGTGAAGCTAATCGACAATTTGATGAATTCAAAGTACAACGACATAAGTCCTCCCCATATAGACCACATGCCAATGGTGCTGTCGAAGCAGCCAACAAAACATTAGAAAACATCATCAGAAAATAGCTGAAACAGCAAATGACTAGCCTGAAAAATTGTCGTTAGCACTCTGGGGCTACCGTACGTCAGTTTGCAAATCTACCGGGGATACGCCATATTCTCTAGCCTATGGCATGGAACCAGTACTGCACATTGAAATTGAGGTCCCATGATTGAGAGTAATGATGGAAGTAGAAATATCTGAGGTTGATTGGATCAAGCAGCGCTACGATGAGTTAGCCCTGTTAGATGACAGAAGGTTACTGGCCTTAGAGCACACTCGAGCATACCAAAAACGAATAGCTCGAGCATTCAACAAAAATTTCAAAGGAAAAAGAATTCAAGTAGGAGATCTAGTACTCCATGAAAAGCCCCCTAGTTATGTGGACAGTAGGGGAAAATGGAAATCTCCATGGATGGAACCATACGTTGTTAAACAGATACAGTCAGGAGGTTCCGTTTTCCTTACTAATCAAAATGAGGAAGATCTCGTTTAGCCTTTCAACATGGACATGCTCAAGAGGTACTATGAATAGGCCAAGACACGCTTAAGTGATCGAGTTATGTGTCTCTCTTCAGCTCGCTAGATTGAAAACCCGAAAGGGCGGTCTAGGCAAAAAGTTAGAGCATTGAAAAAAGAATATACAAGGAGAGATAAGGGCTCGCTAGGTTGAAAATCCCAAAAAGGGCGGCCTAGGCAAAATGTAGAGCACAACAAAAGAAACTTCAGGATAAGAAGAGGGAATAGTCTCAAGCATGCATCCTATAGCAAACAGTCTACAGCATAACAGGAACAGGACTTCAACAAAAATCTTCCATCAGGGAAGAACTACGTTCACGTGAGCCTCAACACTTAGGAACGTAGGCAGCCTTCGGGTTCGGTCGCATATGTACAAAAGTTCGAAAAATTCCATTATATTACAGCAAAAGTGTTACATTTCATTCTTGGCCAACAAATGAAAAACCACTACAGAGAAAATACATATTAAAACAATAAAAATATAATTCCGAAGGTCCACAAGTGCAACAAAGGAATACGCATCTAGGACATTGAGGTAGTCATTAACCACCCCAAAGATACCACCCAAACACCAAAAATCTCAAGAAAGGTCATTAACCCCTCCCACTCCAAAAGCCATCCTCTTCAATGTCTTCGACGTCCTAACCGGGACCACACACTCCTCCGAGGTGCAGTAGATGCCACAACATCATTAGGATGAGATCCCTCTAAACTCTCTTCACCATCAGCATCTCCGTTATCCAATACAGCAGCATTACTCGGGCCAGCAACATCCCCACGTTGAGCAATACAGCAGCATCTTCTGCCAGGATTACTTGGGCCAGCAATATCACTCCGTCGGATATTACTCCGTCTCCCTACATTACTCAATCGGGGAGGAACATTACTGGGCCCACTTCATCAGGGACATTTGCCATCTGTGCTCCAAGGCCATACACTCGCTGGAACTCCTGCTGTAAGGCCGGGGGGACTACTAAGTCAGAACTCTCCAAATCTTCCCCAATCTCCACGAGCGGAGCATCTATGCCACTGGTGACTCGCCTTCCCAAAATTTCCCTGATGGTACGTCTGATAACCTGGAAATGCCCCTCGGCAGCCAAAAGTATTCATGTCAGATAAGCATGGGACAAAAACATATTCTTCGAGAAAGTATTGGTTGTGGCCCGCAAGGGATGATCATCTCTCCACAGCTGCCGAATGTTCGCACCAATGTTCCCCTTTAGAACCACCATCTCCATCAAGGGACGGTTCTCATTGGGTATAATATGTTCCCTACCAAATTGACGAAGGATCCAGTACGACAAATAAAAAATGGTCCGACAAAGACTAGCGAGTACAACTTGGGCATAGGCTCCGGTAAACAGATAGAAGTCTCTGATCCGCCAATGGTTGATAACCCGCATAATGTATAGGGAAGCAACGTGCACAAAATGCTCAACCCATTGCCGTTCGGTCAAAAGGTTATTCCGGTAATTTCGCTGGGCCCCATAACAAGTGGGTGCATACATTCCCCCTACCAAGACATGAGACATAATGCAGTTAAAATGCTCTTCCAACCACATATGTAGTAAAATGGGGCTGCCAGATGAAAAGACTTCCTCCCTCATGGAATAAACATCCAAGCCTTGCAATGTTTTGGCCAAAATAACAGGAATGAGGTTTGCCCACCGATTTCGGGCTTGTAACACCAAATCAATCGCCCGAGCATCAATAGTCCCCAGCTGGTTCACCAGGAAATGCTTCCCTAGCATACACAGGAAAATGGCCACCAACTTTCGTTTAGAATAAATAGGCTCATCTTTATAATCGGAGTAAAGGGCCAGAAGAAGGGTTAAGTCGAAGCAGGTCCTATTGAAAAAAACAGGGGTCCCCTCCCGAGTAGAATCAAATAGCTCTCTGATGGTCATTGTGCCACATGGATGGAATAGCGATCGGTACGGTAGTTGGCATGCCCACCATGGCACAAAACTCCTCAAACGTTGGGCACATCTCGTTCAAAGAAAAATTAAATAGATGGCAGGGGATGGACCAGAATCTGGATGCAGCCCTTAACATGTCAGTTCACATGAAGCCCTCGCCATGCTGGAGCACAATGAAAGTAAAAAATATGGTCAAGCCATTCCTTCTCCTCCTCGTGCAAAGAGAATACCCAATGGTTGAGGGAATTTTTGTATAGCTCGGCATTTAAGAAAGTGTTGATAGGCTCTCCCATATCAACAGTTACAAAAAATAAATGGGCAGAATAAAGTATGTATCTAGTTTGGAAAAAAAAATGGAAAAAGGGCCAAGAAAACGACAACTCCTGGACACAATAAATCTACGGATATGTCTGTTTAGGAAGACAGAAATAGCCGGACTGAATATATTAAAGAAAGAAGTAGGCTTCTGTAAAGATGAAAGTGTAATCTGCATCGAAGAATGAGCTTCCTTTTATAGTAAAAAATTAGAGAAGAATCCAACACAAAAAATGTACATCAACAACAGCCTGCATAAAGGGCCAGAAAAGTAAAAATGGGCGCCCACATCTACTATTTTAGGCGCGACGCCCATAATTTCCTAGGGCAACGCCCATTTTTGCCCTAGGCCGCTCCCAAATTCATACAAAAGCCCACCCTGGTATTTCGATTTTGTCTCGGCAGATCCTAGCATTCACGGATTTTGCTCCTGTCTGGTCACAGACGATTGTCTGAATGCAAAAGCCTAGCTAGCTATAGTTCACGGACGTCTGGCACGAAGTGAAGGAAGACGAGAAATAATTAGGCTGCTACAAATGCTTTCCCCCGCAAGTGACGACAACCAAATGAAAATATGTTCGGAGATGTTTCCACCCCAAAAATCATTTCTAAGTATATTGTGTCTTTGTAATAAAATAGTACATTTTCTCTTTTTATGCATCGCTAATAATAAATAATAAAGATTTATGCGTCGTGAAATAAATACATTGCATTATTAATAGAATGTAAATTACATTACAATTCAATTCACAATTAAAAAGAAAGAAAAATAAATAAACTAAAAAAACACAATAGGTGTATATTTTCTCTTTTTTGCTCATGCATATTCTATGTATTTATATGTCATTTTATATATGCATTTTCTTGAAAATATAGGTAATTAAATGACATGATCAAGTTTAAAACCCATTTCCTTGATATCTGATAAGCAGAAATATAATTTTGCTATTTATCATGTCATTTTATCAAACATTTAGTGTACATATTTTTACCCACTTGGGGCATGAATCCTCTGCTTATAGTGTGTTTCCTTGAGAAAGTAAGTCAATAGTATCTCATATTTATGCATCCATTTGCATGCTTTTGTTTTTATCTCACTAAACTAACATGCTTCATATCCGAAAATACAATCAAAATAGGTATGCATCACAATCAAAATAGCATAATTTCATATATTTTGCAGGCATATAATTTCATATTAATTTATCATGCTAACATACATCATCCATACATGCTAGCATTCCAAAAGAGAGAGAGAGAGAGAGAGAGAGAGAGAGAGAAACAACCAACAAAGAAAAATCATCATCCAAAAATCCCGAAATTGAACCAAATGAGTTTGAGAAAATCAAAACTTACCGTACGATTACAAAGATTTGAGACATGGGTGCCCCGATCTTAGTGGATATTATCTCAATTATCGTTCGAAAACCAATATCAAACAACATTTCTTGCCAATGGAGGGCTTTTCCGACGTCCTTGGCCCGATTCCGGGTGAAGAGGAGCTTTTCTCTTTCTAGATCGTGAAGAGGAAGCCATCTTATGAACCACGCAAATTGATCTGAGGAAAGAAATTGAAGAATATAGAAGAAGGAAGAATTGTCGGCAACAATTGAAGAAGAAAAGGAAACCCAGATTTGTTTTGTTTCTGGTTTGCTGCCGTCTTCCCGTAAGCTTCAGGAAGTAAATAGAGAGGGAAGTTTCCTTCCCCTCCCTCCAAAGTCTAGTTTCAGCAACTAAAACCACCAGTTTTTCAAAATTGCAAATTGGCCCCTTGAGACTTAATGGAGACTTAACGAAAGTAACGGTCCTCAACAAAGTTAACTGTCGGTCATCCAATTACCAACAGATCAACATTGTTGTCCACAGAACGCCGCCCTGCGAGCGAACAAATAAGTAAAACAATCTCCAACAATATCAACCATGGGTCATCCGATGACTGACTATAAAGACAACTCCTTCATGCCACCCTGTGAACAAAAACAAAGTATTTGCATTTTATTTTATATGTCACATGCATTTTACGATTTCATTTCTGCAAAAGTCCTTGACTTTTATCACGTTTTTTTCACAAGAGGTATGCACCTCGAGTCTTGAGTAATTCTACACTTATCTTGTTTCGGCTTAAGGTTGAACTACGTTTGGTTTGATTCCCGAAAGGGATACGTAGGCAGCCTATTCTAGTAGGCACGACCATCACAACACAATTGCTTACATGCTTCCATGCTTACATGTTTTCCTAACAAATACTTGCATACTTCTCCCACCTTTTAACCATTCTCACGAGGGATGCAAATCCTGAATCTTGAGAATTTACTATGTTCCCTTAAACACTTATCTTGTTTCGGCCTAAGACCGAACTAGGTTTGGTTTGATTCCCGAAAGGGATATGTAGGCAGCCTATTTCGGTAGGCACGACCATCCAAGCGCATTTATGTACATCAAAATATGTTTACATGTCCTCATATTAAATGTTTACATGTTTTCATATCACATGTTCCCATCAGAATCTACACTTACCGTATTTTGGCTTAAGGCCGAACTACGTTTGGTCTGATTTTGAAAGGGATACATAGGCAGCCTATTTCGGTAGGCACGACCATCCAAGCGCATTTATGTGCATCACAATATGTTTACATGTCCTTATATTAAATGTTTGCATGTTTCCATATCACATGTTCCCATCAGCATCTACACTTATCTTGTTTCGCCTTAAGGTCGAACTACGATCTAGTTTGATTTTCCCGAAAGGGATACGTAGGCAGCCTACTTCGGTAGGTACGACCATCACAGCACGCTTATGTGCATCACACTTACTTTATCCCTCAGCAGAACCACAGTACAAATGACTGCATGTTTGTATACCAAAATGTTAGCTTGCATCATAAATATTTCCCCAGCAGAATCACAACACAAATACCTTCTTGCTTGCATATGAAAAATACTTATATCAAATGTTTTCATCATCATGTTTTGCTAGGTAATGCCCTACGAATGTGATTCACGCATCAAAACCTCATTTTGTATGCCTTGTTGCAATTACATGTTTCCCCAGCAGATCCGAGCTACGTTCGGTTTGATTCCTTTTATAAGGATGCATAGGTAGCCAATCACGGTAGGCACGACCGTCACAACACAAAATAAGGTGCATTGCATTGAATTCCCCTGCATGGATTGATGTATCATGATTTATCCGTAGTATGAGATGTTTTCATCATAAGCATGTTAAATTTCCCAACATGGATTGTTGCATCTAAATGTTGTATCATAAATGCCCCAATCATGCATGTTTGCATGCCCCCCATAGATAGTCCCACCATCGTGTTTATGTAAGGGCCTTGCCCTAAGAGTACGATTTTTACCAGATAGTCCCACCATCGTGTTTCTAGAAGGGCCTTGCCCTAGAAATACAATTTTTACCACATATCCCCAGTGATGAGCTACGATCGGGTCTGATTCCTTTTATAAGGATGTGTGAGTAGCCTATCACGGTAGGCACGATCATCACCGCACAAAATAAGTGTGATGCATTGAATTCCCCTGTATGGATTGATGCATCCTGATTTATTCGTAGCATGAGATGTTTTCATCATAAGAATGTTAAATTTCCCAGCGTGGACATCAAAATGTTGTATCATAAATGCCCCAATCATGCATGTTTGCATGGCCCCCATAGATAGTCCCACCATCGTGTTTCTGTAAGGATCTTGCCCTAGGAGTACGATTTTTACCAGATAGTCCCACCATCGTGTTTCTAGAAGGGCCTTGCCCTAGAAATACGATTTTTACAACATATCCCCAGTGATGAGCTACGATCGGGTCTGATTTCTTGTATAAGGATACGTAGGCAGCCTATCCCCGATAGATCCGACCACCACAGCATAAGAGCATGATCACATGATATGTTGCATCATCACCTGTTGCATCATAAACTGTTGTGTTTAATTTCTTCCTAATTATTATTTTCTTGAAATTAGGGAGTATACTTATCAACGATGTTCGTTTACTTGTAAATTTCGATTTACCCATAAACTTCATCTTTGAGGGGTTTTGTAGACACCCTAAATTCGTATCCCTATTTGTAACATTTTATAAAATGTTAAATCCAGTTAAAAGGACTAACGAACGTAAATTTCAAGAGGTTCAAAACGTCAAAGGAAGAAACTAAAAAGGGAATAGAACAAACAATGAACAACAGGGGAGAAAGTGAAAATTCCCAAAGCATGAAACAAAAAACAGCGCAGCCCATTGCAATTTTGGGCGTCGCCTATAGCAATAATGGTCGTTACGCCCAAAATTGTATTAGGCAGCACCCATTTCTGCTTTCCCCGTCTTGTTTTTCCTTCTTTGGTATAATTCTTTCAGCGCAAGGTACAACTATTTTAAGACCAAAGGTAAAATATCTGACTTCCTTCGTGGTTAAGTCTCCTTTTCCTCAGCCTATAAATACAGGGCCCTGCCCAATGCACAAAAACGGAAGAAATCAACAGATAAAGCACTGAAAGAATTTTACGGAGAGTTTGCAGTGAGAAATTTACAGAGAGCTGCTAAGCTGCCAAAATCCTCCCTGCCTATACACTTATACCCACCATCCAGAGATAAACCTAGTTACCCAATTAGGTTCTCACCTTAAACCTGGTTCCAAAAAGCCACAAACACAGCAGTTACTCTACCCGATTTCAAACACGATATCAACACAAATTAAATCAACAACTATAAACAGTTGCTCCACCCAGATTGAGAGATGGAAAGCAGCAAACACAACAGTCACGCCGCCCGAAAATCAGCGTGAAAAACAACAAATACAAGCAATTATTCTGCCCAAATTTCGACAACAACAAAAAAAACTTTTTCTTTCGAGGAGACGACAAAGCGAACACACCCTAAAGTTTGCCTAAGTAAAGTGGTTACGGGTATAAACTCTCACGCTTCAAAAGGTAGGTACCCAAAAGTTATTTTCATTTCTATTTAAAATATTACTATAATGATATAATAGCATAAAATAAGTCGTTACGCTGGTAAAATATTTATTATAAATAGTTATAAAATAAGACGTTTTGATAACCTAAATTTCATATGCTCTTATTGCAACTTTAAAATGTAGCTACTACAAGTTTTCCTTTATTTTTTTTGTCATATATATATATATATATATATATATATATATATACATATATATATGTTTTATTTAGATTAAATAAATAAAAAGAACATATTTAACAAAACCCCGTTTTTTAGACCGAAAGGGCGAGTTGGGTACCTAACCCCTTCCTAACTCGTAATTTAGCCTCCGAACACTTTTAATCTGGTATCTTTGGTTTTTCTCTGTTTATTCCATAAAGTAAAGATGATGACTCTGTTAATATTTTTTGAGTCCACAACAAGACCTAGTGTATTCCATGCGCTCGAAGTTTTGAAACTCGCACACTTTCTCAGTAAAGAATGGGCAGACTCAGAACGGGACACTCACGCCTAGCAATTTTTAAAACATCAATTAAAATGTAAGATGACTTTTATAGGTAGAAGAGACGATTAGCAATGCACCACCTGTTTAACTTGCGAATACTATTAGTTAAAACAACAAATACCTCTTGTTAAATCGGTAGGATTGATTTAGCTTTTGGATTGTTATTCAATGTTCATAGTTGAAGGATATATCTTAACATATATATCATACAAGTTCGCTATCAAAAACAGTAATCACGAGTTACCTTTATGCGAACTGGAGCCTTGTGCGCAGCGGAAGAGTTTCGCTTGAGCTACGATCTTCGTATGCCAAGATCCACAGACCTGCAAGTCTCTCTCGTCGAATTGATATCACGGAGCACGGATATCAATACTGGTTCACACCGCAAATCCAAGCCTCTTGATGGTTAGGCTAGAGGGAGTATTTTGGTGAGATAGATTTAGGGAGAGAGAGGAAGAGGGCGGCCACTTCTAGGCGTGCAAAGTAATAGGGTTTTATCCACTTAGTTGCCCTATTTATATTATTACAAGAAACCTATTTCTTGTAGGTTAAGTCAATCCTAAACCCACTTGGATTAGGATACTAATTAACCAATAAATAATATAAATATATTTTCCATGTGGGCGGGACTAAATAATCGGGCCGCAAGCCCAATTACCAACATCTCCCACTCGTACACATGGACTCACCTCTCTAACCACATCATATCATCAAAACCCGTTAAACACTGCCTCTTCATACTGGAAGTGAAGCGTGCGACATGACGAGAAAGATAAAGGGTGGAGCGCTATACCAAATCACCATCTAACCAGCATAGAACGTCCTCGTAAGAAAACAAAACTCGTCTGTACCCCAGACTGTATATATGCATCAGTTTAAGCATCCTCAATCCCTCAAGAGCGGTGCTTAAATCTCAATATGTTTGTGTATCAAGATCAACCTTTTGAACCGTATGTTCAATATGATCGCCATGGCATTGAAACACAAAAATAAAGATGCATATCATACTATCTTCCTTAGACACTCATATTAATCACTCTTGGCTGACTGCTTTCCCATCAATGCTCCGTAGGACTGTATGTGCATAGCCCGTTGGTCGGCATGCCAAAGTAGCATCATCAACGTCCAAGTTCATGATGTAGTTCTAAGTCACATAGGGTATAATTGTGATCTGGATTTGATCACTAGAACTCACACAGTGATGAAGCAGGGATCATTCAATCATTTTCTTAAGTCGCATTATAGTCACATACAGTATGAAGTGTATGCTATGACGGAACTCCCACACGAAGCAGACATGTCATGCTCAAACGTCATACGAACCTTATTCTAGCCGCCCTTCTGGCGTCTAACTTGAGTACTTAAAAGCAGTCACTCTTCTAGTGACTCTTTTAAGATCTCACATTCGGACTTTTCCTTGGGATATAAAGTCGACCTTATAAAAGGTCTCATCTTGGCCGTATGCCAAGGCGATAAATGTAATGTCATTTGCGTACCCCCCTTTGTAGGTACCAAAGACTTTTACTATCTCAACTTGCTCGCCCACCTGGCGACAAGGTGAATTAGCCGTGTGAGAGGGCCAATTCAATATCCACGACATCTTTTTAATCAAAATATATATGCTACACAATTTCATATCAAAATATCCAATTAACATATAAAAGGAACAAAATGAAACTGCTATTTATTCAAACGATAATGAATAATAATCAAATGTCAACATAAGTGTTCTCAGAATAAAAGTCAAGTCCTACGAAGCCCTAGACCCAACATGTGATCCTGAAAGATCTTTCTAGCTAGAGGTTTAGTCATAGGGTCGGCTAACATGCTTCTAGTAGGAATATATTCTAGAACAACTTTCTTTTCTGCAACCATGTCTCTAGTGAAATGATATTTGATGTTAATGTGTTTAGTCTTCCCATGGTACTTGGGATCTTTAGTGTAACCTAAAAGCACCATGCTATCACAAGCAATGACTACAGGACGATCCACATGCGTCGTAACATCAAGATGTTGAGAAAACTCCTCAACCACACAGCTTCTGAAGCAATTGAGCAAGCCGTACTGGACTCCATCAGATGGCAGTTAGCTCGCCGCTTGCTACTCCAAGAGATAGCTC
>CM028377.1:42127775-42201463 GCA_013146195.2 Codonopsis lanceolata
TATATGGGATCCTGTTCGATTATGGCTGATCTAGCCTGGCATATCTTCATAGGAAAGTGCAAAGAGTCTGCGAACTCTCAGAGGTCGACGAGCGCCACCCTTTCGTAGCCTTGCAGTGTAGCCGATTGGATTTCTTTTGACTTTTGACCCCAGATTGATGATTGACAAGTCCTCACCTGCCGCTTCGAGTGATGTTTGCCTGCTCAACCGACTTTACAAGCTCAAGCAATATTTTTATCATCTCATTTCATTTATTAAATGACTCATTATTATGATTATTTAATGTATCTTTTAATGTAGGTAACTAAGGAATAAGCAAAGACATTCATATTATCATTAATAGCAACCGCACCGGCTTATTACATTATTGAGGACTGGGGTTCAGATCCTCATTATTGTGGAGCGGATCGGTAGATGACCAATCAAAGCTAGGAGGAAGGGGGATGGTATATCCGGCCCCACCCGCTGCGGAGTCAAGAGCCGGGCCGGTCGAAGGTACCACTTCGGCAGGCTTAGCAGCCGAAGCTCGAACTCATCGTGGAGCTTTGCATACTGCTCCGTATATCATACCTGAAGTCGCCTCCCGTGCCGTCATCATCAACAAGACAACGAGAATAGTCATCCCCGACTATAGACTGTGTTTTCAAAAGTGGCATTTTATATGTAGTGCTACTGGCCTGTGGTGACCTGCTCCATTCCGCTTGTGAGAAGACCGACATTTTCAAAATTTCCCAACCAGGCATCTTTTCCCATTTGGTCTATCCAGGCTCGTGGAACATGAGATAGGCTTGCTTTCCCCTTTCTTACGAAGTAACCATTTAAGGTTTTTCTCATGGTTGGAGAGAGGGATGTGTAAGGACGCTTTTCCTTTTCTCGCTTTCTTTTCTCACGTTGTTTCATGACAAATGCTACCTCACTGAGTAGGCGTGTATCCTAGGCCAAAGGGAGGATAAGTTCATCCCGGACTAGATTGACAAGCCCCTCGTTGGTTTCTACCAAGACCTGCACTGCATATAATTCATTTTTCTGAACATGTTTAAAGGACCATGTTTCCTAGGGATGTGGTTTTCTTTCCAATGATGTCGCCGACCATATTCAAGCGTTGACCACAAGCTTGGGGATAACCTCAAAACCACCGAGGAAGATACCGTGTCCTCATGCTCTATCTCGAGGATTGGGATATCCTCGCTTCCTTGTTTTCCACGATCTTGTCAGCCTGAATAATTACTATGTGGTCATCGTGGATGAATTTGACACGTTGGTGCAATGAAGAGGCTACCCCCTTTACCCCATGGATCCAAGGGCGCCCCAAGAATAGCCGAAAGTGGTCGGTATGTCCAAAACTGGAATTCGACCCAAGATGGTTAGGCCCAATAGTCAAGATCGAGTGACTACCCCTAAGACACATCGACCGTGTTGTCATATGCCTTTACCCTCTGTGAGGAAGGAGTGAGTTCTGATATTTTTGTTCCCAATTTGGCTAAGGTGTCGGGACACACATTCGTAGAGGACCCGCTGTCTCATCGAACTCGAGGAACCCGTTTTTCCATTATTCCCACAAGGATATGAAGAGCATCAATGTGGTCGGCCCCTTCCTTAAGCGCATCTAGATCAAGAAACATTATGACATTTCCAAAATGAATGTTTCCGATCATCCGAGTAAGCTCATTCGGGAGGTTTCAATGGGAACAACCGCCGACTTGAGATTTGGCTGTATCACTGGGTTTTGAAGCACAAAGTAAGCCCCAGATGGAAATGTTGGCCTGAGTTTTCTTCATCTGAGCTAACAGAGTATCTTCCACCTCCTTAGCCCCAGTATCTGTTTCTTGGTCTTTGCCTGAGTGGTCACCTTTTTCCAGGTTTGGTTGGTAGGCTCGGCTGCATCTAGTAAGGTGGCTAACATCCCCACCGACCCAAGTGGCTTTTTTGATGTTGCAAGTATTTTGGCTACCCAGATAGTGTCCCAAGAGAGCATATTGCGCCTAGGCTCTTTTATGGATGTAGATGGAGAGAAGGGAATGAGGATATATGGTAATGGGTGGCTAATTTTTTCGAACTTGGGCAGTGATTTTTTCATCAACCTCAATCATGTTGATTTGAGGTAGAGGGTTATTGACTTGTTTGGTCCGGGGAGGTTTTTCAATCACCTTGTCATCTATCAAACTCGGATAGCATTTTTGAGTGTGTAGCATCTGCGGTGAGGTGACCATCGCAACGATGATACTCACAAGATCGGGCATGGTTCCAATTGTCGTGGGGTTTGGTGGCCCAGTAGTTTTCCAAAGGCTTCAACACTTCGAGCCATTAGCCCCTCGTAATATCACGCATCGAGGAGCTTGCAATCCTCAAGTACCGGCTGACCCTGCTCGCCTCCGAAATCTCGCTTGGGCCATTATTCCTCCGACCGAATTGACAGACTGCTCGGGTCCATGGACCATGGAGTAGCACTATAGTTTTGGGTAGGAAAAGGGCCGATGCATCTCCTACCATGTTGACTACCGGTGTCGGTGTGCTGCCTTCCTTTAGAGTATCGGAAAGAACCGGAAGGTGTATTGACTTTAATTGCCCTGCTCCGTATATCTTCATCAATACGAACCCCTATCTCCACTACTTCTTTAAAGCACTGTAGTGGAGATACCGCATGTGTTCCGGTATATGGCCGGAGGTTTTTGATGAACATCCCAAGATGACTCACCTGATCGTGTCCGTCAAAGTCCGGGCCAACTTCCGCTTCCACCGACCGCAAACTCAAAGACATGTTTCTTTTTTCCCTTTGGGTGCATGACTCGAGGTCTCTTTTATTTTCTCGGGCTAGTGTTGTCTTTATACCTTTCAAGGAATTCCTCGGCTATCCGTCCCTGTATTCGTAGAGTGCTACCGACAACATCGCCCATTGCTTGGCAGCCTACTAGGGTGAGGTGAAAATTGGAAGCCATAGCTTCAAAGCTAGCTCCCTCGATCGCATACCGCGGAGTAGGATTTTAGATGGGATATAGGCATCCAGCCCCATCAAACTTTTCTATGCTCCGCATTTTGAACTTTGAAGGCAAGATCGCCAAGGTTGTAATGCCGCGTCGCAGAGAAAATTCCCTTTGTTGAGAAGTTTGAGCATCATGGTTTTCATGTTTTCCATGTCGGCTTCCATTTTGGTGGTCGGGGAGTTGGTTTTAGGTATATGCCGGCGTGATTAGGAAAGCCGGGTTAATTTCGCCGTGGTGTCGGGTAAGGATTTTGAGTTGGGTATGGATTCGGGCCGGATTTGAGCCGGGTATGGATTCCGAGTGATATGGGTTTCGGAGCAATGTAAGCCGGTGGATTTTGGGTCGGATAGGGATTTTGAGTTGGGTAAGGATTTTGAGCCGGATATGGGTTTTGCTGATAGGATTTTGGGCAAGATATGGATTCTGGATAGAGATTGGGTTGGTGGATTTTGAGCCGGTGGATTGTCTGGGATATGGGTTTTGAATGGTGGGTTATTGGTGGATATGGATTTTGTAGTGTAGTCGGTGGATTTTGGATGGTTTCTACCGATGGCCGTGATCATCTGGAGGTAAGTAGGTAGTAACTTGGCCTCGACGGGTTATAGCTTTGGGATCCATGTGGGTCTTTTGGAGTGGGTTGATTATGGGAAAAGGGAGGTCATTTGGACTCGGGGAATGTTGGTGTTTGGGATAGGATATGGAGGATATGATGGGTAAGGGTTGACATTTGGGTAGTAGGAGTTGGTGGAGGGTTAGGATTTGGAGTGACGGAAGTGTTTGGTGGGTTAGTGTTTGGCCGAGGTTTGGTTTGGAAGCATATGTGAGGTTGATGCTCTTTGGGACCGAGGGAAGAGATTACCTCACCACTAGATTTCAAGCTTTGTACCCGATTAGCCATTTGGCTCATTATTCGATCAGCATGTGCACCCAAATTTTGGTCTAGCCACCGCCGCATTGCCGAGTCTGAGCATACCCGGAGCCCTCAGATTCGTACTCCATAGCGGATCGTTTCACTTTCTCGCCGCCATACT
Source organism: Codonopsis lanceolata (assembly GCA_013146195.2). Taxonomy (NCBI): domain Eukaryota; kingdom Viridiplantae; phylum Streptophyta; class Magnoliopsida; order Asterales; family Campanulaceae; genus Codonopsis; species Codonopsis lanceolata. The sequence continues at coordinate 42,131,788 of CM028377.1, forward strand.
GCTCGGATCTGCACTTTCCGAATCGCTTTGCCTCTATTCGATGAGCTCGATACCTTCGATTCGATTTTCGCACTTGTTTCCGTGATCAATCGGCCAAGATCGCTCTCGCTTTTCCAAATTCGGCCAGTTTCGAGGAAAATGGGTTTGGTATCGTAGGTCGGGTCAAGGCTTTCGGCTTGGAGTACAGCATGCCTTTATTAGTATATTTTATTATTTATTATTTTCCTACAAATTGACCTGATAAGCACTTAATTTTGACAGCCTCAGACTTTTCCCCGAAGGGATTCTTTCTCCGCAGTATAGGAACGTATTCCACCTCGCTCGACTCTCGAGATCGGACCGATCCTGTGCGAAGGGCCTATACTTTTCCGATCCACCATTCGAAATGATCTAGGTCGAGCATTTGAAAATAATAAATCAAATTTCAAAGGTATTTTTTTTTTGACTTGCGCAAATTTTTTTTTGACTTGCGCATTTTTTTTGACCGGGCCGACTCCACAATTTTAAAATGCAAAAACCGGCGGTTCTCGTGTCCCGAAAATCTATATGCGCCTAACGTTGGCTTATGCAGGGGTAGTCCGGCCATGGTAGTAGCAGCTCGAATATATTTATATGCATGTGCGCGTGTGTGCGCAAGATCTAAAAAAGAAAAAAAAGAAGTTTTTTTTTCAGATATAGAAATAGAAAATAAAATGTATATAGCCCGTCTGTCGTTGTGTATGGATTTTCTGCTTTTTAGTTTGCAGCGAGCAAGCAAGTATATCATCAAGAAATAGAAAGAAAAAGCGAATTTATCTATTTCTAAAAAAATGGGTCCTAATCCCCAAAATAAAATGACAGAATGAATGCATGTATGTATATATCTTGCAGAATGAAAATAAAGTGGAATAAAATAATGTAAGGCCGAAAATGAAAAGATTTTAAAAATAAAGCTCCGGCCCCTTTGTTGTGCTGCCCGGAAATTATTAAAATATTACATATATAGAAATATATATATATATATTTTTTTTTTTTTGCAAATTTTTTTTTGAAAAATACGAATATTTTCAAGTATATCCGTAATGTGTTTGAAAAGAAACCTGGCGCAAGATGGAGGATCATATCCACAAATATAGACACGGATGTTAAAGGAACGCAATATTCAAGTGTTTAAATTAATATAACAAGCATACTTTAGCCAAAAACAAAAGAAAAAAAAGTTTTGGTTAATGAGTCTAGCCCTCCATTTTTATTTATTAAAATAAAAACGATCTCCCTAGCAGAGTCGCCACTGTGGGTTCTCGGGAATGCGGTGCTCCCGCGCCCCGCGCGCCCTTGGATAGGGGTGCGCGTACGTGCGGATGCGGTAACATCCACTGCTCTCGTTCCACCCTCCCTTGTTTAGGGGAAGACGAAATCAAAAGTGCGGGAGGAGTGCTGTCGGAATAGCGCGTTGGAATGCGCCTCGGTTGCCTTTAGTGGACTTTGATCCAATATGGGAGCTTTGGGTTTTCAGCATCAAGTTATCCCTTTTTAGGGGATACCAGGATATGGGAATGCATCACCCTTCTATTCCCATTTTCCCTTGTTTAGGGGAAAACGTGAAAGTACAAGGAAGGAAGGAATGTTGCAGCGCCCCAACTATGGATTTTATGAAAATAGCCTTATGGCCTATCTCGGATCACTATGGGTGCTTTGAGTTTTCTACGTCAAGTTATCCCTTGTTTAGGGGATACCAGGACATAGGAATACATCACATTTCTATTCTCATTCTCCCTTTTTTAGGGGAGAACGTGAAAGTGCAAAGAAAGATGTTGCGAGGCCCCACTGGATCCAAAATGTTTTAGAGTCGCCATCTTTATTTTAAGGAATAAATAAAGCAAAACCAAAAAAAGAAAACTAGAGATAATGAAAACGGGTTCGGAGGCTAAGTTACGAGTTGGGAATGTGCTAGGCACCCAACTCGCCCTTTCGGTCTCAAAACGGTTTTTGGCTAAAGTAAGTTTTTTGTTTTATTTATTTAACAGATAAATAAAGCATTAGCGCCTACAAATACATCCATTACATCTATATTATTCTGGACTTGCAAGCGCCTCTTTTACAAATAATCACAAATATACTTGAAAATATTTGGTCATAATAACGGCTACATTTAGTATTATTTCCTAACTAAATCCGGGCAGCATAACTGCTTATATATTTACATTGGACCAGATTGGAAATAACACTTTTACAAGTAAAGACTTTAATGAATAAATAAAACAAATAATTACAAATACATCTGAAAACATTTGGTCATAATAACGGCTATATTTAGTACTATTTCCTAACTAAATCCGGGCAGCACAACTGCTTATATATTTACATTGGGCCGGATGGGAAATAATACTTTTACAAAATGAAAGACTTTAAAATAAAATTACAGACAGCCTAGGGTGTGTTCGCTCTGTCCCTCGGAGAGAGAGAGCCTTTTTTTTGTTGTTGTGTGTTGTGTGTTATGTGAATTTGGGCAGCGTGGCTGACTTCGAAAGGCCTAGGGTTTAGGGTAAATTTGGAGTAGCTGTTTGTTTTTGGTTGTTTGTTGGCTTGAGGTAGGTCGAATCGGGCGAGGAATAACGGCTTATTTTCGGCTGATTTGGCCTTTTAAATCGAGGCGAGCAAGCTGCTCTTTCCACGATTTTGGACCGGGAAAAAGGGTGGATACCTAGGCTGGGGGCTAAGGTTCACTCCTATCGGTTGGTTTTGTGTTTGGCGGAGGTTTGGCAGGGTTTCGAGGCTTTTTGAGGTGATCGCTCACTATCTCACATCGCTCTCTATTTCTCCAGCATAACGAGAACGTGGAGAAGCTTTACGAAGGAAAGGTGTGCTAAATGATCGACTGAAGGCCTCTATTTATAGGCTGAATTGAGGACTCAGAAGGAATTAAAATTCCTTCTTCATGCATCAAGTGGCTTGTACACAGCGCTGGAAGATTTGCATTTTGCGGCAACTGTAGCAGAAAAATGGGCGCAGCACTTCACAGAAATGGGCGCAACCAAGGTTTTGGGCGCCACGCCCAAATTGCATGGTGGCCATGCCCACTTTTCAAACTATGCCATTTTTGAGCACTTTGGTCCCTGCAGTTCGTCCTTTTGCGCATCCTGCTTTGTCCTTTTGCACTTTTGACCCTGTAACTTGACATTTGTTAATGTTTTAACAGATCTTGATATTTTATGTCATGTCACATACCAGGGGTACGAAATTGGGGTGTCTACAGGAAGAAGTCGAAGTCGAGGAAAACGCACTTGGTGTGAAATCGGGGACATGCCTCATGAAATTTAAGGAAAACCTAGAAACTACACAGCAAGATCTGAGGAAGAGAAAGGCAAATACCTGTGAGCAAGGGTTACGATCAAAGAAAATTAAGGACCTGATACAAAAATAGTCACCGGAGTTAACAATAGAGCGACAGAGAAATGGCAAAGAAACGGCCGGAAAGACTAACAGACCTAGTTCACACTCAAACCAGACTCAAAAATCACGAAAATGACTTTTATAGAAAGAGAAGAAGAAGACGAACCTGGGAAACTAAATGGCAAAGGAAAAGAATGGTCGGAAGTAGCAAGGAACGGAAGAAATGGCAAGGAAGGAGTTTTTGTCTTCAAAGACACGATTTTTGGGAGGGAAAATGCAACAAAACGATTGGAAGCGTATGGAAGAAGCCAGAAAAACCATGTTTTATACGACCCAAGAATGTCGGGTCCACCCAGAGAGAAAACACGCGGATCCTACCTAACCACTCTCAGCGTGACACGTGTTGAGTACCATGCAAAGCCATGTACACAAACCGACGACGTTTTGGAGAAATGACGGCGTCACAATTATGAACAATGGAACGACATGACTTCCTATGACTCCTCGATAACCGTGTTATTTAATACAAACGGCGCATCAGTTCCCTAGACAATTCCACTATCGTGCCCGAATCTATCTTCAACACAAAACCCACGCGAGCATGAACGAGCAACAATAATTGACAGCAAGAACGACCATAAGTGAGGGCACTGCAAAACCTAGGAAAGCCGAAGAAGCAACAATGCTCGACAACCGAATGAAAGATCCAAATATACTTTCCAACCTAAGGATAAATCATCGCACTTGGAAACTTGGGGGCTATTGAAAGGACTCGACCTGGGTCCTCCTACGTGGAACAAACACGTGGCTTCCAGCTCAGCACAAACAAGGCCCACTACCCAACAGGCCATCTAACGAAAGGGTTGACCAAAGCCGGCCATTACCTACTCGTTAAACAAGAATCCTCGGGTCTAGCAAAAATCACTCCGAGATCCGAGCAAGACCGACCATCATCGAGGAACATCCTAGTTCGGCATATGAACATTCCGACCAAGCAACCACCAGGTGTCAGCCCCTGATTAGAGGCCATGTGTCGTCCATGCAAGCAAAACCAACCAGTAAGGGGTTGACAGCGAGCCGACCAAGCGACATGCCTCTACACTACAAGAGCAGATATAACTTGGTAAGTACTCAACCACCAACTGTGTAGGGCTACATGTAGACTACCAACCAGTAAGGAGCTGCCAGCAAGTCGACCAACAATAGGCCCCCATGTCCTGGGACCCGTATTCTAATCATGAGACTCCAAATCAAGGCTATAAAAGGAGCATGAGATGATTTTGTAAAGGTACGTTCTATCAAAAGCATTCAAGCACAAAACACATTAAGCATAGTCACCGGAAGCTTAAGGGAACACCTAGCTCCGACACACATATATTCTCTGTTACTGACTCTTACACCGGAGGGCTTTAGCTGGGACAACCCCCAGCTCCCTAACAGAAGTTTCCTTTTCAGGTCACAGAGGATCACAGTCAGGTATACAAGTCACGAAGTAAATAGAGAACAAAGCCCAGATATATTAACACTTAGATACATCAAGTATCCCAGTTCATTACGTGCACAACAATCATTGACATGTTAACTCTGGTCCATTACGTAAATCGCCAGCTTAGTCACCCCGTCTTTGTGGCGTGATCACCAGTAGTCGACTAGATCATTTCATCGGAAAATTTCTCCCACAATCATTCTCTCTTCTCCACTTTTTTTTATCCGTCATCCTTTTTTTTTGTTGCGTTTATTTTGTCAAAAAAAACAAGGTTCGTAACCTTTGTACAAATCACTTATTTTATGCTTTGCAATCTCTTTTGTAAGTTTTGGAAGTAACAAATTGAGTTTTTACAAAAAAAATCTATAGTTTAGTGCAGTAATAAACTTTTTGGCTCGACTATAGACGAACGTATAGTAGTATTAGTATAGTAGTAAATTCATGATTTGAACCTTTGATTGTCAATGTCTATATTATGGAAGGCCTATTCAAAAAAGTCCCCAAAAAAATGTCATATATTTGTGAATAGTCAATTAAAATAATATTAAATCATTAATTGACATAAAGTTATTATGTCTCTGGTGATAATATTTTAAGTAAATCTCATGTTCGTAAGATGGAACATCACTCTCTCACTGCTCAATCCACCAACACATGATGAGTCAGGTAAAGAAGATTCGTCTTACAAAAAATGACCATAAGACCGTCTTATCTAAGTTTTTGTCAAAAAATTTAAGGGCCGACACAATGTTAAGAGGCAAATACTTTTGTAAAACGTTCTTACGGATATGTTTTGTTAGACAGATCCTATTTATCCAACCCATCGTGTGTTGGTGGGTTGAGCTGTGAAAAAATGAAGTTCCGTCTTACGAATTAAGATCCGTAAGACGAATTTACAAGAGATGTAACCATGTTAAAATACTATGGATATTAATTTTTGAAACATAGGGACTAATGGACATGGATAGATCGAGGAATTAATGGCCTCTCTTCTTGCCACCCTTCATTCTCTCAAACTCCACTTGAACCGGGAGTTGTTAGAAATTTGCTATTGTCGATCTCTTCTCAACTTTGCTCTCTCTCTCTCTCTCTCTAGGATTTGAAACTCCATGTTGCAAATAGAGTAAAAGTTAGACGTTGAGATCGAAAGAATGCAATGTTTGAAGATAGCACTAACATAGATCAACTACAAGGCCATATATACAAGCAATTTGGATATGAATCTGTTAAGTTTTATACCAGGACCATCGTCTTCCTATGTATCATTGTCGTTCTCCTCCATTTCAATTCGAATACAACGATCAAACCGATCATCGCCCACGACCACGACTGCGAATGCCGGGAGGGCTTCCCTTATGAAGACAACTGCCTACAATGAAGGTACGTACCATGGAGTATATAGCTCATCAATACTAACTCAACACAACCAACTAAAACAAAAATATTACTCTATGTTTGTATCTAAAAGAGTATCATGCATGTGACCCGAGACATACTAAAATGCAAAAATAATCGACTCGGTTATAAATATTAGTTCATCTGTTTATAAATAACTGTGAGTCATGTTTGTCTAGACACAGCTTAATAAATACTAATTTACTTTGTTATAAAGGTAAAAATTTACGAAAAACGGTCGTACGGATATTTTATGTAAAACGGATTCAGCTTATCATGTGTTAGTGGGTTGAATATTGAGAGAGTGAGATTTCGTTTTAAGAATTAAGATCTATAATATGCTCTCACGCGAAACTACTCTATTATATACTATAATCATATATTGATATAATAAGTATTTTTACTTAAAATTCATTTACATGTGGCCCATATTTAAAGAAAAAATAAAAAATAAAGATAAAATGGTAAAATATCTAACTTTAAAAGGAAAATTTAGAAACATAATTTTTTTTAACGGATCGAAAAAAAAGACAATTATTTAGGAACATAGAAAGTAAAATAGTGTATTTTTTTGTAAGGATGTCCGTCATTCAATGTTCTAAAAATCACCCTAAACGGACGGGGTTTATAAGAAAGAATGGGGAGAGACGGAGAGACGGGGTTTACAAGAAAGATGAGAAGAAAGGGTAGACTCGCGGTAACGGCACGACGACGGCAATGCGATTTAGGTCTCGTCTGGTACAGCGTTTTGAAAATGCAGCTTTTTCTAAACGTAACGTTTTTAAAACGCAGCATTTTCAAAACGTAATTTATTTTTGTAAACATGTTTGGAAAATTATTTCAAAACGCTATTTTTATAAACAAAACAGTTGTAAACGCAACATATTTTTAAAACGCTCCAAATTGGAGCATTTTAAAATGCTGCACATTTTTAAAACGTTGCGTTTTAAAATGCTACATTGAAACACTTTTAAAGAGAAAACACTACGTTTTGGTCAAAATGCTCCACCAAACAAACACTTATTTGGTGCTGCGACTATGGAGACCACTGGGCCAAGCGATGCGCCAAGTAGCTAGAGCCGTCAAAATGGGCCGTGACCCGTTGGGTCAACCCAAACCGTTGCTTAAAATAGTGGATTAGGTTGGGAAATTGACAACCCATAAAAATACGGGTCATATGGGTTGGACCCGTATGGGTCACGGGTTGAAGTGGGTTGGGGCGGGTTTTTAACGAGCTGACCAGTTTAGAGAATACCTTCTTCTTTTTTTAGAGAATACATATCTAGTATGCTTTCATTTTTGCAAAATAGTTTTTCTGTAATCTCTCATTTTCTTTTATTATTATTATTTTTTGTTTTTTGTTTTCTGTTTTACTTTTTTATATATAACAAATCTAAGGTTTATTAAATTATTATGTAGTAGTCAGTTTGGATTATACTGATCTATGTCATCTTACATGAAGTCATGTCTTGACATCCCAGGTTTTTTTAGTCATGTAAAAGGAATGTCCATAAAATGTTTGGCAGAAGTCTGAAATGAAGATTCAATTGTTTTAGTTTGTTTATTTTATGTTAGCCGACAACAGTTGAGTTGGTTACTTGATTTTGAGTGGTTATATAGTACAGGGAAGTAGAGAAATAATGAAAAATTGAAAATAAAAGAAGTAGTCTTTAGGTAAGAAAAATTAGTGGGTTGACCCATCTAACCCACAACCTATATCAGGTTGGGTTGGATTAGTGTTTTGTTGACCCATCATCTAAATGAATCAATCCGTCCCACACCATTATATAATGAGTTTTCTTGACCCGTAGATTGACCCAACCCACCAACCCATTTTGATAGCTCTACAACCTGCCGAAAGAGCCTAAAGAGCCTGAAATCAAAGGTTTCTTGTTCACAATAGTCTTCTCATCTCCTGCGTATGGATGCAAAAAAAGAAATGATGCTGCTGACTTTTTGTATCAAAAAAAGAGATAAGAGTAACTTTAGGACCACTCGTATTAAAAAACGAACACTCAATAACTAGATACATCCTTTAGAAGACAATGTATGTCTGTTTCATCTTCCGTGCAATAGCTTAAAAATTCCCGTTAAGTTTTTACTTTATTATACCGAGTATTCAATATTAATCCATATTTTTAAATTATATTTTTATTTGTTTCTTCTATTATTCTTGTCCAAATATACAATTTATAACTTTGACTCAAATTTGCTTTTTGGTACTCATATTTTCTTGGGATTTACACTCTTATAATGATATTTAAAAAATTTAATCTTGTAAATTATAATATGATTATTATTTTGATATTTTTAGATTTTTTTTAGATGATATTTAATACTAGTATATATAAATGTTTGAATACTTGTTAGTTAAATTATATTAGAAAAATCAAAAACTATTCTAATTATCCCATAATTCTAGACCCTGATGCTCGTCTTGTGCCTAACAACCACCTAACGATTTTTAGAACATTGATGTTATCGATCCAAAAATGGGTCATTTACCTACTCCATCTCATGTCTAATATAGGAAAATTTTAGTAATACTATGTACACCTAATAATTACCTAATTTTATACACAACATGATGAATAACATCAAACGTGTCATCTTATTTGGTATCTTATGAGCTTCACCCTGAGTTATAAAATAAAGTCAATGAGATGACACATTATTTTGTAAAATCAGGATGATGCTAAATTGTTTATAATTTGTAGCCACAAATGGTTTTACATGAGAGTAAAAAGTGGTCGGTGGTTCAAGTCTTGTCGAAATTAAAGAAGTGTAAGGATTCAAGTCTAAAAGTCCGGTCCGCATAGCGTGTACATTGAGTCACTAAGCATGCAGTACCTACCATAAGTAGTTCTGAAAGTTTATTGATAATGTTGAAGCTCAGTAGTAGTGTGTGACCACCTTATAAATCATACATAATTCTCACATCTACTAATGTGGCCATGTGGGATGTGTTATGGGCTTTGTTCTAAAAATTGGCCTAGGATGGCCTACCCAAACACCTAGAAATTTGGCAAATCGACAAAAAAAATTGGCTAGGCGATCTAGGAGCCCTAGGCGGCCAGTTGCTGATTTTGCATATTTTAAAAAAAAAAATTAATTTTAGCCTAAAAAATGTCATTTTAGGTTTTAAAAATAATAATAAATATCAATTTTAAATGATTAAATTATTTTTGTAAATTTGTAATAAGTTAACGGACCTATAAACAATTGAGATATTGACTAGTTTTGTAATATTATGATCCTTGGAATGATATTAAATTTTACTTTTAAGATTTAATATTATAATTTAATCATTATTTTTAATTATTAAAAGATATTTACTATTAGTATATTTAAAAGTTAATAATTAATAATTAGATTATAATTAAAAATATATTAAAAACTATATATTATGTCTTATTTCTAGGTACCACCTAGACGCCTAGCGATTTTTAGAAGATTGGACATGGGGGTACTATAATTCCACTAATGGAGATATATTTAATAATCAACTTATGAGCAAGGTGATAAATAATTTTTTCAAAAGACGTCGTTTGGTTTGCATGAATGAAAGGAGAATTTGGTTACTCGAAAAAACTGATTTGCTGAGAATTATGAGTACATAAATAATACCCCTACATTTTCCACATCCCATAATCTTTTTAGAATTCTATCCAAGACTGTAGATATATTATAAAAACATAAATAATCAAATTAACCTTATATTCTGTTGAGAATGAGATTGTTCGATTAATCAGGCAACAGGCTAGTGAATTGGAGGTAGTTGATGTTCAGGGGCTCCATGAAAAGATCTTTCTGTTTTTCTTAGTGAGTGTGTGAGTATGTACGCAAGATATATATATATATATATATATATATATATATATATATATATATATATATATATATATATATAGAGAGAGAGAGAGAGAGAGAGAGAGAGAAAGAGAGAGGGGGTGGGATGGACTTTGGCAAAAGATTAGTATCGAATGTTAATATCATATGACATGGGGAAGTGGAAGGAGATAAGCTTTTTTCATTGCAATAAATTACTTGATTTGAGTATTTGGGAAAATGAGTAAAAGTTCAAATACATAATAGTGTCTTTTAAGGTTTTTTTAATTGATCGATACACACTCACTAAGCACAATTTTAAAAAACTTTAATTCCTTATATTTTAACAGAACTAGAAGAAAAAGCTCTTTTGAGACGAAATACTATGATACCCTAAATGAATCGAATACGCGTCCGTAAAGACACGTCATGCATTACAATTTAAAAATCATGCATCACGATGCATAAATCGTAAGCAATGACGATTAACAAAAGTCGATGTTAATCATTGTCGTATGTAAGATTGTTCTTAAAGAAACCAGTGTTTATCCACAAGCAACTACATGTCGCAGTTTCGAGGATAGCAAACCGTTCGGTTGATATTGATATGCGATAAAGATGAAAAGACAATTAATAAATCAATAAATATTATGCACACAAAAATTTTTCAGAATATATAATTTTTTTTGTTTAAGTGCTATACTTTATTTTTAATTAAGTAGTTTTCTGTTATTTATTTTTCTTATTTTGTTTTTATTATTTATTTTTTTATATATCATGCATTTGATGCACAGATATAAAAACTAGTTATTTATTAGGACGATCACGTCATAACGTTACACTTTTCATTGAACACATGGTAGTCTCGACGAAATCATACGCCACACATTTCGTGAACTTCATGTGATTTTCTTGGTAGTAGCAATCGCTCGATTCAATAAAAAAAAAAATCAAAACGAAATAACCCTCACGCCAACTGTTAAATGCTTTGATGAGTGTGTTCTCCTTAAATGATTTAGTGGGTTGGTATGTAATTTTGAACTTCTCTTTATTTGATTTCATCGACTCATTTTACTTTTTTTTCAATCATTACTAAAATTATTTAAAATTCCATCATTAAATTGTGAAGCCAAATTGAGCCCATACATTTTTTGTGAGTAAACCACGTCATTCCAATGATGTGGTGCGTGCCTCCTAAGACATACTCATGTGTAATTTACCATCGTCGCAAGAAAAGCTTTTCATATATTCTCAATATATTAAAAGGAATCAATTTTTGGACTTCAAATTTTCCTTGAAATATTTGTTTTTTGTCTGTCATAACGGGATGTGGGAAATGATTAAACCTGAAACCTCACACTTTATGAAACATCAACTCTCCCACTTGACCACCCTTTTAACACGCTCATTGATACCTTTATTTTAAAATTATAATTTTCGAACAATTTAAGAACAATACGTTGGAATTCATTGTGAAAGAAATGTTGGTCGGAGTTATGAAAGAAGACGATTTGAGTATTTTAGGAACAATAATATTTCGAAATTACACTTTAGCAGCTAAGAAAAAAAAAGAGGACTAAAGCTGTTATAAATTTGGCAAAAGGGACCGGCTCATAATTTCCCCCTTATTTTACTTTATACACACACATACGTAAATAGGGTTGATACAGACTATGATTAAAAAAAATCTATTCTGACGTTTACTTTTTAAAAAAAAAATTATAAAATACCTAATTTATAATATTTTTTTATATAGTAAATTACTTATTTTATGATTTTGAACAATATAAAAAATCTATATATTTTTTAGAAAGTTAAAACATGACGATCATTTAGAAACGGAACATATAAATGTGAATAGTGCCAAAGGATTATTTAAAGGACTTCCCATAGAAATTCATACTACTCTTGAAAACAACCATCATTTTGGAGTTATATTGACCAACTTTTTTTTGTCTCGTTTTGCACCAAAATCCACTCAACTCTTCATTACCTCCTAAGATTCCACACTTGTTATTCATGCACACTGACACACACTCACACACACACACTTACTTTGAAGTTTGAACAGTTTCTGTTGCTCTAAACTTGATCCAGGCAACTCTATATAGATATCATCGCTCACTAGGAGGAACTATCCAAGTAAATTTTATTGTTACCATCGCTAGGTAGGAAGATTTTGTGTATCAATTAGTAGCAAATAGAAGTATATTTGATAGGAGGAAATCTCTTGAGAATCATTCATCAGTCCAAAAAATGAATTTCTCAAGTGTTGGAGGAGGGCAGAGGCCAATTCTGTCCCACCCTCCACTCCCGCCGAGAGCAGCGATGCTCTCGTACCCTCGACTCTCGTTTCCGTTTCCATCCCACCCTCGACTCCCTTCCATTAAAGCATCTCCGGGAACTATTTCCGCTTCCGGGAATGGGAGCGCGACTCTTGAGAAAACATCTACTGCCGCTACTAGTATTTCAACTGACTGCAATCATATCCAAGGTATGTGACATGCATTGCATGCATGATTTCTCTGAATAAAATGCATTAACGATCACGTCATCTTTTTGATATAGCGTTAAGACCTTATAGCATTTCTTTCAATTGTAAGGAATGTATCTAGTCGTGAGAAGTTTAGGGGTTTATTGAAATGTACTAGGTTGAAATTATATATGAGACATGCATGCATAACCTAGTTTCTATGTAAAAGTAACTAAGATTGAATCATGGTACACCACCTAGGTTGTATCAAAAGTGACCATGAGTTTTTTATATTTGTGTAACAGTCTTACGGATCTTAACTCGTAAGACGAAACTTCACTATCTCACAGCTTAATCCATCAACATACGATGGATTGAGTGAAGAGGATCCGTCTTACGAAAAATATCCATAAGACCCTCTTATCCAAGTTTTTGCCTTTATATTTTTCTCAATCAATTAGCTTGGATTTAGTTGTTAGTTTCGGATCTAAAACTTCTTAATTTAGAGCAATCAAATTGATTTAATATATTTGTTGGTTTTGTGATAATACATTAATGTGGCCTCATTTAATTGCTCAAAAAATAAGAGGAAAAAAGGTACTCTTTTTATCCCAATGAAGAGCTACACTTTGATTTTTTTTTTTTAATTTAAAAAATCATCGTTTGACCAATTTTGGAGTCGATATTTGCGAATCGTTTAAATATTTATTTATTCACTATAAAATACGTAATTTATAGTACTTTTATTATAGTTTGTAAATGATATAATATTATTTTTCGTATCTCAATAAGGAAATATTGAATATCTATCAAAAATTGGTTAATTTGATGGATAAATTTGGGATACAATTTTTTTGTACAAACTTCTCTTCTCAGCCTCCGGAATTTGTGTTACTAACTCGGGTGCGGCAATTAACCCATACTTCTTCCGTCCCAAATAGATGTTATTCGTTGAAAAACACAAAAATTAAAAAACACGATTAATGGTGTATTGTAAAATATATTGAATTGATGAATATTACGTGACAATCGGTGATATGTCTACGTAATACACTACAACCCGATAGCGATAAACATTGGTACCAAAGTACTTTAAACATTGGTACCAAAGTACTTTAAACATTGGTACCAAAGTACTTAAAATGAGTTCACCTTGGTCTCACTTTGTACCGCTATGTATTGCCAAGTACACTAGGCAGAGTAACCTTACGACCGAAAGGGACGATGGGCCACGGCTCTTGTGGCCTATTAAAAAAATCATACTACTACTACTATTACCATGCATAACTTATTAAACTTATTAAACTTGATTATTTGAGTATGTACTTCTCATGGGTGACAAAATTTTGGCTTCACCGCTTAGTGTTGGTATTGGTCATAGTGTACCGCGTAATCATACCATATAAGTGCTTAGAGACAGTTTATTGTAAACATACCACGTGGTACTCCGAGACATTTTGTTGTAAACATACACGTGGTGATCCGAGACCAATCATTTTGTTTTACAGTATGCAGCGAATAATGAGTGTAGTGTAAAAAAAATGACTGAAAATGTTTTTGCAGATATTGTAGAAGGTGATGTCTTTAAATACTACTCAGAAGGTGAATGGAAAGTCTCTACCTCCGGTAAATCTGTTCCCATCATCAATCCCACCACCCAAAAACCTCAATTCAAGGTTCAAGGTAAACCCATCTCTCTCTCTCTTTCTTCTATTTTTCATTTTCTTACACATGAACTCTTTACCTCGCGGTTTGAAATCTTCTATTTCACCCCTTGTTACACTCGATCTTTGTTATATTGAATCTTAGTACTACGCTTGTCCTTATAAAAAGGTTGGATAAAAATAATAAGGATGAATAAGATTTAATAGGACAGAGAGTGTGACATAAGGTGTAATAGAAGATTTGATTTCCGCGTTTATATATATTTTTTTGAAAATAGAGTATTTAAATGAAATATTTCAAAATAAAATACTAGTAAACTTTACTTACGACGGAGGGAGTACACCACGTCTACTCCATCACAAAAAATAGTCTTGACTTCCTTTTCCGTTTGTAGCAAAAAAAGTAGTCTCATCTCTAAAATAATACTTCCCTTGTTTTCAAATAATTGTCTTATTTTCCAATTCTTTCCGTTTTAAAATAATTGTTTTCTATCACAACTTTTCTTTAATTTTTAGGAATGTTTTTACCTCGTTATCCGTATTTCATATAACTACTTTAATCTTCGTCACATACGCAAGGCATTAAAAAAACCAAACATTACACAATATTTATAATGCAGTCAACTACTTTTTCTTAAACGGTGTGTCGGTTCAAAAAGACAATAATTTATAAACGGAGGGTGTATAATTTAATGAAGATAAATTAAGAAGTGGGGATGGGGGGAGTATATTAATTGCTTTACACAAAACTTTCATGCTCAATTTGATTAAACATACCTATGTTACATGGACTTGATAAGAGGATTAGATACGGGTGCGGATCTGAGTCTATGACCCACCAAAATTTTACACTAAATGTATGTGTCCAATGGCCACACACAGTGGGTACTTTGGCAAAAATGAAGAGTCCATGTAAGACATAGAGGTAATCAATAGATAATTGATAGGTTGATTACAGAGAAGAGATTCAAAAAAAAAATCTTGGGTTTATACAAACTTAGTTCTACAACTGGGAATGCATAGTTGATCTTTCTCTTCTTTTGAGTGTTAAAATTATGTTTCTATTTATAGCATGCACACAAGAAGAGGTGAACAAGATTGTGGAGTCGGCGAAAAGCGCGCAGAAGTCATGGGCAAAGACTCCGCTGTGGAAGCGAGCAGAATTGCTTCACAAAGCGGCTGCTATCCTCAAAGATCACAAGAAACCCATTGCTGAGTGTCTCGTCAAAGAGATCGCCAAACCTGCTAAAGATGCTGTCACTGAAGTAAGTTATATCACTGAAGCGATTATGATGATATATCGACTATATGTATAGTCATTTTTGTGTTTTTATTTCCACATGAAACTAACTTGTAAGAAGATTGATGTTAACAAAATTCGTGTTTTTGCTCTAGCTCAACTTGATCACTAGTAGAACTTACTCTTAGAAGCGCTTCCAGATGATGCAACATTTTTCAAGTTATTACCCAAATTGATTGAGTAGCCATCGGTGTGACTTTTCATTGTTTTCAAGTTTCAACCATATGGTTGTTACTTGTTAGTTGTTACAGGACAAGGATGAGTAAGAAATGATAATTTACCAGGTTCTTATTCGAATAGACAAACTCGGAGTGCCGTTCTTGAATTTTTTTTTTAATCAATCAGTTTGGCATGAACTGAGATTCATTAGAGGCAGAACAGAAAATTTAATGTCAACATTGTTTGGCAGGATGAAACAGAGTTTCTTTTATAAAATTAATTTTTTTTAACATTATTTAGTGTTTCATTTATTTCTTATTCGAAGATTATTGAACTTGGAAGCTTTGTTTTTCAAAATAAAGAACTTCCCATTTAACGTATTCGTGATTTTGTAGGTTGTAAGGTCAGGGGATTTGGTGTCGTATTGTGCTGAAGAAGGCGTCAGAGTTCTTGGTGAAGGGAAGTTTCTTATGTCTGATAGTTTCCCAGGAAATGAAAGGAACAAGTACTGTCTCAGTTCTAAGGTTCTCTCTCTCTCTCTCATTTTAGCAGCAGTAGATGTGAGTTAATTCTGCTTAATATTCAACTTTGATTTATATTGCTTAATTTCCGTACTCCTTAATGGACAGTAAGTGTGCTTTTGTCATGAGGCTCAAACACTGAAACACCCTTGTTTTTCAAAACAACCACATCTGCTACCCAAATCCGACCTATAAATGTCCAACTCTACGTACATAAACACTGAACGGAGCCTTAATATTTGCATCTAGAATATCCACTTCATTTTGGTGTGTAAAACAATAAATTTGTTCTTTTAAGTTACCTGATCTGTAAGGTGCTTGGTGCGATGCTCAAACAACTCTCAGGTCAGGTTCCGATGGGTGATGATGATCCCTCTGGACATTGTGTCGAGGTTATTGAGGGCCTTTCTCCCCGTTGTACCAGCCTGTCATGTTTTGAGCCTTAAATTTGTCTTTTGCCTCTAATATCGCTTCGTTTTTATTTTTTACTCACTTCTTTTACTTCATTACCTTAGCGCCTTAAACTGATTTTTGTTGTGCTTTGCCTTAGAATTATATCACACCTTTCTTCTATTTATTTTCTTTATATCGTCCAATATCAGTAGTCTTGGAGAATTTTGTCCACGAGGAAATCAGGGTCTGAATGAGGTTAGAGTTAGACTGTCATGCTGATCTGCTTGAGAAGGTCGAGAATGTACTGTTGTTGAGAGTATAAAAGAACAATTGGATATGAAACCGCTTCAACGCCCCCACAAAGTCGTAGTATAGCAATATCTGAGAGAGAATTCTCGACTCTGTAGGATCAAGTTTGGGGTGTAATTCAGCTATCACTTATCAGTAACTTTTTCATACAAGGAACAAGAAGATGCCCAAGTTTAAAATGACAGTTATTCTATGCACCTAATCCATTTTTTCTTTATATAACGAATATAGCTTCCTAAATTGTTGGTTTTGTATCAAAAGACGGCTGATCAAACTAAAACCGACACCAGATGGCAAAGTGTGTTATAAGTTTTAGTACGTTTCTGTAGCTTTAGATCCATTTTTTTTCTCTTTTTCTTCTGAGTTGAAATTTTACTGATGAGATTTGAATGTCATCCATCTCATTGCAGATTCCTCTGGGCGTTGTTCTAGCTATTCCACCATTCAATTACCCAGTCAATCTTGCTGTCTCTAAGATTGCTCCTGCACTTATTGCTGGAAATGCCCTCGTTCTGAAGCCACCTACCCAGGTACTCCAGTTTAAATCCAATCAATTATTTCTATTATCGATCGAGGGACACTAATGCTAACGTAAGACTTTTTGTCATAATTCTATGATCAGGGTGCCGTTTCTGCTCTTCACATGGTGCATTGCTTTCATTTGGCTGGTTTTCCCAAAGGCCTTATTAGTTGTGTTACTGGGAAAGGTTCTGAGATCGGTGACTTTCTTACAATGCATCCTGGAATTGATTGTATAAGGTGATTCCTTACTCATCTTACAATTTCTTAACACTACATTAACATCCTATATTTATACACAAGCCTACTGTATATATTTCTTTATGCTTTGTTTTTTTCTTTCATTTTTGTTATCATATCCTACTAAGATTTCTCTTTTTATGCTCTTCATATATGTTGACGTGTCACAAACTCTGTCATGAAAAAATAAAAAGAGAAATCTCGGTAGGATGGCAAAACTGAAAATAAAAAAGTATAGTGCTTGAAGTGGTATCAAAACCCAAGTACAATGGTCAAAATATTGTTAGGCCTATTTCTTGATGAATACTTACCTTTATAAGCCTGTGATGTCGTGATGAATTGTAGTCAGTGTTTGAAAGAATAATACGTTATCCTCTGTAACTCGCCTGCTGTGGGTTATTGGTATTGAAATCTAGCGAAACCAAAATATATATATATATATATATATATATATGGTGTTTTTCTGCAACTAATAGTCGGTACTTCTCTTTCTAGCTTCACTGGTGGAGATACTGGAGTTGCAATCTCAAAGAAGGCAGGCATGATTCCCCTCCAAATGGAACTCGGTGGAAAAGATGCCTGCATTATTCTTGAGGATGCTGATTTGGATTTAGCAGCTTCAAACATTGCGAAAGGAGGCTTCTCTTACAGGTAATGCCACCTTCTCTCGTACTTCTTAAAATGCTTTCAATGAGTATACACTACGAAGACGTGAGCACTTGATATATACTATAAGTCTCTAATGATATGCTGATATGCACTGCTTTCTATATCAGTGGTCAGAGATGCACAGCAGTTAAGCTCGTCTTAGTCATGGAATCGGTTGCTGATAGTCTTGTGAAAAGAGTAAACGAGAAGGTTGCAAAATTGACTGTTGGACGACCCGAGGATGATTGTGATATCACGCCAGTTGTCACAGAGTCCTCTGCAAACTTTATTGAAGGGCTTGTTATGGACGCCAAGGAGAACGGAGCTACGTTTTGTCAGGAGTATAAGAGGGACGGAAATCTCATATGGCCACTCTTGTTGGATAATGTCAAACCCAATATGAGAATAGCTTGGGAGGAACCATTTGGACCAATTTTACCAGTTATCAGGATTAAAACTATTGAAGAAGGAATCAACCATTGTAATGCTAACAATTTTGGTCTCCAGGTATGATTTGTAGGATAGCTTAATGGACTCAAATGATTAGTAACTTGATATGTGATACTGAGCCATGGTTGAACCACTTTCTTTGAAATTAATTTTAAGCTACTGATGGAAACGTAGGGTTCAATTTTCACAAAAGATATTGACAAAGCAATGTTAATAAGCGACGCAATGGAGACTGGAACTGTACAAATAAACTCTGCACCAGCTCGTGGACCAGATCATTTTCCTTTCCAGGTACATTTTCCTTTCACTGTTTTGGACATGATAGGCAACTCTCAGTTTCAACTGCAGAGATTTGGAAAATATTCAGATGTAATATTTCATTATTAGAATTGGGGCAAAAACTATAACTTAGGAAAGACTGTCATATTTTCTAACGGATCCCCTGACCCAACCCACCGGGTGTTGGTGGACTAAACTATAAGAGAGTGGGGCACTGTCCGTTGTCCGTTGTTCTCACAGGAGACCTACTCTAGAATTGGAGCCTTGTCAGTTCATGATGTAAAGTAACTGTGCTTAATAATTGAATTTCTAAGTGAAAACTCCTTTATTTTAACTCCTTCCGTCCCAGGAAAAAGAGTCGCATTTGACAACTCAAACCTCTGAATATCGTACTTTTGCTTCTCCAATATCTTTTACAATTGTTCTGAAGTCTTATATTTTCTTGTATGACACATTAGAGAGCTATTATATCTTCGAAAAGAAATGAATTTTTTGTAAGAGATTTGGTGATTTGAACCTTCAAGTTTAGAAATGTGACTCTTTAATGTTTCTTTAATCTCAGGGCTTCAAGGACAGTGGAATTGGTTCCCAAGGAGTTGCCAACAGTATTATTATGATGACGAAGCTAAAGAGCACAGTGATCAACTTGCCCACCCCTTCTTACACAATGGGTTGATAGTCGTCTAGTTAAGATCAAATACAAAGTTTATTTGTTTGTCAGTTAATTAGCGTAAACGCGGCTGAGCTTGGCCTTGTCGAGTATGTTTGTTTGAGGCAAAATAATCGTGTAAGTAGAACTCGTGGTGTTGATGAGGCGAGCTTGTCGGGTCGAGTAAACCAGAAAGACATGTCTTTTATCAGCTTTTACTTTCTTTGTATTTAAGCGTTATGGATTTTCTAGTTAAATTATCATTTCTAGCAATGGTGCTGTTAACTGATTTCCAACATAAAAGCATGAGGCAAGTGCAATAATCTGTTCAGTCCCCATAGATCAATTGCTGCTGCTGCAGCTGAAAACTTGTTATATTTCTTGCTGGTTGCTTGAAGATAACTGCTGCAGTAGATTATTCTGATCTGATGTTGGGAGTGTCACACCCGAAGCCCTAAGCCCTGTCCACTATGTTCAGCCCACACACTGTTGGTAATCACCCAAAAGTCTCTGGATAATGCTGGTGCCTAGTGGTAGTTGTAAGACTTTAAACTTCCGTGTGTATTTCCTTGCACAATGGTGCACTTATATATCAGTTACATTGCTACAATTTAGGCTTTGATTTAGGGATAGACTACCTAATATAAGGATGCATATCTCTTATGATAAATATGTATATTCTGCTAATAATTTACATATATTCTAACACACCCCCGAAGTCGAAACGGAGGTTCTCGAACGCTGAGACTGTCTCGAAAATCATCAAAAAGTACGCGCGGAAGCCCTTTTGTAAAAATATCGGCAATCTGATAGCGGGACGGAACGTGAAGAACACGTACTTCACCACGTGTCACTTTTTCTCGAACAAAGTGGATATCCATCTCAATATGTTTAGTGCGCTGATGTTGAACTGGATTCCCCGAGAGGTATATGGCACTCACATTATCGCAATAAACAAGAGTCGCCTTGTGGATTGGAGAATGTAGTTCTAACAGCAAGTTACGAATCCAACAAGATTCGGAAACAACATTTGCAACTCCTCGATACTCAGCCTCGGCGCTTGACTTAGATAATGTAGGTTGTTGTCGTTTAGGCGACCATGAGATTAAGTTATCACCGAGGAAAACGCATAGCCGAAGTGGAGCGGCAGTATCGGGCATCCTCCCCAATCCGCATCGGTATAGGAAACAAGAGAGTCGAGCGGGGATTTATACAGATGTAAGCCAAAATGGAGCGTGCCACGAACATATCGAAGAATACGTTTGAGAGCATCCATGTGTTCAACTTTCGGATCATGCATGTGTAAGCAGACTTGTTGAACTGCATAAGAGATGTCTGGTCTGGTAAAAGTAAGGTATTGTAGAGCACTGCGAGGGCGATATTTCGTAGGATCCTCATAAGATGCACCAACCGAAACACTAAGCTTGCCCTTAGTATCAACGGGAGTAGGGCACGATTTGCAATTAGTCATGCACGCTCGGTCAAGAATATCCTCGGCATATTTCTTACGAGAGAGGAAGAGGCCGTTATCATGTTGTGAAACCGCAATGCCAAGAAAGTAGCTTAATGGTCCCAAGTCCTTCATAGCAAATTCGAGGCGAGAAGAGATAAAATGGATAGTCGAAGAGCATCGAAGAGGCGGTGAGAATGATGTCATCAACATATAAGAGAAGATAGGCAATGTCTGGCCCCTTTTTGAAGATGAACAAAGAGTGATCAGATGTCTGTGGGAAAAACCAATAGTAGCCACATAATCGGCAAAGCGTTGATACCGGGCGAGGAGCTGCTTAAGACCATAAAGAGACTTCTTCAATAAACACACATGATTGGGATGGACTGGATCTCTGAATCCCATGGGTTGATGCATGTAGACTGTCTCATTCAAATGGCCATGAAGGAAGGCATTTTTGACGTCAAGTTGATGTATGGGCCAAGAATTTGCCAAAGCAATGCTAAGCACTGTGCGAATGGTGGCGGGTTTGACAACTGGGCTGAAGGTTTCATCACGGTCGATTCGGCTTGTTGAGATCTGCCATCACCTACAAGACGGGCTTTATGCCTCTCAAAAGAACCATCAGATTTCGTTTTATGTCGAAAAATCCACATTGAACGAATGACATTAACATTAGGCGGACGAGGTACTAAATCCCACGTCTTATTGTTAATTAGAGCATTAAATTCGTCTTGCATGGCCAATTTCCAATTCGGGTCATTTAGTGCATTCACCGGGTTTTTGGGAAGTGGGGAAATAGATGGAGCGGTGGTAACACTTAGGTTGTGATATTTACGGTTGGGTTTGTAAATGCCAAGTTGACCACGGGTTGTCATTTGATGAGTTGGGTGGAGTCTGGAGATTGGGCGCAGTTGGGGATGTAGTGGGGAGATTGGGCTAGGCTGGCTAGGCAGTGGAGGAGAGGAAAGGCTGTTGGGTGGGTTTAATGGAGTAGAGATGGACTTAGCGGAGTAATGGGCGGACGGATTTAAGGAAGGAGACGAGACAATCGGCCGAATTTGGAGAGGAAGGCCCTGAAGAGGGTTGTGGTAGGGAGCCGGGGCTGGGAGAGGGAGGTGAGTTGTGTATCCGTTGATCCGTAAGAGAGGAGGCACGTAATTGGTGAAGAATTAACGGGTGCATACCATCGTCCAAAAAATCATAAGAAGAAGAGGGAGTGATTGTATTTTTCGAAAAAGGGAATTGAGTTTCATCAAAGAGAACGTGACGGGATACAATGATTTTGTTAGTCGATAAATCAAAACATTTATACCCTCGTTGATTGGACGGATAGCCTAAGAAAACACAAGGAGTAGAGCGGGCTTGCAATTTATGGAGGGTGGTGGAGGGAAATAAGGGATAGCATAAACACCCAAATACCCGAAGATGAGAATATTGAGGGGTTTTGTGGTAGAGGATTTGAGTGGGAGAGTAGTAGCATAATAATTTGGAGGGAAGAATGTTGAGGAGGTAGGTCGCCATTTCGAGTGCATGATGCCAGAAGGGGGTGGCATAGATGAATGAGCAAGCAAAGTGCGAACAATATTATTTATTGTTTTTATTTTGCGTTCGGCTTTGCCATTTTGAGGAGAGGTATGAGGACAAGAGAAACGAAAGTGCATGCCATTTAAATCACAAAATGTCCGAAATGAACCATTATCATATTCACCACCATTGTCGCATTGGAATTGCTTAATGTCTCTTTCAAATTGAGTGCGAATGTAAGCCCGAAATTTCAAAAAAATTGAATAAACCTGAGATTTATTGGAGACTGGAAAAGTCCACAAAAAATTACTATAATTATCGAGAAACAAAACATAATAACGGTGACCAGAGGAACTTAATATGGGTGAGGTCCATAGATCACTGTGAATGATATCAAATGGCATAGAAGTAAAAGAAGCAGAAGGCAGGAATGGTAATTTAGCATGTTTCCCAAGGGGACAAGAGCGCAAAAATTTTGGCGAGTTTTATGACGAGAAAATTAAATTGCTACTACGAAGAGAGTCTAAAATGGCTTTTCCGGATGTCCTAATCGAGAATGCCATAAGATCGAAGAAATAGCGTAAAATAGCAGAAAATCTTGATGGAGAGGGTGAAGTGTGTGTAGCCCGCAATTGAGTGAAAGGATATAAATCACCAGTACTGTCACACCGCATTAGGTGCCTCCCCGTCTGTAAATCCTTCACAGAAAAACCAAACGGATCAAATTCAACAGAAACACGATTATCATGAGTGAATTTTCTAACAGAGATAAGGTTTTTAATAAGGTGAGGGGAATGTAACACATTGGTGAGGGTGAGGGGAGGTTGTGTTTGATTTAGTGAAGCATTTCCATAACCAAGAATCGGAATAGTATGGCCATTACCGACGAGAATATTTCCAGAATTGCTCGAATTAAAATAAGACGAGAGAGTACCTGAATTGGCAGTCATGTGAGAGGTGGCTCCCGTGTCCATGTACCAATTGTCATCGGGTGGATTAAGAGTGAGAGTGTTAAAAGCGGCGTCAATGTCCGTAGGAGCATAAGTAGAACTAGGAACAGGTAACCGGCCGCATAATGGGCTGTGCAGTCTTGGCCCAAGAATACCTTGGCCGCTTCTGGATGGCATGCTGGGGTAAGTGGCAAGGAGAGGGTTTGGGCCATTGAGGAAAATTCCAGGCCCAAGGCGGAGGGGTAGACCATTGAGGAGGCTGTCTTTGTCGCCGAGATGGAGTCTGTTCGGTTGACTGTAGCCTGCGCCACTACCGCCACTTGATTGTTATTGTGACCGCCGCGGTTCCGGTGATTGGTTCGCCGCCCTCTGCCACCGCGTCCACCGAAAGTGCCACCGAAAGTCTCTGGATTGGAAGGGATTGAAGTAGTCAGATTCGCCAGTTTGTTCCAAGCATCCTTTGCTTGATCGTGCTTGTTGATGATTGAGTTTAGTAAAGTGGGCGAGATCGTACCATAAATCCATTGAAGAACAATGGCATCAATCCTTGACCAAAGGGCTTTGTCAGTGGTCACCGCCGTGGAAGAGGATGAATCGGTGGCAGTGACAGAGGATGGAATGATATGGGCATAGACAAGGTTAGCACGAGCATGAAGCTCAAACAATGTAGCCCAATTGTTGTAGTTGTTGGCTTCAAGATCAAGCACGATAGGAATAGCATTTTTGATGTTGGTGACGGTGGTTGCGGGATGGATTTTGTCAGCCATGAAGAAGAGAAATAAGAGGGGTGAGGGGAGAGACGGCTAGGTTCTGGCCAGGAAGGAGAGGCCTGATACCATGTAAGACTTTAAACTTCCGTGTGTATTTCCTTGCACAATGGTGCACTTATATATCAGTTACATTGCTACAATTTAGGCTTTGATTTAGGGATAGACTACCTAATATAAGGATGCATATCTCTTATGATAAATATGTATATTCTGCTAATAATTTACATATATTCTAACAGTAGTAGGTGGCCATTTTTTAAAGCACATTCAATGCCCACATCTAAGCGATGTTGGATGGGAGTATTATAATCTCCCGCACTTAAATCCTTGATATTCTAGTCAAAGCCGAACAGCTACCAAGATTGTACCCTCGGGTAATGTAGAACTCAAGAGATGGCTCCCACCGCCCGTGGTAGAGCACTTTGGCTGGTACAAAACTCTGTTTCCACATTTTCGGGTGAGATTCGGCTTTGATATTAACTCTGTAATGCCCCAAACCCCGTATCGACTCTGCGAACCCGTAGTATGGCCGCGTCACCATTCATTACCTAAGCTTTACTATTCCCAGCAAGCATTGGATTTCACCAACTCAACTCAAAAACCAACACATTAAAACCTTAGCATTTATCTTACACAAATTAATGTAAATATCTTAATCATATTCCATATCTCATCTTCTCCAACTAAGCCCCTGATGTCCTAAGGTTCCAACAAGGATCTATATCTCGTGCCAAGCGAATTCTTGAAGATCTCAGAATAAGGCGTGCACGTGCCACCTGTGTTGCGCGGCCCCTGCACCAGCCCGATTCCTGGTGCAACTATTTTTGGTATTTTGATGAGTTTTTAGGGTTTTTAAGTTTCCTTATGTGAGCCCTATCTTTTAGGGACATTTTTCTTGTAAGTTAGGGTTTGTTTTGGCCTTTGAAAACAATATAAAGGTTTCTTAATTCATTGGTGAACACACCTTGTCTTTTGAGATTTTGTGACTTTTATTCAAAACTTTCTTGGTTCTTTGCGAACTGTTTGAGCATCTTTAGATTAACCTTTGGAGTTCACTTTTGTGACTTATATCAATTGGGTCATCCATCTCATGTCTCTTGCGTTGGTGGGAGAATCTAGCCTAAATAGTGGAGCCACCTGCTGAGCACAATGGCACCTTCCGAACGAGCAAACCATACAAGCTCTAAAAGAGAAAGTAAAGTCATAATGACAATACTGAAACACATTAGACAAACTACGGAATCAAAATAATAAGGTGAAGCCCCAAGCTATTAAGCTCATAATTAAAACAGAACGATTAGAGAGAGACTAACTATCTCTCAAGCAAAAATCCATAAAAAAACGTGCCTTAATTAACAACTCGACACACAGACAACAATAATAACCTCTACGGCTAAAACACGTTGGAGACTAAAAACAAACCACGAGCTAGAACATGCTTGAGAAAACTAATTGGATATAAACAAGGCTAACTAAGTTATGTTCATATAAACAACTATAAACATGCACGACACATGTCGACTCCAAAAGACAACAAGTATTATGAATATCGTATACAACAACACTACCAAATTGTATAGAATTTGTGTAACCAACGTTCTCGCCAAAATAAATACTATAAACACATCCTGACTTCGAAACTATCCCAAAGGTCAGCCAGGACGAACACGATCTTGTCGGCCTCAATGCGAACTGTCAAACGAGCTATGATCTAATAAGGAAAACAAAGGAATGAGGTGAGTCATAAAGACTCAATAAGCTACTAAATTCAGCAATATATCATGAAAAAAATGCTCATTTATAAGACAATAGCATGGTACAATTAGAAGTATACCAACAATAAACATGTACCACATACTCTTGGTACATAACCCATACAAACCACATAGCATGTTGTTGATCACGTAAGTACTCGTAATAACCACATAATGTAGGATGTAATCTCCGTCTGAAATGTTTGTGTTGCTCCTGCAAAACAAACTCAAATATCGTGTCTCTGTATTGCTTCTGCAATAGGCAAACACACACAATTGGGCCATCCAACTTTCCCACTTTTTTATAATCTGGTCACCGAAAGTTTAAAATATCTATTTTGGCCATCAAACTTTAGTCCAGTTACAAGCGAGCCCATTTTCTAACGGGCGTTAGCCCAAGACGTTAAATTTGCGTAAAATCCCTTTTTTTCCCTTATAATTGGACAATTATAACATTAAATTATCAAAGTCAAAGTCAAATCTTGGAGGATTCACCTTTCTCTGTGACAGAAGAACATGCTAGGTTGGGCTCATCATTATAGCCTAAGTCTGATTTATCTCCACTTGGCTTTTGGATGGATAGGATTCCTTCGAAGGTTTCCTTTGAGCTATTCCAGGAGTCAATTGTCTTTTGCAAGGTAATTTTCTCCTGGTCGAGCCCTTTGATGTGCTCAACAAAGCATTAATCTTTGTCACAAAGGAATTTGTTTTCTTCTTTTAGCTTGATACTCTCCTGTTGACAGCTATTGAGAGTTTGGATATCAGTTGCCAGCAAAAATTTCTCAGCAGCAAGCTTTTCATAGTTCTTTGTGAGTTTTACATAGGCTACTCTGAAGGTGTTGAACTCATCAAGCATATCTTGATTATCCTTGAGTAGTTCTTCCTTACTGAAGCTTTCACTGTTGGTCTCAACCTTTTCAAAAGGATCAGGTGAGATTTCGACTTCATGTTCAAAGTCATAGTATAGGCAACCCGATTTCGTACCCCTGGTATGTAACATGACATAAAATATCAAGAACGGTTAAAAGGACTAACAGATGTCAAGTTACAGGGTTTAAAATGCAAAAGATGCAAAAGAAAAGAAGGATGCATAAACAGTGGATTGCAGGGGGGCAAAGTGACAAAATTGAAAATGAAAAAGTGTTGGGCTTCCATTGTGGGTGGCGCCTAATAGTGCCTCTGGCACTGTAGTCTTTTGTCTTCGGTGCAATTCTCCAAGCGCGTGGTACAAGCTGTTAAAGCTCAGTGGATAAAACTTAATCACGAAGAAAGCCATGATTTTCGCTTATAAATAAAGACATCCGGCACTCATAAATCACACACCTTTTTCACCGCGCAGTGAGTGATCGCTCTCCCGAGAGAACGCCGAGAGATTTATTCCTCTAGCTCCGAAGCTCTGCCAAATCTCTCCCAAACAGCAAAACCAAGTGGCCAAAGTGAAACTTAGTTACCCTACTAGGATTCAGCCCTATTCCACCGGTCCAAAAATCCCAAAAAGAGCAGTTGCCCTGCCCGAATCCAGACGCCAAATCAACAAAAAACAAGCATTTGCTCTGCCCGATTTCTGCCGTCAGTAAGCAAACGATAGCAAAAAAGCAAGAAGTTGCTCTGCCCGGTTCCCGAGGCCAGAAAGCAACTTTCGGAAGCAGTTACTCTGCCCGAATCCCCGTAACAACAAAACAACATTAAAAAAAAGACTCTCTCTCCCTGAAGGACAGAGCGAACGCACCCTAAGCCTGCCAGAAACTAGTTGGTACGGGATAAAACCCTCATGCTTCAAGAGGTAGGTTATTTAAAGTTTTATTATATAAAAAGTGTTATTTAGACTAGCAAAATGTAAGAAAAATAAGCGGTTATGCTGCCCGAAGTTCTACAGAAAATAGCACTAAAAAAGTCATTATTATGACCAGATATTAATAAATGTATTTGTAACTCCCGAAAAGAGGCTGTAGCAAGTGTTGTAATAATATATGTATAGATATATATTTTTTAAATGCTTTATTTCATCTGCTAAATAAATATAAAAAACATATTTTAGCCAAAAACTATTTTGAGACCGAAAGGGCGAGTTGTGTGCCTAACATCTTCCCACCTCGTAACTTAGCCTCCGAACCCTTTGCAAATCTGGTTATATTTGGTTTTTCTTTGTTTTTCCTTAAAATAAAGATAGCGACTATATTTTAACATTTTGAGTCCACAATAAGGCCATGTGTATTCCACGCGCCTTAAAGCAGTTTTGATTTTTGTTCTCCTTTAATGGAAAACGAAGATGCAGAAAAACTGGGGCACTCACACATAGGTGGGACTTGATTCATGAGCTATTAAACATATATTGGCTTGCTCACAATCGTCATCATCCTCTTCTGAATCCGTCTCAAACCATGTAGCAACATGTTTCTCTTTAATGTCCTCAGCCAACATACCCTTTTGCTTTTGAAATTTCTTATAAGGAGGCTTAAAGTATGCTTCAAATTGTGGATTTGGACATTTGGAAGCAAAATGACCAGGTTTCCTACAGTTATGACACACAAGCTCATTGTTAAATAAGGCTTCAGTAGTCTTTCTGAAAGGCTGCTAGTGTGTGTCATTCCTTCCATATTTTGCAAATTTCTTAAAACGTTTTACAAACATAGCAAACTGTTCATCAAAAAGAAAATCATTTTCACTGAAGGAAGTGGAAGGTTTGTCATTAATTGGAATGGTTTCTTGTACCATGGCTGGCAAGGACAGAGTTTTGAACTGCTTGTCCTGCTCTAGAGCTTGACTAACTTCGAGCTCATAAACCTTTAAACTTGCATAAAGACTACGACGAGTCATTTCATTCAAGTTCTTGGATTCATTCATGACGGTAGTCTTAACATGTCAAAGACTACTTAGTGAGCCTAGAAATCTCATGTTCATTTCTTTCTTGCTATAAGCTTTACCTAGAGAAAAGCCATTATTTAGTACCTCGCTAAAATGATCGTATGCTTGTCTCAAGGTTTCCTTAGGATCCTTTTTTAAGGAGTCGAATTGCTGGATGAAGGTGCACTTCCTGTTGTTTCTTGTATCTTGGTCTCCTTCCAAGTATTCAACAAGAGCTTCCCATATCTCTTTCGCAGATGTACACCGAATCACTTGTTGGTAGGTCCTAGTGTCTAGAGAGCTTGTGATGATGTTAATAGCTTTACTGTCTAGCTCCACTAGCTTCCTTTCGTCCTCAGTCCATTCTGATTCTTCTTTAGGAACTTCTGGAGGATTTCCACCAATGGTTGCTAGAAGATTTGGCTTCATTGGTACGTGGTGTCCTCCTAGTACGCACTTCCATAGCTTGTTGTCAATAGAGTTCATATGACACATTATCTTATCCTTTCAAACATCAAAATGGCCTTCGTCCAATATTAGGACGTGGTTCGCATTTGACGTAGGTAACATGTAATGTGTTTGTGCCATTGAATCTTTATCTCTCAAGAGGTTAATCTTGGAAAAACTTGTTTTCGAAGAGTTAAACTCTAATACCAATTGTTAGTCCCAAATGGCATAATACTAGGCTAGAAGGTGGGGGGTTGAATAGCTTAGTTACACTTAAAAACTTTTCGTAATGGTTCCTAAAACAAGTACTTACAACCTATTGAAAAGGTTAAAGTAACGGAAGACTTGTAAGGAAGACAGACTAATTAAGTTTGCTGGTGAAGCACTACAAGTAGACTTGGCTATTTACTGAAGTTTGCAGCTCAAAGGAATGAGTTAAGATGAAGATAAAAATATAAAGCAGTAAGCAACAGAACACAAAGAACACAATTATTTTGAGATGATTCGCACTATAAAGAGTGCTACGTCCACCACTAAAGCAGTCAACCTTGGATTTGAATGTGCACTATGTTTTCCATTAGTTCTATTACAGAAATCTCTAATGGATCGTTTACAAAATATTTGACTTGTGTTTGGGGGTGGGGGAATCGAATATCTAGAAAACACAATATTCAAGGTGTAGAAGAATAGTAATGAATACAACAATAAGAAGTAAATGAATAACAGTTGATGTAGATCTTGTTGTTGTTGTTGAAGACTTCGTTGATCAATTAATGATCTCTTGAATGCTCTGAGTATGATGACTTGATGTTGTTGAATAAATTCAGAGCATTATTTTCTTCAGTTTTCAATGACAGTATTTATATTGGAGCATCTTTGAAACCGTTGGAGAAGACGAAGTGTGTAACAGCTATATTAGGTTGAATGTATTAAATGCCTAGAGAAGCTTTCTTGACTTCATCTTCAACTGGGATTGATCAAGGTATGGAGAAGAGTAGGTACAACAACTAGTAGGTGGGCGACAAACAGAGTTGCAGACCTGCAGTAATTGGTACAGTCTGTTTGTGTCAGACTGCAAACTTGCTCTGCCATATTCAGGAGGCGAAAGTCTTATTTCTTCGGAAAAGCTGGAAAGGCGTGTCTTGGTAATTGGGAGTTGATGACGATGGATTAATTCAAAATCAATTCAAAGATAGTTGAATTAAGTAATCCACTTGAGTTGGACATCCTGATAATCTGGACACGGCATGATGTCCGAAGGCAGACAATGTCTGCTGGTGAAGGCTGCTGGTGAAGTCGAAGTCTTCTGTCAAAACCTATGAAGTCTAAAAAACTATTTTAAATGCAAAGTTCTATACACAGTTGCAACGCTAATTGGTACGCATCTCATTTAGCCACTAAATATAGAACCTAACGTAATGAATGAGCAAATACAAATCAAGATACAGTGAGAAACAACAGTGACACTTTTAATAATAAAAAAGTGATACTTTTTAAGGTGACTGTTTTATTTATAATACCAAGTGACACATTTAATGCTAAAAATACATTTTTATTATAATACTAAAAAGTAATACTTTAAAGGCTAAAAGTGACGATTTTAATTTATAATGCAAAGTGAAACTTTTAAAAGCAAAAGTACAGGAAGTTTATAATTTAGCTACAAAAGCCTTTCGGATAATGAAGAAGATTGTTATTTAGACACCAGTACAGGAAGTTTTGAAGATTCTAGCTAGGATGTAATCCGTTTATAAAATAGGACCCTCTTTAAAAGTGATAACTTATAACATCTTTCTTCTTTCCCAAAATTCTTCTCTAAAATCTCAAATACCATATTATGTTTTTTTTCTCTCTGCTTTCAAACATAAATTACTTGCATTAAAATAAGGACCAACAATTGATATCATCAACTGGTATTAAAACCAACAAACGAGAACCTCGATTTTGATGCTTGCAACCATTATGGAGGAGAATTTGACATATACATTAAGAAAGGAAAATTAGATTGACATATACTTTAGTATATCGATATCGAATTAGAAGGAGAATAAGGCTGAAAATAAATAGAAAGAAGATAGATAAACTGTGAGAACCCGAAACCTACTTGTATAACTTGTCTTCTATACTTGTTTAACATGATTAGAATATGTTTTTAACATGCTAGTAGTATCCCTAACATGTTTGACTTGATTGCATTCCTTGATCGAGCCGTAATTGTCGTATCGAACGCCTATTGCCTTGCATGCTCTAGATTGACTTGTTCTTGCTCGGGCTTTGATCTTTTAGACTTAGCCAAGACCTTGAGAGACTTTTATCATTGTTATAAGGACCCTTGATACTCATTCTAATGCTTCTTTGAGTTGTTTATGCCTTATATGCGTTATACGTGCAAATCTGGACCTGTTTGACTTAACGTATGGCCTAAGGAATTGTTCCACCATGCCAACCGAACATCTTGGGCATTTTTCGGCCCCAAGAACCGAACATTATGAAGGAGGTTCGGCCTCCACAACCGAACAAGGTGAATTTCCAGCATTACGGGATTTTCTGCAACATTTGGTTGATTACGATTGTACCCTTACTAAACCTCTATCATTAGTGACTTTAACCACTTGTATTAGAGTCTTATTAGCCTAATCTAAGCCTAATTGAGATTGATAAACCTATTTCCATCATTCATCATGTGACAAGTGTACTCCATTAACACTTAATTGAGCTGATCTCACTACATCAGCTAGAGACTTCACTTTTACGATTCATTTTCTTCTCTTCTTCTTCCTTGGTCCAAGAGACTTGCATGCGTGAGTCTCGGTGAGATTAGTGCGTGAGGGTTTGACTCCAAGTGATCTCAAGACCTGCTTGCGATTCCGAGACCGTCGTTACGAAGCCGCCGTCGAGGAGAACGATTGTCACCGATTAGTTTTCTTGCTTCGTCTATTGCTTGGCTTGAGGTAAGCTATCGATTTCCCTTAGGTCCATGTTAGAGATAACATGCTACCTCCTCTTACTTCCCTTCTCTCATGTCTAAATCATGCTCTCCTTGATTTCTACCATGATAATGAGATGTTTTAGAGAGTATGAAAATCTGGGAATTATAGACCCTGAATGTAAATGTTTTGATTTGGACACTAAGCCTAGAATTAAAAGTGTTCTATGTTATGTTAGAAATAATTATTATTCTTGGGTCTTAGACTTTCGACCATTATTTGGGAAAACGTGATTCTAGGGTTCCATGATTTGGGAACTTGAGATTATTCTTGGCTATGGTTATTAATTGGATTAATGACCTAGGTTAATCGATGCGATAACTTAGAAAAGAGTTTGAATGCAAATAGTGTTTTAACTCTATTTGGTTTGATTATAGAAATGACTCAACGGAGTCGACATTAGTGAGCTATTGAACAATACCGGCTCAATGATTAATCCCTACGACGTTATTACATGCGTTCCACTAGAAAACTAATTCTAGACTCTTGAAATGGATTGACTGTCATGCTTGTATCTTTATGACATAATAAATGCATACTTGATATATTGAGTTCGCTCTTGTCGAACTCAATCTTGCTTGTTTATTGATGAGATTATATACTAATCTTGAACGAGGACGCTCTTGTCGGACTCGTTCCATACTGATTGATTGTTGAGTAAATACTACTTGGCATTGCATAAGTCCAGCTGGCATACTTGTTATCGCACACACCCTCCACTGCGGGCCACAGTGGGGAAGAGCTCTCTCTGGCCAACCAATACGCGCCCATTGAGTTGACTATTGTTTTCCCGAGCATCCCTCGGAGATCGATGTATTATCACAACCATCGATTATCGCACGCTATCGAAGGTGTCTGTTTTGCAGGTCTACGTAGCGGCCCGGCTCTATATCCTCACATTATGTGAACTATGTGCAATAATGTGCATCTTAAATACTTGATCTACATGCTTGTAATATTGTCTTGCCTAACGTGTTGCATATTGCCATGTCATGCATGATTGATAGCTTATGAGTCTTTATGACTTACCCGTTCCCCTGTATTTTTTTTTAGATCCTAGCAGGACAGGACCTTCTCGTTGAGGCTCGCGGTGCTCGTACACCTTAGTTCTCTTTTGATCAGGCTTTTGCGATTGAAGAGGTGGTTTTAGATGTCCTCTCCTATTCTTTTGTATTTTGCGAGGACGATGGGTTAAAGCTAGTCAACTAGACTACGCTTGGGAATGTTTATAGACTTGTACTAGTGTTCTCCTGTTAGCTACTTGTAGTATTAACTCTTGTAGTATGTATACCCCCTTTGATGCCGGCAATTGTATTCGCCGTGCATTGTATATTGTGTGTTGTTCACTACGTATAGACTTCCGCTGAGCATCCTTTAGCTCTTAATTATATTCTTGTCCTAGTAATGGCTTAACTGTTTTATCAGGTGAAATGATTTTGACACACCGACCTTTAGTGTCGAGTTCTGTTGCGACTGAAATGTTGCGTCACGTCAGTTTTAAATATTTTGAGTCCTTGCATGTTCGTCGTTTCTTGTATCTCTTGTCTTGGGCGCTCCGGTCCGCGCTCCCATCCCGGGTCGGGGCTGGGGTCGCCACATAAACCATCAAAAGAGGATATATCTTAAACCAAAATGGAAGACAATATAATGCTCTTTACTTATGGATGAGAAATTTCTTTTTAAAAAGAACATTATAAAGGTGAAAACTTTACCCCTTCAAGATAAATCTCAGTGATACATCTTTAACTTTATAGCACACTTGTTAAAGAATGCTTTATTTCAAAACAACCTTATTGACCTTCTCATCAGCAGAGTTCTTTCCTCTTCAATAAGAAAATCTACAGAACAACACACTTAAAACGATCTTTCAAAACATACTCTGTAAAAACAAGCTACCGTTCAAACACTTTCAAAAATTATGATACTAAGACTTTCATACTAAAAATCTTCTACCTTTCCTAAAGTCTTTATAAATTAATTTCAACAGTTGGTATCACACAACAATTTTTAAAATGAAATGCTTAAACCTTATTCTTTACTTTAAGGATTCGCTACTCTTTCTTGCCAAAATATGCTCTCAAATATATAAAACCTCTATGTAAGAAAGGAACCAAAAACTTTTTAGATTTTGAACAAACAGATTATTTATATCTCATAAATAATCTAAAAATGTTTTCTTACTATTGCTTTGTACTTGTACTTTGATTTATTGTGTCTGTAAATAGCAATAGGTGACTATACATAAGTCATCGCTTGTAAAAGCAGCATAGGGAATGTCTTGAGATAAAATGATCATTTATTGTGGGCATGTTATTACTATGAGCTAAAATATTACTTCAGTGCCAATAAAATAGGAGGAGATTGTTGGAATATGGTTCACACACCCCTCCACTACTAGCTACAGTAGGGAAGCAGCCCCCATTGTCGTAACAAAAAGGGCGCATTGGCTAGAGTTATTTGTCCGGGGAAAGGGCTGCCCTTGAGGTGATACCACCCAACACTTTGATACACCGATTTTAGGTATCACTGACACGATATGGTTTAATAGTTGTGATTGCACGAACAACGCAACGCACACCTTTGGTATTTACTCTATCCCTTATATGGCTTATTACAAGCACCTATGTGATAACAAAGTGTTATATAGAACATGATATCTACGTGACTGTGCTCATCTTGATTGTGTGATATTTGAGAGGTTTAATATGTACATAAATGTAAGTATATACATGTTGACACTATGCGCTCTATATGACTGTGTATTATATGAGAGACTTGGTATGGTTGTCTATATATATATATATGGATATCCTTTATGGGTTTAATAAGCATGAAATACTTGACATGCTAGATATGATTAATAGACTTGATATACTTAATGATATCTTGTACTTTGATATGATTTTGTATTATTGAGAGACTTGGTATATATATATATATATATATATATATATATATATATATATAGAGAGAGAGAGAGAGAGATCCATAAACATGATGATATTATGAATAATACATTCTAATCCTTTTGGTTTGTTTATCAACATGGAATTTCACCCTGGTTCAATTGGATGGTCTAGTATATGAGAAAGAAAGGTTTCTTGTGGAGTATAAAGTATACGATAAGTCTTCACAGGTTTTTGTCGTAGTAACACGATGACATGTTTATTAAATAACAACGTTTCATATTATGTTATATTGTTGTTTGTAGTAGCGTAATAGGTCTTTATGACTTTCTCCGTGCTTTATTTTCTAGTTTGCAATTATTCGTTAGCCGCGTTGAGGTCGAGTAGATCCTGAATGTAGCAGTGCACAGTGGATCAATAGCTCAGTTGAGGTCGTGTGGTTCGTGACTATAGCAGTTGTCATTTTTTTCGAGTTGCAACTCACGGAGTCCTGTCCAGCATTGTATTATCATTGTTACTTTGTCCTTCTATTATGTTCAGGATGATGTTGGGTAAAGTTATATAAACTTTATAGCCGAG
Organism: Codonopsis lanceolata; assembly: GCA_013146195.2. NCBI lineage: Eukaryota > Viridiplantae > Streptophyta > Magnoliopsida > Asterales > Campanulaceae > Codonopsis > Codonopsis lanceolata. Next base: position 42,167,687 of record CM028377.1, read on the forward strand.
TAGTATTCCTCCATGTATGATTTAACCGTTGGGTCATTATTGTCTATCAGGTTGGTTCTTTGTTGAAACATTGGCCTAGAGTGTCGATGTTTTGTTCTGTGTCTGTAATGTTGCGGCACGTGAGTTTTGTTTTTCTCTTAGTGACACAATCGTCTTTCTTGGTTTCATTTGGTATTGGTTTCGAGCCTAATAGCTCGTGGCTTCTTTCTATTATTGCTTCCACAGATTCGATTTTTGAAATCACATATTTTAGTACGACTTTATTTTCGTGTTTAGAGCTTGTTAGTTCGACTGTTCAACTTGCACAATTGTTCAGCAAGTGCTTGTCTTCTATTTTCTTTAGTTTCAGCGGCACGACCATGGGATTTCGTGTTGGAATCCGGGTCAGGTTGTTACAAAGAATTTGCACCCATGAACAATTTGATAATAAACACGGAAATGAATAATCAACGAATAGTTTGAATCTCCCTCGACCCGCTAATTGCGATTATTTGGGGTGCGATTGGAACCATCGACGCATTTGCCAATGACCCACGATCACGGAACGCCACAATCACCCCGACTCTTGGTGATTGATAAGTTAAAGGGAGGATTTCTAGTCCAAGAAACCCAAGATATTATCACAAACTCTGTTGTGGAAAAGAGAGAAACTCTCAAATGCTCTATTGCATAATTTATCAAAGATTATGTTTACAAGTGTTTGAGAAAGCCTTTTATATGTCTCCAAGGCTGAACATAATAAAAGGAAAAGTAACCCACTAAATTACACCAAGGTTCAAGAAAAAACTATCCAACTTCCACCAAAAATAGTTTAAAGTAGTTTTATCTTGTGGGATGGCTGAACTTAGGTGTGATCATGTCATAAATGGAGTAGTCTTTTGAATTTGTAATATCTTGTGGGATGACAGAAGATTAAGTGAACTTAGGCGTGATCACGTCAGAAATGGAGTATTCTTTTGAATTTGTTTAGCATGCCCCTTAGGTTCATCACGCTACCCGGACCTCCAGAATTATCGTTTTAGCCCTCCAACATGCAAATGCATGGACCTTCCTTAATGGCCTTGATCATTCTCGACTTCAATTTGGACTCTAATCCCTTCCACAACTGATGTTAAAGCTGTTTGAATCTTCTTGGAACGTGCACGCGTCATTGGTCTTTCGCTTATGCTTAATGGATCATGAACATGATTGACTTGACCCGAACCCTCCTTGTCTTGGTCTCCATCAATGTTGCACTTCAGTTTGGGCCTTATTCTTTGTGTTTTGAGCTGAATCAAACTTCTTGTCTTCAATGGATATTTTGATTTGGGCTTCGTCCCATGGTGCAATACTAAGTTCTCATCACCATACTTTGCATTTTAGTCTTAAATCAACTAAAAATGTTAATTAATTCATTATTAATGCAAAATGTCACTTTATTATCAAAAATAACACATTTAAGGGCAAAAGTGACACTTTTTAAAGTGAATATTTAATAACTTTCATTAAAACACAAAGTAACATTTTTAGAGCTAAAAATGACACTTTTAATGCTAAAAAGTAATACTTTAAGGCCAAAATTTAAATATTTTTGCTAAAAAGTAACACTTTTAATTCTGTAAAGTGATACTTTCATTGTTTCACACCAAAAGTGATGGTTTTCATTTACAATACAAAGTGATACTTTTCTAAACAAAAGTGACACATTTAAGGGAAAAAATGACATTTTTAAAGGAAAAAAATGATAATTTTTATTAAAGATGCAAAGTAACACTTATAAGACCAAAAACACATTTTATTATGTTAAAAAAGTGATACTTTTAATACTGAAAAAATAACACTCTTCATTCATAAAATTGAAGGGTGACGTTGCAATTTCCAAAGCCAATGAGTTGAGCTGAGATTTCTGAATCTCAACCTATTTAACATGGATATTTCTGTCTTACGAATTAAGATCCATAAGACAATCTTTCAGGAAACCTACTCTTTTTTGAATAGCAATAATATTTTCTTGAGTTGATTTACGTGTACCATAATTTAATCTATATCTTTGGGGGAGATTAAGTGCCCATCACTCACATTTATTCTATATACACTTAAAAATCATCAAAAATTGCTAGCTACAAAATGAAGAGTATGAGAAACAAATCTAACATCACCCATCATATAAATCAACTACAATTACGAGGGTGTTTTAGTATAAATCAACCGATCGTAGGATTGATGTTAACCCAAGAACGATTAAGAAATTAACCAACCTTTGAAATCTCGAAGATGTGAAAACGGTGTATAACAACGAATTGAAGAAATTGATAGAGAGCTTCCCTCAACCCTGAGGCGGATGTACAAATCCTTAGAACCTTGAGGTGCAACCTTGACGCGCTAGTCACAATTAACTAGGAAGCAAAGCTACGAAACACCACAAGCTTCTAGCTCTACAAGCTTGGTAAGTTCGAACGATAAGAAAATTCTCTCAAGAAATACAAAACTATGAGAAGAAATCTCAATTCAAGCGATATCAATATAATGTAAACCTAAAATAATGTTATTGAAGTCCTTTTATAATTCTAGATCAAACTATATAGGTGAAGTCGGGCGTGCACACACGTTAATTTTCGGTGTCTACTGAATGCGTAACGCATTGTGCGAATGTGTGCACAAATGTTTGCTAAAGTAACGCGAGTGCCTCAAATTTTTAATGTTTGACATATTGACCCCCTGAAGTCTCTATAGCTTTTTTCTTTGTCAACCCAAGTCCCTTAATTTCCTATTTACTTACAATTGCTTCAAGAACACACTAACTTTGGATCTTGCGACTCGATGTTGATAATAGCCTTGGTTTGGATTGGACCTTCGCCACAAGTGTCATCAACGCATCTCGAACCTTCCTCGTTTTGTCCATGAGTCATTGGGCCTCCAACAATCTTCAATGGGTTTTTGGAATTGATTCTCCATCCTTGACTTAGTCGAACGGGTGGTTCTTGGCCCCATCAAGGCTGTTATAGACTTATAGTTTAATCATGTCTTAAGTTTGAATAAAAAACTCAAAACCCTAAAAATCAAGTTACTATATGTTTCGACCGGTATGAGCCTGTTAACCATAGAACTTTGGTTCAAATAAAAAACTAAAAACCTAAAAAGTAAGTTATTACTCGCTCTGTTTTTTTGTCCAGTTCGATCTACTATTTTTCAAATAAAACTTTGACAATTTTATTTTTTATTTTTTTTAGCATTATAAAAAAGGTGATTTGCAGTACTTTTTTATGTTATAAACTAGTTTCTACACATGTATGTTTAACGCTCGCCATATATATTTTAAAACTAAATTATATATAAGCAAAATAAATAAGAAAATAGATCCATGGAAGTGATTTCAGCTGCCTAAGAAATGCTTCAGTTTTTGTAACTAAATACAAAGAGGTTTTGTGTACATTTTCATATTTCTACATGATAGATAAGACAAAAGTAATGTTCTGTTTTTTTAAAAAAGTGATTTTAGGTGCGAAATTATCTTATTTAACATTGTTATATGATTCTGTCATTATATATATATATATATATATATATATATATATATATATATATATATATATATATATAATTTGATTACATATTTTATAATTTTTTAAAAAATATATGCCTTTAATGCGAAACAGTCTGTAAATGAAAATTGGACAAATAACATCAACAGTCAACACTTTGACCGACAGCAAGGCGAGAAAATATATGGAGGGAGCAAATAGACAGAGACCAGACTCCAGAGAGTAAAGGAAGGAGAGAGAGAGAGAGTCAGTCAGCACACATGGCCTCGTTGCCTCTGGGACCTCCAGAACACCATGACGACCCCATGAACGTTTCCGCTACTCGCCGTCCGGAAATGGACTCTAACCAGGTACTCCGACCATCTCCTTTCTTCACTTTCCCGACCATCTCTCAGCTTTCCACCCATTTTGAGCTTTATCACAGCTCACCGTCGTTTTAATTCCTTCTCGATCTCGCTTCCAGCCTTGCAATTTTCCCCCGATCTCTTGTCGTTTTAATTCCTTCAGGTTTGGGGTTTGTTTTGGTTGTTGAATGTCTTTTCATTTGACTTTATTTACTTAGCTTTTTTCTTGTGGTTTTGGTACACTCTGTGACCTGGTTTTCGATTTTGTATATTTTAGGCTATTTTGGGTTCCGTACGGTTAGGGTTTCTGCAAAACTTAAGGCCACTTTGTTAAAAATTACCTTATGGTTGGTTGTTCCTCAATTCTCATTATTATTTTTGTTCTTTAGTTTGCTTCTGACAGTTGGTTGACGGTTGATTCTTTGATAATTAGCCGTATCTTGTTTGAAATGCAAGCTCTTTCAGCATTTGATTCTTTCTTGAAAGTCATGGCCATGTCACTTTACGTTATGTAATTTTATATATGTTAGTTATTTCCTGGATTTTGTTGTGTTCCCAAGGGTTCTCTTTTGATTATTTGCAATATGATGGTATGTATGTACGTTTTTGTTTCTGATTATGCTGGTTGTTGACAAGCGAGTTTGGATGTCTGTTAATTTTTTTGTGTGGTTTACATTGTAGGAAATGTCGGCACCTGTTATCGAGGGGAATGATCAAGTCACTGGCCACATAATCTCCACTACAATTGGGGGGAAAAATGGCGAACCGAAAAGGGTTAGTACATTTTGTTTCTTATTTCTGATGGCTTTAGTTCTTTATTATGCGATTTGGAAGTTTACCTCTTGCAGTGCTCATCTCTTTGAGCCATAAGGCTTAACTCCTAAGGATATATTACTCCTTTTGTGAAAATTTGTTTACGTGGACTTTGTTTCCATTTTTGTTCAGCGATGGGTTAAAGCATATCCAAATATAGCTGAAAACTCAGTGGTTGACTAGATTTATTGGCTTATTATCTTTTTTCCCCTTATTGGATGTTTCAATCTGTTATACTAAGACGCATATTGTAATGTTTTTCCAGACCATTAGCTATATGGCTGAACGCGTTGTAGGCACTGGATCTTTTGGAATTGTTTTTCAGGTACTGTCATCCTCTCTTGGTAACTTCTGCCTTTTCACCTTCTAGCTAATAGTTGATGGTATGAGGTCTATATCATGCAGGCAAAATGCTTGGAAACTGGTGAGACTGTGGCTATAAAGAAGGTCTTGCAGGACAGGCGGTATAAAAATCGTGAGCTGCAGTTAATGCGCCTGATGGATCATCCAAATGTCATTTGCTTGAAGCACTGTTTTTTTTCTACAACAACTAGAGATGAACTTTTCTTGAATTTGGTCATGGAATATGTGCCTGAGACTATGTACCGGGTTCTGAAGCATTACAGCAATGCCAATCAGCGGATGCCACTCATCTATGTCAAACTATATACATATCAGGTTGAAATCATTCTGTGTTTTTCCTTTCCTTTTATAGTTTGATTCTGCTACAAATTTGTTCTCTACACCCCCTTGATAAAAATTTAAAATGCTTTTCAGGTATTTAGGGGACTGGCTTATATCCATAATGTTTCTGGAGTTTGCCACAGGGATGTTAAGCCTCAAAACCTGTTGGTATGTTGCTCAACATTCCCATCTTGATTCAGTTGGCATCTAAGCTAAACTGACATTTTATTTTAATATGTAGGTTGATCCTCTCACCCACCAAGCAAAGCTCTGTGACTTTGGAAGTGCAAAAGTCCTGGTATGTGCAGACCCTATATTATCAATGTGGGAGATTGGACTTTTTATTTTGTAATATGATAAGTAGTCTACTTGCATTGATACTTAAAATGAAACTACTCTTAATACTCTTATCACCTTGAGGTTTAATGTTTAAACAAGGAGTAACTCTATCTTTAACTTCAGTCAAGATTTAGTTCTGTTAATATGGGCTGTTTAGTTGTTGGATTCATCTGTAGATAAATTTGAGAATAAACATGTATGAAAGTTTTTATGGCTTGGTGTTGGATGTCTAATTTGTTTGAATTTGTATTTTAAGTTTCTGAATTGTTGGCTTAGGATTTCTTTTCGGTTTTTTCTTTCAAGCTTTTAATTCTTTCCTACATTTTTGTTCTTTGGGAAAAAGCTTTTTGCTTCGAGTGTATGCTACCTATTTTTTGAACTATATTGATAACATTTATGCTATGCGTTATCGTTTAAGTAATCTTACTAGGGGTGTTAGGGCTTTGAATAAGGGGATGACTGTACTCTATGTTGTAGCCTATTATATCATGCAGAAATTAAAAAAAGGTATTGTGACTTGTAAGTTTTTATCAGTGGATTTTTACATGTTGCCTTGACGCCTTCCTGTAGATTGTTAACTTATTAAGAGGACTGAATGAATCAGAGAGTAGTTCCTCTTTCATTCCTATCTCAGTTCTGTGGGTGGTGAGAAATTTACTGAGCCAGAGAGTCATTTGCAAGCTGTAGAAAGTGCGTACCTTTGTGAGAGAATGGTGCCTGAAGAAAGTGCAGGAAACTGATACCCTATGATTTCTTCTTTTCTCTTTATTTTTCTTTCGCTTGTCTCGTAATTCCCAAGTATTTTCTGATTGGGAGTTGGGAATTTTGTGACAATAACAAAGTTTGAGTAATATAGCTTGATTTCTAGCTGCTACAAGTGTGGGACTTCATACAAGCATGTTTGGATGCCCCCTGTATCTATTGTCTAATTAGACTTGAAATTCCTGAAACTCTTGGAGACTCACTAGCATGTCACTAACAAGATATGATGATGTGACAGTCTGACAGACTTTATTTTGTATGCAGAAGTAGTCTGTTAACTCAGAGACCATATCAATGTTATTTATCAAAAGCGAAAAGAAAAGAACGATGTAGATGCATAGGCATCTATATGTGCAATTATGCATGTAAATCCTACTATATGTTCTTCTTTGATTACTATGCAAGGTGTGTGTGTAGGATTGATAGTGAGATGTTTTGTGATATTTTAATGGTTCGTAAATCACAACTATTAAATAGAGGGAATGAGTAGGAGACTAAAGTACAAAATGAAAGTATTACAGAAGTGGGACTGTAATCTAACTTATTTGTACGATTGGGGAAGAGTAGGTGGAGGAAGTTCGTTTAGTAGATGGAGCTTTACTTTGTGGAAGTTGTTGGAAATCCTCTTGCGATTGATATGAAATTGCGAACTTTTTGAGTCCCCTTTCAGAAGGTTGTTTGGATTGGATTGATGATTGGGGAGGTGGGGGGGTTGCAGTGGCTGCTTCTATGTTATTTATATATGCTAGAGATCTTTCAAGGGTAAAATGTTGTGGAGGCAGTCTATGGTGGGGGAAATTCCTGGCCTCTTCCTTCACCATTGTTTTTAATGTCCCAAGTAAGATGATTTATGATGGATGGAAAGTTGGTTTAATGATTAATTTTTCTTCTTTTACCATTCCTTACCTCTTCCTTTCACAATCGTGAAACCCTTTTCTCTCTTAAGAAGGGCTACAGGGTTTCTTGGAGCACATTGACATGGCTTTAACCATTTCTGTGTTCGGTTTCTAAGATGTAGGCTGTTTTCATTTAGCATTTCATAGAAAAAAGTTATGGAATTCTGTCTGCTATATATTTATAATAAAAAAAAGTGCTTCTGAATTGATCTTATCTTTTAATAATTTGCATTTTTCATTAATTACCAAAATGGTGTGCGTAGTTAGAAAGTAAATTTATGGTTACTGGCATTATTATTTTTGTAGCAATTGATAACCAGGATATAATGATGAACGTCAACAAATTATGAAAGAGATACAAATAAAACGAAAAGAAATTATAGGAATGAGAAATGATATGGCTTCAATTGTCAAAATGTGGTCTTGCACGTTAATTTGCAGAGTGAGGATTTTGTCATGGGTACTTGTTTGCGTAATTCTGACATGTCACGAACTTGTGGTACCCATTATCATATCTTGGTTTGTCTGTGGTAGGCAATTCTTGGTCGATTTCCTTTTGCAGTAGTTGAGTGTGGTTGAGTATGTCTTTGAGATTGTGGGTATAAATGTGCTTATTTTGTTTTACAGTGTAGAATTGCACCTATAAGGTTGTTAGACCTATTTGTCTCTCATTATCAGGGATCCCTTTGGGCGTCACACATTTTTTTTGGTCATGTGGGAGTACTTGTTGGAAGGGTTTAGGGAGATAAGATAGACCACCTAGCCGGTTGGAAGGGGTTACGCATGGATAACCTTGTTTTCCTGAACATCCATTTTGGAATTTAAAAGAAAAACAGAGGATCAATTGTGGTTCCCCACTTAAACCCTTTGTGACTCGAATTCACAAGCTATTAGGTGTAGGTGAAGCGTCATACCACTAAGATGCTCTTCGTTGTCACTTTGGAGGTTGGTGGTGTCGCATTAAGTACCTCAAAAGTGAACAGTTGATCATTTCACTTTGCGGAGCGTGTTTGGTAAAGAAATATCCTCCATGGCTTAAATCACGGAATGCTTAGGGTAACTTCGTGCCAGAGCAGCTATGGTTTGGATGTTTTTGCATATTATAAATGTAAGAGTTGTCTTCCTAAGGAAAAGTAAATGACTACTTCTACAAGTGTGTGTCTTAAGATATGTAGAGAATTATTAATCTATTATATTTGCATCTAGGGGTCTAGAGGGAAAACTAGAAAATGTTTTGGCCATGAGGATTTTCTAATGGCGTTCAACAAAATGATAACCAACACCAAGCAGAAACCTTGTATTGGTATAGAGAAATGTCTAATTCCAGGGCCGATTTATGGAAAAGGGGTATAAGTGTAGGAATGATTAGTTTAGTTAGTCTCCGCCCCATTTTATTTAATTTTAAAATATCTTGTTAACGTTAATCATCTGCTGCTGCATTGTCCGGTGACAAGGGAGTTGTGGCACACTCTATTTGGCTTGTTCAACATATCGTGGGTGATACCTAGTACTTTAAAGGATCTAATGCGGTGCTGGTATTTTTTAGGGTGGAGTAAGAATAGAAATAGGATTTGGGAGGTTGCCCCTTTGGGGGTATGTTGGACGATTTGGAAAGAGAGAAATCGAATGGCGTTTGATAATGAAGAAGGTTATATGGCTGATTTTAAAAAGTCTCTGCTCAATTATCTCTATCTGTGGTGTGCAGGGGCAGATTATGCTCAAGATCGTCTAGGCAGCTCTTTTATAGCTTTTGCGAATAATTGTCACATGGGTTACTGTATATTTTTATACAGTGTATTCTTCCAGTGTATATGGACGCATCATCCTTTATGATGCTTGGTTATTAATACAATTTACCTTTAACAAAAAAAAAAAAATCTTAGTGGAGACCAACAGAGATTAGTACTCCCTCGGTCTGGGATAAATGATTCTCGTTGATAAAGCACATAGTTTAAGAAATGCAATTAATGAGGGGATGTAGAATGTGTTGAGACGATAATACCCATATCTCTCTCATTAATTATTTTCTTGGTTTTTGGATAAAAGTTGTTATGATTAGCATTAATTGAGTTTCACTTTTCTAAATAAGTGGGTTTCTAGCATAGGCCATGTTGGTATTGAATGAAGTTTTAAGGGTATTTTAGGAAGAATGGTAGAGCATTTATTATCAAAAAGTCTTTAGGAACATTAGTTGTGACATCCTAAAAAAGAAAGTAGGAACATTTATCCGGGACGGTGGGAGTAATATCTAAAGTTTGTTTTTGTTGTTTTTAATTTTTAAATTACATTTTAGATTTTTTCTCCTAATATGGACGTCACAAGGTTGCATATAACTATTGATTTTTGCTTCACAATTGTAATTTGGGTGATTCGTATTATAGTTTGTTCACCAGGAACTTATATCTTAATCAGGTGAAGGGTGAATCAAATATATCATACATATGTTCTCGTTATTACCGAGCTCCAGAACTCATATTTGGCGCAACTGAATATACCACCTCTATTGATATTTGGTCAGCTGGTTGTGTCCTTGCTGAACTCCTCCTGGGACAGGTTTGTCTTTTTTGAATTTTTTTTTTAAACTTCAGTTGCTATTAGTTGCAGTGTTATTTATAGCCCATTACTTTATTTATATTTTATCAGTCTTAACACTAAACAAAATTTTGTTTCAGCCATTGTTTCCTGGGGAAAATGCAGTGGATCAACTTGTAGAGATTATTAAGGTGCTGCTTTGTGCCATATTACGTTACTATGTGACTCTACTGCATTATCCTTGTAATGATGTGTGACCTTCTTACAGGTTCTTGGAACTCCAACTAGGGAAGAGATTCGTTGTATGAACCCGAGTTATTCTGATTTCCGATTTCCTCAGATTAAAGCTCATCCTTGGCACAAAGTACGCATTTGTTTCCTTCTCTAGTGCAAGCTTCTGAATTGTATTTTTCAAACTGAATTATATTAACAGAAAATCACATCATCTTCGTATGTTTTGTTCTAGGTTTTTCACAAACGGATGCCTCCTGAAGCAATTGACCTTGCTTCTCGTCTTCTTCAGTACTCACCAAGTTTACGCTGTACAGCGGTGAGTTCAGTTTCCCTTCTGCCTCTGGAAGTAGCTCATTCCGACAGTTTAAATATGTTAAAGAGGCAGATGAAAATCTTCCTGTAATTTATAACTTCTGTAACTTCTGGATTTACTTGCTTACCTGAAGTTCCTTGGTACTTAATTTCAACTGATATTGCATCAAAGTTTTTCTTTACTCCCACCTGTTCCTTGACCCGCTGTTGGTTGTTGCTACAGCTAGAAGCATGTGCTCATCCATTTTTCGATGAGCTACGAGAACCCAATGCACATCTTCCAAATGGTCGCCCTTTGCCTCCTCTGTTCAACTTTAAACAGGAAGTATGCCTTCTTCTTTGCTATTCTTCCTAGCTACTCTCTCCGTTCTGGGCAAAGAGTCCATCATACTATTTTGAGATGTTTCACATTAAAAGTCCACTTTCAAATATTATGTCTACATTCTCCATACCATTTCAACTTTATCCTCCACATTGGACATTAATATATTAATTATGCTTAAGCATTATTGTAATCATGAGCAATTTCAATGCTAATTATATACTCCCTTTGTTCCGGGCAAAGAGTCTCTATTTGATAAGTCTAATTTTTTAAGAAAATAACACTTTTAGTAGCCCATTAGTAATAAAATGACTTTTATGTTTTAATTTTTGAAATTAGACTCTTTAAGTGAAACATTTCAAAATGGAATTGTGGACTCTTTACTCGGAATGGAGGGAGTTTCTCTTAATTATTAGTCTTTTCAAGCATGGACTCTTTGGATGGAACAAAGAGGTAAAAGTTATTTTACATTTCAGAATGTTTTACTAGTACAATTCCATTTCTGTATTTCTCTCTCAACCAATATTTCGTTGCTCTGCACCGTGAGAATTAGAAAGTCAAATAGAGATAATAAGATTTTTTCTTAAAAAAGAAGCTGACGGTTTTTAGATGTACTCAACATTCACTATGCTGTTAACCACGAGTGCATGCATGTGAGGAGCCGACGGTCTTTAGACGTATTGAACATTCATTCATTCACTATGCTATGTACTATACTTATGGCACTTTTTGGAATGAGTTTTCAATTTTTGGCACCCGTTTAGGTTATTATTATTAATTATCAAAAGTTGGTGTTTTGTAGTACTACCTCCATCCTCGAAAAATGTCCATTTTTCCGTTTTGGGATGTGCCCAAAAAGTGTGCACTTTCTAAGATCTATTATGATGGTTTTACTAGTTTTTATCCTTTTGTTTGATTTAATCACTTCAACAGATAGCCATTCTCCACCTAACTGCGTATAATCTTTTCACACTTTTCCAAGGCAAAAATGAAAAGTGATAAGAATCAAACACAGAAATTTAAAAGCTGTCACCATTTAGCTATGAACATTCATCAAAGTGGAAATTTTCATCAAAAGTAACTTTAAAAGAAAAATAAAGAAAAGGTACCAAGTAAAGGAAAACTAATACTCCCTCTGCCCCAACAGAAAATTCGCTCTTTCCTTTTTGGGTTGTCCAAAAAAAAAAAAAAGAATCGCATTTCTAAAGTCTAAGCAACAGACCTCTATTATTCTTCGAAAGTTTTCTATCTTTTGTGTCAAACACTTGTGTTATTCTGTACCCTCTCCTCCTTTCAAGTCAAACTGGTCATCCACCAGTTCTATCAATCCTATCCATGGCACCGACAAGGAAGCCGAGTCTGTAATCCTTAGAATATCAATGAAATTTCAATCGGAGATGGTATTAAAAAGCAAAAGAACAATATTAATAAGTTTGGCTTGTCAAATGACTCAAAGCAGAATGCATTTGCTAAAGTGAAAAGAAGAGAAGCATACTCAAAGCAAACTTACAGCAGTGAGGAACCACTGTCTTTGATCACATAGTTTCAGTAGTGCAGCCAGCTGAAGTGATTCATGTTTTTCTCTTCTTTTTCCCTTTCGAGGCATTGGGTTTACGCCAGATTATTTTCCTGCCACTTCTACTTCACGTTTCCCTGAAACTTGTTCTCAGACTTGTGACTGCATCTACTAAGATGAGAATCAACTAATCGTGAAAATCTACACGTGGTCAAAATTTCTAAGTAAAGTGCGATGCAACATGTGGCCCTTGACACTAATAATCATGTTAATGTAGTAAAGAGTCCACATCAAGATGTTTCTTCTATGCAAGTAGTTTCCTTTTTGATTGGGCCAAACGCAATTTCCAAGAAACCCATAGCAATAAGTCTATTGCTGGACCAAACAAATCTTCGACCACTAGCACTCAATTATATTTTGAAATTATACATCAATTGTTGCTATATGTATGTGTGTGTGTGTGTGTATATATATATATACTCCTTAAATCAAAGATGAGAATCAAAAGAGATAAATTAAGGGCAAAAGAGTATTATGTGATGATGCGGGAAAAATCGGGGAAGTTGAGACTTTAGTTTATATTGATACATCATCCCCCCCAACTAGGGTTGTCTTTAAGGCCCGGCAAGCTCATAGCCTGCTTGTTTGGCCTGCAATAATTAGGGTTGAGCTTAAGCGTAGAATGACATAGCCACATGGGCCGAGTTTGAAAAAAAATTTGAGGCCTGAAAACTATGAGTTGAGCTTGATAATTACTCCGTCCGACACAAAGAATCCATGCTTGAAAAGTCTAATTATTAAGGGATATATAATTAGCTTTAAAATTGGGCACAAGTATAATAATGCTTGAGCCTAATCAATATACTAATATCAAATGTTGAGGGTAAAGTTGAACGGTTATGGAGATGAAAAACATAATTTTTTGAAAGTGGACTATTCAAGTGAAACATTCCAAAATAGTATAATAGATTATTTGCCTGAAACGAAGGGAGTATCTCTTTGAGCCTGAACACACACGAGGAAAGTTTCAATAGTTATGTTCTCTCACAACAACAATAAGAGGCTGAGATTTATTGAGTAGTTAGATAATGCTATTGATTCGTATCAAAACAATACACTTTTAATTTTTTTTTAAATGTCTTGCTCTGTACTTTGGTGCCCTTCTTGTTGCAGTTAGCTGGAGCTTCACCTGAGTTGATAAACAGGCTGATACCAGAACATGTCAGGCGGCAAAGTGGTCTCGACCACCCACTCTCTTCTGGAACGTAAACCATGATTGATTGATGCAATTAGTTGATGTCTTTGAACGAGCTGGGAGATGGTATGTGAATGTGATAATCACCAGGCGTTTTTGTGCCCAACCTTGGGTTTCTGGCCAGGGAACAAGTATATGCATGTGGTTAACCTGCTGGCAAAATCAACCTGGAATCTGGTGGCCGGTGCTGTCTACTCTTAATTAGCTAAAGGCAGTTCCCCCTGGCCTTCCTCTGTAAATTTCTATTTATGTTCGTAAAGATTTCAAAAGTGTAGGAACTTGAAATGATAATGCTAGATATGTGCAGTTTATGTTGCTAAGAACGAAGTGGGTCCCACTGTAAGTGTAAAATGTTATTCATGTGCAGTTTATGTTGTGAAAGGTATGAGATTTGAGAACTAAGTGGGGCCCACTCTAGTATTTTTTGGCCATCTCCCTGTCCGAATTTGTTTTCGTTTCCTGCTATCGTTGCAGATTGTTAGATTTCTTTTCTCCATTACTAGTGGTTAATTTAGCCTGCTTTGCAAGGTGATCGTACATGGATGACATGTTCAAATTTACTAGTTGATAGAGACGGGTATATTATGTGGTATAAGAGATCTCAACACACATATATATATATATATATATATATATATATATATATATAAAGTTAAAATTTATAATAGTTTTCATAGTTGTGAGATAAAAAATATATGTGCTTATTGATTTGACACTAATAAATGATTATGTAAAAGTAATAAAAAATAAAAAAATCAACTACTTTATTAAAAAATTAAATACTTATATTCATAACAAACAAATATTCTTAATCCAAAACAAAATAATAAATATGTTCATAATAATCAATAATTTTTATTATTACTTGTTTATATTTATATTAACTTTCAAATAAATAATAACAAGTAGTCTAGGTTAGTGGTAACAAGCTTTGGAGTAATGCAAATTAATCCAAATTCAAATCTTGCTAACAGCAAGTTATGTATCTATTTATTACTCTCTCCGTCCCTAAATTATCGTCCTCCTTTCCTTTTTTGTCCGCCCCAAAATATTTGTCCATTTTGAAACTTTTCTTTTTAGAACATCATTTTTACCACCTTATCCTTACTTTTTCACTCTACTTTAATTATGAGTTATATATACATGGACTTTAAAGGAAACTATACATTAAACCAATATAAATAATCAAGTCAATTGTTTTTTCTTAAACTGTACACCGGGTCAACTAGGGCGATTATTTAGGGACGGAGGGAGTATAATTTTTAACTAAAGAGCATACAGTTGTGATGGTGGCGGCGATGAGTGGTAGTCAGCAGTGGCGGTTGTTGGAGGATGGTGGTGGTTGCCGGAGGATGGTGGCGGCGGCGGAAGGCGGTGGACGGAGGTGGGAAGTGGCGGCGGTTGATGGTGGCGATATTAGTTGATAAACCAAATGGTGGTGAATAAACTTAATGGATAACCGATTAATATCCATAATTATCAATTTTGTTATTGGTCTCTCATGGGTGGTTGTCGGAGGTTGCTGGTGATGGCCGGCGGTGGCTGGAGGTGGGAAGTGACGGCGGTTGGCGGAGGCGGTTGATGGTGGTGGCATTAGTTAATAAACCCAATAATGATGGTGGTGGTATTAGTGGATAAACTCAATGGATAACCGGTTAATATCCATAATTATTCATTTTATTATTGGTCTTTATTGAATTTAGTAAGACTTAAACATACGCTCGACTTCTTCTCGTGTTAGAGCTCTTTGGAGCTACTACTCATGTTTGCGTGTCAGCTTTTCATATGCCACCGCATGACTGCAATTACCGGAATAACCAATTGCTCATGAGACATGTCTAATGAAGGTTGTCACTCTTCTTTCCTTTGAAGAGAGCGTACATATCTCAATTGATCATTTGGTTATGGCTTAGGGAGAATCATGAATACCTTTTTATCATATTATATTGTATAATATTATTAATGGTAGTTATCAGCTAAAGAGTGAGGCTATTCACACCATATAATTTAATCTATACACCCTTACTATTTAATTACAAAAATATCATCAATAGAAAAGACAAAATAGGCCTTAGGATTAAATATATTGAATGATGTTCGACTAAGGCTAGCTAAACAATGTTGTGGTGTTCAGCTAAGGCTAACCGAACAATGCTAGTGATAAGCACATTATGACCGAACAATGATTGTGATGTTCGACAAATAAGGTTCGAATACCACATTTTCAAAATTTTGTACTCCTTCCGTCCCTAAATAATCGTCTGGGTTGACCCGGCGCACAGTTTAAGAAAAAATAATTGACTTGATTATTTATATTGGTTTAATGTGTAGTTTCCTTTAATGTCCATGTATATGTGGCCCATAATTAAAGTAAAGTGAAAAAGTAAGGGTAAAGTGGTAAAAGTGATGTTCAAAAAAGGTAAGTTTCAAAGTGGACAATTATTTTGGGACGGACGAAAAAGGAAAGGAGGACGATAATTTAGGGACGGAGGGAGTAGTTTTTTTGCCTTTAGAGCTTGGATTAGGAAGTGTAGGGGACATAAATCTAGGAGAAAATCAGGCTTATGCTTATAAATTCCAAAGCTTTTTAATTTTTTCAGCTCTTATACAAACTTAGGGTTCGTAAATATCTTTAAAAGCATTTCCTGAGAAATTAGGGACCGGGGGGTCATTCATGGTTGCAACATAATAACATGCTATGAGAATTAGCAATGCAAGGAGCTTGGATTAGGAAGTGTAGGGGACATAAATCTAGGAGAAAATCAGGCTTATGTTTATAAATTCCAAAGCTTTTTAATTTTTTCAGCTCTTACACAAACTTAGGGTTTGTAAATATCTTTAAAAGCATTTCCTGAGAAATTTAGGAAGGGTGGGTCATTCATGGGTTGCAACATAATAACATGCTATGAGAATTAGCAATGCAAGGAGCTTGGATTAGGAAGTGTAGGGGACATAAATCTAGGAGAAAATCAGGCTTATGCTTATAAATTCCAAAGCTTTTTAATTTTTTCAGCTCTTACACAAACTTAGTGTTCGTAAATATCTTTAAAAGCATTTCCTGAGAAATTTAGGAGGGGGGGGGGTCATTCATGGGTTGCAACATAATAACATGCTATGAGAATTAGCAATGCAAATATATATATATATATATTCACAAGGAGTATTCATATAACATATAGGAGTTCACATATAGATAATTATTCACGCAGGTAGTATACTAGATTGAGATAAATCTCCAATCAACCGCAAACCCCTAACATCGCTTGTTATCTCGATCACGATCACCAATGGTATTCACAATTTGTCACGAGAAGTTGATCACAAAGTCAGGTCTCTACAACCTCGACAGTTAGGACCAACAAGGCAAATACCCCAAAACAAAACGCAAGGTAGCCTTAAAAACCTTAGTCGTGGCCGTGACTAAGGGGGTTGAGCCTAATCAAACTCCGCTGCTAACCGACACTGAACTACGCCCCGTATTCCTGTTAGAGGGTCATTTGACGCTTAACAAAATCACAAGTGTTGCTCTCAATCTCAAGGTTGTTTTCAAACACAATCCCAATTGTTGTTATTCACAAAAACCGAATGATTCTCAATTCGTGATTATTCCAAAATTCTCAAGTCATATTTCTCAATTTAGGATACAATGACTAATAAAGTAAAGCCATTGTTACCTATTAATACATTACTCACAATTTCTCATTTGTTCACATAATCCACCCTTTGAGTACTCACAATTCCAAGTAATTTCATGAGGTTATTCTAACACAATTTTTAATAATAACACAACATACTAGTTCATTAACATGCACATTATTCATAATATTCCCAAGTAATTCCGCAAATAATTCACTCAAAATACCAACTTCTCATGTACATAACTTTCATCATAAAACATCATATAAACTTCATAAATTACTTCCAACAAGCATAATATTCATGAATGAAACATCTATAAGTAAGAATCCCCCTACCTCAAAAATGAAGGACTCACAACGTTGGTGCATGCAAGAGATTTTCGGCTCACGAGTACGTAACTTTTGGTATCAAATGGTACGATCCAAGTCACGTACTCGTGAACATGAACCATAGTGCACGCAGCATGAGAAGCGAAGAGCATCAATGTTGAATATGGAAGATGACACCTTGACTCAATGGAACGATCAAAGCGCACTCCTTGGTATATTAACCTTGAAACAATGCCTAAGACAACCACAACCCTCGGTATAATGAAGAACGCCATAATAGAGATGGGAGATCCTATTGATAAGTTCGGATTCGATTACTTAGCCACTCACCAAATAATCACAAGTTCTAAAGAGAACAAGGAGGTTTTGAAAACTCTCAAAAACTAAATTCAATAATCAAAGTTGTGTGTCTAATACAATGAAATGTAAAAGCCTATTTATACTACCTAGAATTAATCCTAACCCTAGAAGGAATAAAAGGAAACCTAAAATAAAAAGAAACAACTCAACTTACCTAATTTATGTAGGAAACAATTAGGTAAGTTACCTAATCTAATTAGGAAACATAAAACAACCAAAATAAGGAAAATTTACCAATCCCGTTTTTCTACAAGGCTCACTTTGTAAAGTGTCTTGAATCTACCCCTAACCCTAAGTTAATATAGGAAAATTGTAACGACCCGACCCGGACCCTAATACGAGACCCCAAGGTCGTGCCGCCAAAACACACAAATAACAAGCAAAGGGTAAGACCATAACAACGATACGCCAACGACTCAACAAATGCGGAAGCAAATAACGTAATGACACCCGAGCTAACAAGCTCCAAATACAAAATGACCTAAGATATAGTAAATCTCTCGGCCCAAAAATTCAAAGCACGTGACGTAACATTAGATATGTACAATAAAACCACATGTTATGCAATTATGTATAATAATAAATCCAAGTAATTGGCGAGGTTACAACCGGAACCCAACATTAAACCAAGTCTACAACTCTAGTCTACACACTCTACAGCTAACATGTCAGAGTACAACATAACCAACAATATAATACATACTCGAGATGGATAGAAATAATGTAATTAAATAACCATGACTCGACTAACATCCGCCGGCTCACAAAAGACTAAGTAATAATATAACAAGTACAAGTACCAAATAAATAACCACAAGTCTTTCTACCCATAGTGAAGTTTATATAACTTCACTTCCCAATCGTCCTTTCCAAAACCAAGGCTGCAAAATATAATTTAGTAGCAACCTTCGCTAAAGAACCATGCGTACTATCGTAGACTCGGCAGATTCCTTCGAATCACTAGCTCGGCTCGAATCTAAGGAAAACAAAGTAAACAGAGTAAGTCATAAAGACTTAGTAAGCTACTAAAGATGCAATGTCATGGCATGACATTATGCTGAAGTAAAATATGCATGTATTATGTCATACTCATAATATATCATTTCATGGAATAAGCCTCAACATAAACCAAATTCTATCAATAGCCACATAGAACATCGTTCTACATAATTCATCATAAAATAATTCTTATCAATAGAGTATGATTCTCATTTCCAATATACATAATATGTTATCTTCATATTGTAACATTTCATCAGACCATTATCCACATAAACCAATTATACCGTAAGTCTCATAACACACCATTCCTCATAACTCATATAATAAATCATATAAGGGAGACTATGGTTTCCATTCTAATCATGGATAGTATGTTATATTTCTAGTATAACATTTCATCAAACAATCATCATCTCAGGAAAATCATATCATTAGCCACGTAGCACAACAATTCATATAAGTGCTCGTAAAATAAACCACATAAGAAAGAAGATGATTTCCTTTCCGCTTTCGCCGTGTAGCTCCTACAAAACACATGCCGTTAATTGTGTCCTCGATATCCCTTTCGTGGTATCGACGTCCTCGAGACATTTCCCGCTCGAGTTCCATATGTGTATTACTATAACAATGATTAGCTACATCCCCACCGTGGCCATCGATGGAGGGGTGTGTGCAGCCTGGCACGGCGATCCATTGTGATCACGAATCCCACAATTCGTGAAGACATTGCATCGTCCCACAAAAGACTCAAACAAAACGACGCCAGCTAGACTCAAATGGAAGCACATGTAATATATATTCGAATGCTCAACCAAAGGAAAAGTAAAACATAGCGCACTAATCCAATCAAGTAGATATTTACTTTTAAATCACATAGTTATGCATTTCAATGCTAAATAGCACATTAACACATTAGAACAATAATATCAAGTCTCTAATACCCAAGTGTTCTTCATACACTTGAAAACGCTCAAAGACTTAACCTCCATCAAAACTACCCCAAATTCCATAGGATCTCAATATGTAATTTTATATGTTCATATTAATCCCATAATCGACTCTGTTTAGTCATTTCTATGCTTTCCAAATTCTAGGGTGTAGAAGCTATTTGCATCATAACCCAGAATGTTCATTAGCTAATATTCATGGTTAAATTCCCAAGGTCAACAACATTGTGTAACCTGAAATAATCCATACCTTTCCAACAAAATCCCCAAGCATGGTTCATAGATCAACACTTATTAATTAGAGTCAATCATCACATTTCAAGTATGTATCTCAAGGTAGAATTTTATCTAGCATGCTTTCACCCAAAATAGATATTCATCTAACATGTTCATAACCAAGATATAAATTCATCTAGCATGTTCACAACCTTAAATTCATGAATTCGAGTTGAACAAAGTACTCTTATATTCATGAAAGTCAACTTAATCCATTAAAGTCAAACATTACATTTCAAGCAAATGAACCAAAATAACAATTCCTTTATCATGCTCACAACCAAAAATAAGAGTTCATCAAGCATGCTTCCAAACCTTAAACATATAACCATATGTAATTCCAATAATTCATAAATATTCAATAGAAACCCTCACCATGGTTCATAACACAAGTAACACCATTTAGTATATAAGAATCATATCCAACCCTAGGTTTCTAGGAAATTACTTAACTATCATGCTCAAAGGTCTAAACTCACAAACTGAAGCTTAATAATATACTTCATTAAACATAGAAATCATCCTACTCATGCTTCTAGCAAGTTCACTCTTCAAAACTCAAAATAAAATCACACAAAGCATACATGTGTACTCATTGACCTCAAATAGCAAGCCCTTTGTTTTCCTTAGGGTCAATGAGCACAAAATCCAAAAGAAGAGAAGAGTAGTAGCTTACCTAGCTTGGATGAAAACCAAAAAGGATCAAAGAACCCAACATGCTTGGAAAGTCAATAACTCAACAACCATTAACTTAGCCCCTGTCAGTGCAGCAGAAGCTACCCTTAATTGGCAAAGTGAAAATGCTGTTGCCTAGAATGAAAATCAGATTGGTGAAGTTGTTCTACTCGTTGAGGGCTTCAAGAATCCGAAGTTAATCGACGATCCAACGATCAGATCTTCATGGATCGAAGGAAGAAGAGCTAGGGCTCAAAGCCCCATGGACTCTCTCTCTATCTTTCTAAAATGTAAAAGAAGAAAGGAATAAATGAGGGGAATTGCTGCAGTTACAAAGGGATTGGGTATTTATGCCTCCACAAAAAAGAGGGCACAATAGGGAATTCCATGGTACAATTAGTGAAGATTAGGAGTAATCAACCACTAATCCAACCTTAATAAACTACCCAAGAGTGTTAGAACATGATTAGGACTAAGAATGGCGGTTAGGAAGGGCTTAGAGGTGGTTTAATGAGGGTAGGATAGGAAATTCACTCCAAAAAATGAAACAGGGACAAGGTTGTTACGGGGCCCATGAGCTCACATGGTCTCTTACCATGCGACCGCATCCCCCCCAGAATACTTAGCCCACAGTTTTTTGCAGCCTTGTACGGTTAAGGTCCTTCCCTCGTGCAATCACAAGCCTTGAAGCTCCAAAATGGCCTATAATTCAACCCTAAAAGACCACAAACACTTAAATAAACCAAACAAGGTTCAAACTGCATTCAAAGTATGTTTAGAAATCCCACGAAACACCCAAAAACAACTCCCAAAACAACTCGGAGTGAAACCGAAACAAGATACAACAACTTGCTAACGAAACGACGAATGAAACCACGAACCGACGGGAAAGAACACAAGACTATAAACAAGTCAAAAGGCTATTGAATAGACTTGAATGCTTCTCAGATGTTAAACAACATATAGGAGAATAAGAACTCCCGAAAGATGAGATGATCACACGACTCAATCTCGAACTACGCGATAAGAAATATTACTATCCTCGAAGCGTCAAAACATCACTAAACTTAAGGAATGTATCCAAATAGAAGTCTAACACATCTAGACATGTTAATAATCATAATATAAAGATCTAGTACCAAACTGAGGTCACAGACACAAAACAAAAACAAACTCTCGATCGAGTCGCATTCTGACTAACGTTGAGTTACGACTTGAGACTTTAGCAAGTCAACAACTATATGGTATCTCTTAATAGTGTTTTGGTCACTCACACTGTAACGATCCGAGCCCGAGAGCCCGGTCTGCTACGTGTAGCCCATACACTGGCCCACTGAGCACGCAACACCTTGGGTCATCAGGCCCACCACAAGCCGACCCAAAAGTCCATGGATGATGTTGGTGCCCAGTAGTAGCGCATGACTACCTTATAAATCAAACAAAAGTCCCACGTCTACCTGATGTGGGATTGGGGTATTACAATCTCCCCCACTTAAATACTTGACGTCCTCGTCAAGGCCGAATCATAACCCGGGCGATGCAGGAATCAAGAGGTGGCTCCCACCTTCTGCGGTGTAGCAATTTGGCCCGCACAGCACTTTGTTCCCACATTTCCGGCCGGGACCTGCTCTGATACCATTTGTAATGACTCGAACCAGAGAGCCCGGTCTGCTACGTGTAGCCCACACACTGACCCACTAAGCACGCAGCACCTTGGGTCATCAGGCCCACCACAAGCCAACCCAAAAGTCCATGGATGATGTTGGTGCCCAGTAGCAGTGCATGACTACCTTATAAATCAAACACAAACAGGTCATAAGACTTAATATGCCTTAGATAAAGATTGAGAATTTTCGTACGGAGTCCTTTTAGTTGTTAAAATTCACATTAGAATCTAAATTTTTGCATGTGACATCTCGCTATGCTTATGACAGTGGTAAATGGCTAGAGGAGGACGAAGTGGAACACGGGGTGGTGTACGAGGTCGTGGACGTGGACAAGGTGGCCGAGGAAGGAGAATCACTGAAGACTCTGCCTCAAGAATCGCAGAAAATCCCATTGGGCCACAACTAGGAGTAAACATGAATGGTCTTGCTCCTGCAGACCCAACACTGGTGGCCCTTATCCAAGGTCTCACACAAGCCATTACGACAAGCATTGGTCAAGCAAACGCAGCACCTACAATTGCAGTAGGCCGTGGGCGCCTGGCCGCCGCACACCACCACCACCACCAACTCAACCAACCACTAGAGAACTACTTGAGAGTTTCCATAGGATGAAACCCAAAACCTTCTCTGGTAAGCCAGGGATCGAGGAACCAGAAGAATGGCTAGAGAACATGGAGAAAATATTTGGAACTATGGCATGTACTGATGAACAGAGAGTGAATTTTGCTACATTCGTATTAGAAGGGGAGGCTAATCATTGGTGGAAATCTGAAAAGAGAACTGCTGAGGAAAATGGAGTAGAAGCTTATAGTTGGGAGATGTTCCGTGAAGCCTTCAATAGGAAGTACTTTCCCCCAAGTGTGCAAGAAAGGAAGATGGTTGAATTTCTTTACCTCGAACAGGGGAAAATGACCGTCGATGAATATGATGCGAAGTTTACAGAGTTGTCAAAGTACGCTCCAGAACTCATTCGAAATGAAGGCCATAAAGCTAGAAAGTTTGAAAGGGGCCTTAGCGATCAGATTAGCTATAGATTATTGCCTTTGAAACTACCAACTTATGCCGAAGTTTTAGATCGAGCTCGTATGATCGAACTAAGTTCTGCTGAATACCGAAGAAAAAGGGATGATAAGAAGAGGAGTGTTGAAGACAACATAGAACGATATATGGGTCAATCTAGTAGTCACAATGAGGCTGGAGATAGAAATAAGAGAAGGAGCATAGAAGACAATCACAACATGAGTACAGCTCAAACTAAAAATCAAGGTTGGAATCAGAACAGTAACCCCGTATGTGGTCGTTGTGGAAGTAAACATGCAACAGAAACTTGTTATCGGGTAATCGGAGCTTGCTTTAACTGTGACAAGATGGGACATAAAATTAGGAATTGTCTGGAACCACTAAAGAGAAATTACATGTCAGGTACAGAAATAGGAGATAAGGCGAAACCTATGAATCAAGGAGAGTTTTCGCAATGACGGTTGAAGATGCGCTAGCAGCCAATGACATTATGACTGGTAAAGTCAACTATAATTGCATGAACTGTACGCTTTGGTTCTTTACGGTGACATGCATTTTATTATATTTTTTATATCTACCTAGTTTGAAATGGACATCTCACAACTAAAATATCGATTTAGAAATAGTATCTCGACCCTTTTGGCTAGTAGATGCATTAAGTTTAGAGGACTAAACTTCTTTTAAGGGGGTTAGAGTGTAATATACCCAAAATTTCTATAATAAAATAAATCTTATTAATATTAATTAAATTTTATTATGGACTTACTAACATTTGGGCTTGCTTAAAATTATTTGGGCCTAGTACACTTGATATTGAGTGGGCTTGGTGTACATTATTAGTGGGCTTAGTATACCTTATTAGTTTATTTTAGAGTGTTGATTCAACCCATTAGAGTTTTCTTTAATAATAATAATAATAATAATAAATATAGTAGTGATAGTAATTAATTATAATAACAATTAAAAATATAAAAGAGAGAAGATGTTTAGGGGGACGATTCACAGTTTCAAAAAGGGGGAAGAAATTTTCGGGAAAGTTCGATTAACTTAGGGAGAGGGAGAGTTAAACAAACCTTGGGCAGATTCATTGGAGGAGAAGATTGATCAACCTTGTAAAGAGTATAAATAGGGGGCTGAATTCTTTGAGTGTCCTCATTAAAAAAAAATTGGAAACCTTGAGTGGGAAGAGAGTTTTAGAGAGAGAGAAGAGAGCACGGAGGAAGCCATTGTTGGGGTCTCCGAAGTGAAGGCGGGAGGAGGATATGTGGCACACCGAATCACCGTCGGACGAAATCGCGAATCGAAATTAGAGGTATTGCTCTTTTCGTTTCTAAATTCAGATAGTATGATTCTTCTATTAAATTAGACAAGATGAATTATGGTTGCATATTCCAAGAATAAGGTGGGTTTGGGGATGAAAATTGGAATTTTGTTTTGGGTTGAAGGTTAATTTTTGGGACTCAAATTGTTAAATTAATCATCAATGTGAATTGGGTTCTATGGCCAGTGTTTGCGTGAATGGCTGATGGGTAAAAAAAAAAAAACTGTGAGCTTCGGCCTCTTGATGAAGAAGACAACAGGTTACAAAAAAAGAAGAAGAAAGAAACAGAGGAGAGTTAGATGGTTAGTACACCAATGAAAAACATTATTGTGTGTATGGAATAAATAAGGTATGGATAAGATTTATTTGGAAAAAAAAAAACAAAAAGGAAAAAGCTGATGTGGGTGCTGTGTGCATAGGGACGGGAGAAGTACTGACAGAAAAAAATAAAAATAAAAATGGGAAGTGGTTTCAGTAAGCAACAATGGGGTTTTTGTCCTTTTTACTTGTAAAGGATTTGATAGTTAGGCTAAGAATTGATTATAGTAAACAGTAGTATCAAAATTAGTTTAGGTTGACTAGATTGTTACATTATAATGTTTAGTAAATTAATCTATGTCTTAAATTTTAGATTTGGACAAGAGCAGCTAGCCTTCTTTCGGAATCGGTGATATTTATTTCGTGTACACTCGCTAATCAGGTAAGAGATTATACATCTTTTAGATATTTGAATTCTTTATTCCAAACTGATAGGCTTCCGCTAAATTTTTGACATTTACCGTTCTTTGAAATGTGTACCAACTTTGAGTTGGAATTTGAATTTGAATCTCGCCGTACCCGTTCTTTTGTTATTCTAAATTGTAAATCTCATTACATATATCTCACTAATATTTAAATTTTAGTGAGATATTTTTGTGAAACCAAATTTTCATTGGAATATTATTTTTGAAATCTTACTATGATCACTAAGTTGAACAACCGACTACTGGGGTAAAGTAGCATTTTGAATTTAATATTTGATTATGAATTATGCCACCTGGCTCGTGGCTTGGTTATCCGGATATACCATTATGAACTATTACTATTAGTACATTGTGAATCCTTGTTTAAAAGAGGTCTTGTGACCGCTTATGTGATCATGGTATCCGCGGGTTGGTCGTCGTCTCCAAGCGGTATGGGGACAGCTTGGCGATTAGATCTCGCAAATGCCTTTGTATCTCTATCGTTTACATCGAATTCTTTTGTGACATTATGAAATATGAAATTTATCATCTCATTGTGTTATTCCCGATTATGAACCATTTGAATATTAATCCCTTTTTGAATCCTTTATTTTTATTAGACCTTCCCTAGATTTCGGAGGGGTTGTATATGATCTTACTGGGCACTGTCCGCTCATTCCTTTCAAATCTTTTTTCTTCCAGGTTTTAAGTAAGTTGGATATCGTCAAGGATGACCTGAAGATTCATTTTTCATATTAGCTCGTTTTATATTATCTGGACAAGAATTTGGTTTAGCCGTTTTGGAACTACATAATTGTTTAATTGTACCTTCGAATTGTAATAAGTTTTCTATGACTTTCCTTAATTATTAGTCCTTAAGAGATGATTTTGGAATTATTGTGATCTAGTAATTGTAATAGTGATGTGTCCAAGAATTTGGGGTTTTTAAATTGGTACGAAATTTTGGGGCGTTACAAATGGTATCAGAGCGGGTCCCGGCCGGAAATGTGGAAACAAAGTGCTGTGCGAGGGACCAAAGTGTTACAAAAGGTGGGAAGGTGGATCCCGATCCACCTCTTGAATCTGTATCGCTCGGCACCTCGTGCGACGCTGGGTGCGATTTGGCCTTGACGAGGACGTCAAGGATTTTGAGTAGGGGAGATTGTAATAGGGGAGATTGTAATATCCCAATCCCACATCGGGTAGATGTGGGACTTGTGTTTGATTTATAAGGTAGTCATGCACTACTACTGGGCACCAACATCATCCATGGATTTTTGGGTCGGCTTGTGGTGGGCCTGATGACCCAAGGTGCTGCGTGCTCAGTGGGTCAGTGTGTGGGCTACACGTAGTGGACCGGGCTCTCGGGCTCGAGTCATTACACACACACATCTAGAATCTCTCACAAACCAGTCAAACAATCAACAAAGGAATAAATGCGATCATTGTACGCAATTTAAAATAAACATAAATCGGGGTATTACAAAAGCGTCCCCTTAGGGTTTAGGACTCATAAGGACATCATTTTGGTCCTTTTTGAACTCCTGAATTGGTCCTTGAACCTCCTAGGTCGTAGACGAACTTCGTGCAAACTCTTGAGCCTTAATCCATACATTTTAGAACCCTTGAACCTTGATCTACAAGCTTCCAATTCCTCTTCCATGCTTGTGATAATCTTGGTTCTTGGTTGGTGGTCATAATCATATCACAAAGTGAAGCTCTTTTTGAGAGGAATAACTTCAAACGAAGGTTGCAAGTATAATGGGTGAAGGATAGAGCCTCAAATCCAAGCTGCATGCTAGAAGAACTCAATCTCCCTAATCACACCTTCAATAGGTGTGTTAGTGTGTGTAGATGGTCTAAAAATCTGATCTCTCTAAGTCCAACCTGGGTAGAAAATCCTTTATATAAATGTTGACTATTTGACTAAAAAGTGTGTAATGAAATACAGACCAATGCAGTCGCTTCCTCATGACAATGCGACCGCATCCCTCTACAATGTAGTTGCTTCCTCATGACAATGTCAATTAAATGCAGTTGTTTCCAAGTATTCAACATGCTCAAACTTTGTCAATACTCAATAACCACATTTATAGAATTAAATGTCAATTTACTCTTCTAACACATTATCATCACAATAACACACAAAATTTATATCATAATAGTTTTGAAAATTCCCAGGTGTTACACCCTCTCCCCCTTAAAAGAATTTAGTCCCTAAATTCAAAATACTTACCAATTGTTCTTGTTGAAGAGCTGAGGGTATTGGCTCTTCAATGTAACTTCACTTTCCCAAGTTGCTTCCTCCATATTGTGACTTTGCCATAACACTTTGACCATAAGAATAGTTTTGGTTCTCAATACTTTCTAACACATGGGAAATATCAGCTAGATATTTCCTCAACATAGAGACATGAAAGACATTATGGACTCCCTCAAGTGACGGCGGTAAGGCCACACAGTATGCCAACTATCCGACTCTCTCAAGTATCTCGAATGGCCCAACATACCTCAGCGATAACTTTCCTTTCTTCCCAAACCGTTTGATGCCCCTAACTGGAGAAATCTTAAAGAACACAAAATCCCTAACACCAAACTCTAAATCCCTCCTCCGGTTGTTGGCGTAACTCTTTTGACGACTCTATGCTGTGAGAAGTCTCTCTTTCATTACTCTTTTACCTTGTCCACCGATTCTTGAAAAATTTTCGGACCCCAAATTTTCGCTTCTCCAACCTCATCCCAACAAACCGGTGGCCGAAATTTCCTCCCATACAAAGCCTCATATGGTGCCATGTCAATATTAGATTGAAAGCTATTGTTGTATGCAAACTCAGCTAAAGGTAGATGTGTATCCCAATTTCCTTTGAAATCTATCGTGCAATCTCGTAGCATATCTTCTAAAATCAGAATGGTCCCTTCGGATTGACCATCTATTTGTGGGTGAAATGCCTCCTGTAGTGATTGCCAAAATCTCAAAGTAAACCGTGGATCTCGATCGGACACAATGCTAATTGGTACTCCATGTTGTCTCACAATCTCCTGAATATATAAACATCCAAACTGATTCAAAGAGAAAGTCATCCTTAATGGTAAAAAATGTACTGACTTTGTGGCGACCCGGCCCGGGCCCGAGATGGGACCGAGGGTCGGACCGCCCAAATAAGGAGGGAAACAAGTAGGCAATTAAACATGCAAGGACATAATTTATAAAAACGACGTGACGCAACATTGGAGTCGCAGCACGCCTCGGCACCAAACGACCGGATATTTTTAAAACTTTTAAACCTGATAATCAGTTAAACAAAATAACCAAGTCTTCGGCGACACTACATGCCGGAACCCAAGCTAACAGTTCAAAGACAAGAATTAATAAGGAGCTAATAGCATGCTCAGCGGAAGACTAATACGTGGAGGAATAATAACAAGTTAACCAAAGCTCGGCTAACACAATGCCGGCACAAAAGTTACAAGTACTACAAGTATTAAACTACTAGCAGTTAACAAGATTTACATCAAGATCTACACAAATACCCAAGCATAGTCTAGTTGACTTGCTTAACCCGTCGTCCTTACAAAAATATATAGACAAGAGGAAGAGGACGTCTAAACCACCTCTTCAACAACGACGGCGAATCAAAAGGGCACAAAGCACGAACACAGCTAGTCAACGAGCAGGACCTGTCTTGCTAGGATCTAAAGCAGTAAAGGGGAAAGGGTAAGTCATAAAGACTTGTAAGCTATTAATCATGCATGTCATGGCAAGATGCACATACAAGGCAAGATATCAACACAAGCATAAAATCATATATCCAGGATGCACATTGTTTCACATAAGTGCGCATAAATAAATCACATAGGATAAGGATATATGGAGAGCCGGGCCGCTACGTAGTTCCTGCATACAAGCGTTATCTGGAATGTGCGGGTATCGAATGTGTGTAGTACATCGATCTTCCGAGGAGATGCCCGGGATAGTCACCAGTGATGCTCTTAAATGATTACAGCATGGGAGCTACTTCCCCACTGTGGCCACAGTGGAGGCGTGTGTGCACAAAGACGGGATGCCAGCTGGACTCATGCATATGCCAAGTAATGTATACTTAACAAAAATCTCAAGTAGAGAACGAGATCGACAAGAGCGATCTCGCTCAAGACAAGTAAATTATTCTTATCAATAACCAAGTAGGGTTGAGTTCGACAAGAGCGAACCCACATGTCAATTAGTCATTCTATAGTATGACATTCAAGATCAAGCAAGGCAATCAATTCAAGTTCAAAAGTCTAGAATTATTATTCTTAGGGAAACGCGTTTTCGAACGTCGTAGGGATTAATCTGTGAGCCGGTATTGTTCAATAGCTCGCTAATCTTGACTCCGTTGAGTCGTCTCTAATAGTTCATCCAATAGAGTTAGGACGCTAAATGCATCACAAACCCTCTTCTAAGTTCTCGCATATGATCGGCTAGGTCATTAATCCATTTAACAACCGTAGTTAAGAATTATCGATAAATTTGAATTCAAGGGACCTTAGAATCATTCTTTCAAGGTTATTAAAATGCAAGGGTCCAAGAACGTTATTTATTCGTAGGGAAACATAGAACACAATTCATTCTAGGCCTAGGATCCAATTCAATAGGATCATCAATACAAGGCATAAGAAACCCTAGAATTCAAAATTCCCAAGAGTCATCAAAACATATTAATCCAAGAACATTAGTTGTTCCTAAGGAAGCATAGAACATAATTAATTCTAGGCATAGGCCTCAAGCAACAAGATGGACATTTTAATCAAAATCTCAAGAGACCAATTCAACCTAGATCATGGCATGGGCATGGAAAAGCATGGGGATCAATAGACAAGGGGGATCATGGCAAGTCTAATCATACAACCTAAGGGGGAAATCAATAGCTTACCTTTACCAAGGAAAAAGAAGGTTGGAGTACAAAGTAATCGGATGGAAACGATCTCCTCGTCGGTAGCTTCACACCGGTGGTCTCGGCTCGGCAAACGGAAGTCGGGAGCCCAATCTAGGGGAGAGACACACACTAATCTCACCTATTCTCTACACACACTAACCATGGCAAGAGAGAGGAGAGAAATCTGAAAATGAGAGTTTAATGGCAAAGTCAACAAGAGGGGCCTTTTTATATCTTGCATGATTTTGGTGGAATTCCACATGTCAAGAGGAGAGAGCTTGAGATTAGGACTAATCTAGCTTGATTAGGGTTTAATAGGTTGGATTAGGGCCAATTAGGAAGGGGGTTTAAGTGGCTAATTAGATCACAAAGGATTGAAGGAGGAAAAATCCCGTAGAGCTGATCAGGAAGTGAGGCGGGCGCCTCATGAAGGGCCATGCGCCGTATGCCGAGATCGGTTCCTTTTTCATTTGCTCTCGGATTGGGCGGGCGCCTCGAGCCATGCCGCCGCTGAACTTCGAGCATCAAAACTTGACCTAAACAAGTCCTAAATGGTCCCAAGCTCATGGGCAACCATTCTAGGGTCTAACACAACTCAAAACATGTCCGAAATACACCCG
Organism: Codonopsis lanceolata; assembly: GCA_013146195.2. Taxonomy (NCBI): domain Eukaryota; kingdom Viridiplantae; phylum Streptophyta; class Magnoliopsida; order Asterales; family Campanulaceae; genus Codonopsis; species Codonopsis lanceolata. The sequence goes on from CM028377.1 coordinate 42,198,711, forward strand.
AACATCACCCGGAACAAGGTAGGACAAGGCTCGAGTCAAGCGACGATTGGTTGACGAATCAAACTCGGATCAAAGGCCAATAAAACTAGGGTAACTTGGGCATGGAATAGGCTTGTTTAATCATGGTTATGACTTGAATACAAGTCCGGGAACTCAAGGAACAATTCGCACGTCGAAATAGGAGCAAAACGGGAGACGGGTGAAATCGCTAAGGCCAAAACAAGGCAAGAAGGTTTCTAAACTTCCCAACAAGCTTACTATGATCAAGGTGAGCGTTCTAGGTCATCTATGGACGACAATAGAACCCTAACAAGTCTCGGTTGAGTGTAAATCATGCTAAGGCAACCCTCAAGGCATAACGGGAAGGTATGCTGAGCATAGAAGGAAATCAAGCGACAAGGAATGAAATAATGATAATACGAGCCGGACATGGACAAAAAGAGATATCTAATATGTTAAGGCATAATATACACAAGTTATTAAGGTATAAAACAAGTAATGCAAGTAATGGGTTTGGGTTCTCACATCCTCCCCCACTTAAAGGAATTTAGTCCCTAAATTCTTACCGGAGTCATCGAATAGGAAAGGGTATTTTTCTCTCATCTCAAGCTCGGTCTCCCACGTGGCTTCCTCGATATCGTGATTCTTCCACAAGACCTTCACCAAGGGAATTTTCTTTGTCCTCAACACTTGCTCTTTCGTGTCCAGAATCCTCACCGGCTTCTCATCATAAGACAGGTCAGGCTCAAAAGTAATCTCTTCATAGGTAAGGACATGCGACTCATCCTTCAAGTATTTGCGTAGCATCGAGACATGAAAGACGTCATGAACATCCGATATAGAAGGCGGCAATGCTAACCGATACGCCAAAGCTCCAATCCTTTCTAGGATCTCGAATGGTCCAATGAATCGAGGCGAAAGTTTACCCTTCTTTCCAAATCGCTTAGTACCGCGTCGGGGCGATACTTTCAAGAACACATAGTCACCAACCTGAAATTCTAGGTCGCGTCTCCGGTTATCCGCGTAGCTCTTCTCGTCTCACTGGGCAGTAAGCAATCTATCTCTAATAAGCTTCACGCCTCACCGATCGTTGTACCATCTCCGAACCCCAAAGTTTAGCTTCACCAACCTCATCCCAAAGAAATCGGTGAACGACACTTTGCGCCCATATAAAGCCTCGTATGGCGCCATCTCAATACCGGATCAACTATTATTGTATGCGATTCTGCTAACGGTAAGTGGGAATCCCAACTACCCTTGAAATCCATGGCACAAGCACGCAACAAATCTCCAAGACTCTGAATCAATCTCTCCGATCGACCATCGATCAAGGTGAAAAGCCGCACTAAAGTTTAACTGTACTCCAAAGCTTCCTCGCAAAGAATGCCGAATCCGGAAGTGAACCCGGGTCTCTATCGAAACAATGCTAATCGGAATGCCGTGCAATCTCACGATGTCTCCGACATACAATGCCGCTAACCGACTCAAGCTATAAGTCATCGCAACAGGATAAAATGTGAAGATTTGGTCAACCTATCCACAACACCCAAACGCATCGAAACCTCGGCGAGTACGTGGCAATCCTGCCACAAAATCCATGGTGATATGCTCCCACTTCCACTCCTGTATCTCAAGTGGCTGAAGTGCCGGCAGGTCTCTCGGTGTTCGCCTTAACCCGTCGACACGTCAAGCATCTAGAAACATAGTCCGCTATTTCTCTCTTCATCCCATTCCACCGAAGCGCCTCTTCAAGTCCCTATACATTTTGGTACTCCCTCGGATGTATAGTATACTTGGCCTTGTGAGCCTCATCAAGAACCATACGCTTAACCCCATCTGGTAGAAGGTACACAAACCCTACCACGAAAAGTCAAAATCCCATCTGCGTTCATAGCAAACTCGGTGTCTTACCATCACCCAAGCCATCAATAATCTTCCCTAACTCGAATCGAAACTTGAGCCTTCTTAATCAACTCAAACAATGCGGTAGCGTGAAGCACGCACGCTAAAGCAAAGATAATCCTATGCTCATTCGCCATCGACTCCATTCTCTGACGCCCTCGAGCATCTTCCACTCCTTCATCATCGACAAGACATAAACGCCTTCCTACTCAAGGCATCCGCAACGACATTAGCTTTCCCCTGATGATATGAAATAATGCGGTCATGATCCTTCGCTCCATCCATCGCCTTCTCGACGCATATTCAACTCTTTTTGTGAAAAGAGATACTTCAAACTCTTATGATCGGTGAATATCTCAAACTTAGCCCCTCAAAGATAATGCTTCCACTTGTGGAGCGCAAAGATGATATTGCGCTCAAGGTCATGTGTCGGGTAATTCGCCATAAGGTGATAGCTTCCTCGAAGCAGGCAGGCGATAACTCTGCCATTCCGCATAAACGCAACTCCCAAGCCTTCTACCCCCACGAGGCCGCTATAAATCACAAAGTTCTCACAACCATCGGGCAATGCCAAGATAGGAGCCGTAGTCAACCTCCTTTTCAACTCCTGACAGCCTCGCACTTATCACTCCATATAAAAATAGACTTCTTACGAGGTCAAATTAGTCATCGAATAGCGATCTTGAAAACCCCTCGATGAACCTACGGTAATAACACCCGGTGGCTTCTGGACCTCGGTCAGGTACTGGCGTCTTCCACTTAGTGTCGCCTCGGCTTGGATGGATCACTTGATACCATCTCTAGACCACGTGCCTAGGGAAAGAAACTTATAAAAACGGACACACTTACTA
>CM028377.1:42201563-42245926 GCA_013146195.2 Codonopsis lanceolata
GTCAGTAGGATCAATTAACAAGATTCTATGCTGAAGCCTCTTCTTTTGTTTTGCAGGTCGAAGAACATCTGCCAAGTGTCGTAGTGGTGATTTCGGGACACCTTCATCAGGGAAGCAGGGCTCGGTCACATCTTCGGCCTGAAGTCGGCTAAATGGTGCAATGGCGCTCCCTTTGATAGACTTGAGTGTGACATATGTTATGTCAAACTCATTAAGAAAAAGAAACATGGCTAGTCTATTTGGATAGTGATAGTTTCACAGAAGATGTACTTGATAGGGTCCATCACGGATATGAAGCTTGATGGGCCTTCCTTGGAGATAGGTTTTGAGCCTCTAAGTGGCCCGAGACTAGGCAGTCTGACTTTTTCGGTGCAGAATAATTTGGCTAAACTTCCTTGGCTTCCTACTTATGAAATATATGGCATTTTCAATGTAGGAATCTTCTTTCTCTTGGGCGAGCATAGCCCCTACTTGGCGATGTGTGTGACGGTTAAGTATATGAGGAGAGGTTTATGTGTATGGGGTGGAGCTAGCACGGGGATTGGTAAGGTAGGCTTTTATTTTCTCGAAGGCTAGCGGCACTGCGTCCCAGCACTTGGCTCTCGGTATTCTTTTTAGGAGTTTAAAAAGGGGCTCACTTGGTGGTTGTCATTTGTCGATGAAACGGCTGATGTCTCGCAATCAAGCGGCCTAGGAAGCCTTTTTACTTCGGTGGGAGTTTTTGGCATGGCATTTCTAGGATGGCTCGATCTTTCGGCTCGATCTCGATGCCTTGCTCGATTACTAAGAATCTCGAGGACTTTGCCTCTAGTAACCCCGAATGTGCATTTGGTGGGGTTAAGCTTCATATGGTGCTTCCTTAATCTTTCGAAAGAACTTCAGAAGATCTTTGATGTGAGCACCACCGTTAGGCGTCGTTTGGAATGTCACGATCATATCATCAACATAGACCTCCATCTCTTTATGGATCATGTAGGTGGAAGAGGTGGTGGCGACCTACGGTAAGTGGCTCGGCATTCTTTAATCAGAATGGCATGACGGTGTAACAATAAGTCCCCTGAGGGGAGTGGTGAATGAAGTCTTCTCTTGGTCTCTCGCCGCCATTTTGATTTGGTTGTAGCCGGACATCTTGCTGTCGGCGATTTAAGGATCGGACTTTGTGAGTGCGGCGGCATCTACCACAATATCAATGTTAGGCGAGGAAAGTCATCTTTGGGTGACCCTTTGTTGAGGTCGCGGAAGTCTACACGTATTCTCGACTTTCAGTTGGGCTTGGGAGCAGTCACTATATTTGGCCAGTCGGGTATTCAACTACCGAATGAAGTTGGCCTTGATCTGTTTCATGATCTCTTCTTTGACTTGTAGTGACCATTACGGCTTGATGCGGCGCTGAGCTTACGTTTGGCTAGGCGAGCATCAGGATATGTGGGAATCCGGTGCTCGAACTATAGCCGGATCGAGGCCGGGCATATCTTCGTAGGACGGACAAAAATGTCTGAACTCTTTGAGGAGATCAATGAGTGCCCTTCTTTACGGACCTTGGAGGTTGCTAGATTCTGGGTCGATTTCTTTGACTTCATTGTCGACCAAATTCTAGGTTGATGGTGGACAAGTCTTCAAGATGGCTGGCCGATAAATGGCCTGTTCACGGTACTCAGCCCGACTTTGCAAGCTCAAGTAGATAATTTTATCTTTTGGGTCCATTTTATTAAATGACTCATTATCATAATTATCATTATTTAATGTGTCTTTTAAAGTAGGTGCAACTAAGGAATAAGCAAAGACATTTATATTATTATTAAAAGCATCTTGCAGGGGTTATTACATTGTTGAGGACATGGGGTTTGAGATCCTCAACTATAGGTAGTGGATCGGTAGATGACCAATCCGTAAAGCTAGGGAAAGGTAGGGATAGTATATCCGAAGCGGTCTACAGTCGCGGGTGTCGGGGCGGACCTGGTCGTGGTGTACCAAGTGCAAGAGGCTTATTGGACATAGACTCAAACTTCAGCGAGGGAGCTTTTCATAATCGGTGCCTACGTCTATCATACCAAGAAAAGCGTCTCCTAGACCGTCATCATCTAAGCGGGGCAAAGCATAATCATCTTGGTCTATAGACCAAGTATTCTCAATATGGTTGACAGTCTTATATGCGGTGCTACGGGGCTCCGGGTAACTTGTTCCATACTATACGAGAGAATCTTGACATCCTCAAAGACTTCCCATCCGGGCACCTTTTCCCATTTTGGTCTATCCGAGGTTCGGGAAACATGAGATAGGCTTCGGTTTCCCCTTAATTGCAAAGTAACCATTTAAGGTTTTTCTATAGGGTTGGAGAGGGGATATTCATAGGGCAGCTTTTCTCTTTTGTCTTTCTTTTCTCACGTTTCTATTTCATAGCTACTTGCCGGTGGAGTAGGTGTGTATCTAGACGAAGGAGGGATACATTCCTTAAGTTCATCTTGGACTAGATTAACTAACCCTTCTTGATTTAGCCGAGACCTAGACTAGGCATATAATTCATTTTTCGAAACATGTTTAAAGGGACCATGTTTCCTAGGGAAGTGACCTTCTTTCCAATGATGTTAGTTTCTCGGCCATATTCAATGGAGTTGACCACATCTTGGGGGATAACCTCAAAGCCACTGAGAAAAATACTGGTGTCCTCATGTTCTATTTTGAGGATTGGGATATCCTCGTTTTCCTTATTCTCCACGATCTTATCGGCGAATAATTACTATGTGGTCATCGTGGATGAATTTGACACGATGTAATGAAGAGGCTACCCCTTTACCCCATGGATCGAGGCGTCCCAACAATAGGCTAAAAGTGGTGGTATATCCGTGGATTTGGAACTCAGCGGCATGTTTAAGGGCCCAACGGTTAACATTAAAGTGACCACTCCCAAGACACATCGATTGGTGTTGTCGTATGCCTTAACTGTCTGTGAGGAAGGAGTGAGTTCTGATATCTTTATCCCCAGTTTGGCTAATGTGCTGGCAGGGCATACATTCAATGAAGACCCATTATCTATCAAAACTCAGGGAACCCGCTTCTCCAAAATTCCCACAGTGATATGAAGAGCATCAATGTGGTTAGTTCCTTCCTTTGGCAGGTCTAGATCAGTAAACATTATTATGTTCCCGAAGTGAATGTTCCCGATCATCTGAGTAAGCTCATTTGGGGAGGTTTCGATGGGGATGACTGCCTGACTTAGAGACTTAGCCATCGTATCACGGTGGGTCTTAGAAGCACACAGTAAGCCCCAGATGGAAATGTTGGCCTGAGTTTTCTTCATCTGAGTCAATAAAGTATCTTCCACCGTTTAGCCCCCGCAGATTCTGTATACACTTGATCTTTTCAGTGGTCACCTCTTTCGGGGTTTGGTTGGTAGGCTCGGCCGGATCGGGTAAGGTGGCTAACATTTCCACCAACCCAAGTGACTTTTCAATGTTACAGGTGTTTTGGCTACCAAGGATGGTGTCCCAAGAGAGCATATTACAGCTAGGCTCTTTTATGGATAAGGATGGGGGAATAGGAATGAGGATATATGGAAGTGGATGTTTATTTATTTCAAACTTGGGCACACAAAGGTTTTTATCAACCTCAATCATATTGATTTGAGGTAGAGGGTTATTGACTACATTTGGTCTGGGTGGAGGTTTTTCAATAACTTTATCATCTATAAGGTCTTGGATAACATTTTTTAGGGTGTAACATTTATCAGTGAGGTGACCACTGGAGCGATGGTATTCACAGTACTGGGCATGGTTCCAAGTCACAGGCGAGGTTAGGTGGCTTATAGTTTTCCAACCGGCCAACACTCTTATGCCATTAGCCCTGCTGATATCGCAGACGCAGGGAGCTTGCGGTTCATCATAATGCCGACTTACCATGTTCGATTTAAAGTTTACGGCCGGGCCATCATTTGCTCCCAACGTGTATTGAACGCACTGTCCAACCCATAATACCATGGAACAAAGCTATAATTTTGGGTAGAAAATGGGGTTGAGGCATTCCCTACCATATTGACGGTGGTCTTTTGGTGTCTTTTCCTTTGGAGTAACGGAAGAACTAGGAGGCGTATTGGTTTTCGGTTGGCCGGTCCAGTATATCATCATCAATACGCGCTCCTATCTCCACTATTTCTTTGAAGTTGGTGTAGGGGAGGTACCGCATGTGTGTTCAGGTAAATGGGTTGGAGATTTTTGATGAACATTCGGCATGACTCGTGGATCGGTGCATCGAGTGCGTGCGACTTTCTCTTCCACATTTGCTGCAAATTCGGCGCGGGTTTCCTTTTCCCGTTAGGTGCGATTCGAGGTCCGTTCTATTCTAAGGGCTGGTGTTATCTTTGTATCTTTCAAGAGCGTTTGACTATCTGGTCCCGGTATTCATGGTCTGGCTTTGTCGAGACAACATTAACCATTGTTTGGCAACTCTATCGGGGTGAGGTGAAAATTGAAAGCCATAGCCTCAAAGCTAGCTCCCTTGTGGCGCATGCCGGTGGAATAAGACTTCAAATGGGATATAGGGCATCGGTCCCATCAAACTTTTCTATGTCGGGCATCTTGAATTTTGAGGCGGTATTCTTTGAAGGTTGCAATGTTAGGGCCATTAGAAAATTCCCTTTATTGAGAAGTTTGAGCATCATGGCCTTCATATTTTCCATGTCGGCCTCCATTTTGGTGGTTGGGGAGTTGGTTTGGTATATACTAATTTGGATTAGGGAAGGCTAGGTTATTTTAAAATTGAAGGATTTGGTGAAGATTTTGGGGTTTGGTGGGTTTGAGGTGTATGGATTTGGGTTGGATATGGATATTGGGTTGGATAAAGGTCTGAGTTGGTGGATTTTGGACATATTGGATTTTGGGTTGGTGGGTTTTGGTAGTATATGGATTAAGGTTGGTGGGTTTTGGGTAGTATATGGATTTTGGGTGGGTGGGTTATTGCCGGTTTATTGGAGGCGACCGGGATCATTAGAAGGTAAGTATGTGGTAACTTGGCACAGTGGGTTAAAGCTTTTTGGGTCCATATGTGGGCTATTTAGGAGTGGGTTAATCATGGGAAAAGGGAGGTCATTTGGGCTCACGGTATTTGGGGAGAGGATATGGTGGATAGGACGGGTAAGGATAAATATTTGGGTAGTAGGGACTTGGTGGAGGATTGGGATTTGGGGTAGTGGTAGTATTTGGTGGGTTAGTGTTTGGGTGAGGAGTTGGGTTTGGAGGCACTGAGATGTGGATGCTTCTGGGGATTGTAGGGAAGAGTTCACCTCACCTTAGATTTTAAGCTTTGTACCGGACTAGCCATTTGACTCATCATTGCACCCAACTTTTGGTCAAACCATTCTGCATTCCGGAGTCGGAACATACCACAGGAGCCCACGAATCTGTACCCATAGGCGACTATTCATTTTTACCATACCCTCGGATGCGTACCCTACAGGCGGTGCGCCCATGCGATCGGCCCGATACTCGATCGAGTTACGCACTACTTTCGTATCAACCGACCGATACTATCTACGCTTTCCAAATTCGGGCCGGGTTTAAAGGAAAATGGGGTTTGGAGGTATTAGAGGTTTGGTGGAGGCTTTACGGGCTTAGATGCAGCGTGCCTTTTATTAGTATATTTATATATTTTTTGTTCCCACAATTGACCAGGATAAGCACCACTTTATTTTGGCAGTCTCGGGACTTTCCTGAGGCAGTGGATTCTTTCTCCGGTATAGGACCAACGTATTCCACACTTTCGACTCCCGGGAATTTGGTCCGGCGAGAGGCCCTACTCTTTCCGGGATCCACCATCCGAAATGGTCTAGGTCGAGCATCTGAAAATTATAAATCAGCCACTGTTTGTTTATTTATATTTATATTTTTTTTGTGCGCACTTATTTATTTATTTATTTATTTTTGAACTTGCGCATTTTTTTTGACATATATATTTTGATTTTTGATTTTTTTTACAGGGGCTAATTCACGATCCAAAGATGCAAAAACCGGTCGGTCTGTGAAGTGTCCTGAGAAACTATATGCATTCTAGCGTTGGCTTATGCAGGGGGTAGGTTGGCCATGGTGTAGGATAACAGTTCGGAATATACCTATATGCGTGCACGTGTGTGCGGTATCTAGAAAGCAGTAAAGTCTTTATTTATTTACAGATATATGAACATAAAAATAAAGCAGATATGGCCTGTCTTGCTGTTACGTGTGGATTTTCTCGGCTTTTTAGTTTGAGCGCAAGCAAGCAAGCACACCATATTAAGAAATAGAAAGAAAAGTGGGGAACCTATCTATCTCTATTAATTACAAATTTGATCTTATGTCCCCGAAATAAAAGAACAGAATGAATGCAGATATGTGCAAATATACATAATAAAATGAAAAAGAACAGAAAGGAAATAATAATATAAAGCCGGAAATAAAACAATAATTAAGCCCCGGCTCTTTTATTGTGATGTCCTGAATTTATTGTAGCATATATGTAATATATATTTTTTTTGATTTTTTTTCTCGAATTTTTTTTTTGCTTTTTTCGATTTTTTTTTTGAATATACATTGTTTATTTTTTAAAATATTCTTAAACACACCTGTAACAGTTATCAGAGCGAAATTGCTGCAAGATGGAGGATCATATCCACAAATATAGACACGGATGTATAGGAACACTATATTCAAATGCGTAAATTAATATAACAAGCATACTTTGCAGCGATTTTAAACAAATAAAACAAAAAGTTTTATTTTATGAGTCTAACCTTCCATTTTATTTTAAAATAAAACAACTCCTGAGCCCCAGTAGAGTTCGCCGCCACCGGTGGAGCTACTGCGCCCTGCCGCCCTTGCTGTGACGCGGCGGATGCGACACCACCGCCTGCTCCACCCTCCCTTGTTTAGGGGGCGGAATCAAAGTCAGTGCGCGAGAGGAGTGTTGTCTATGTTAGCACGTTGGAATGTGCATCGGTTGCCTTTAGTGGATTTAATTATGAAAATAGTCGTATGACTCGTTTCATATCACTATGGGAGCTTTGAGTTTCCCATATCAAGTTATCCCATTTTTAGGTGATACTAGGATATGAGAATACATCACCCTTCCATTCTCATTCTCCCTTTTTTAGGGGAGAATGAAAAAGTGCAAAGAAGGAGTGTTGCGAGGCCCCCCACGGATCAAAAGTTTTAGAGTCGCCATCTTTATTTTAAGGCAAAATAAAGCAAAACCAAAAAAGAAAAATAAACCGAGAAAAGAAATGGGTTCGAGGCTGGTTACGAGTTAGGAAGGTGCTAGGCACCCAACTCGCTCTTTCGGTCTCAAAAGTGGTTTTTGGCTGAAGTATGCTTATCGTTATATGAGGAGTGCTATCTATGTTAGCACGTTGGAATGTGTCTCGGTTGCCTTTAGTGGATTTAATTATGAAAATAGTCTTATGGCTCGTTTCAGATCACTATGGGAGCTTTGAGTTTCCCGTATCAAGTTATCCCTTTTTTAGGGGATACCAGGATATGAGAATACATCACCCTTCCATTCTCATTCTCCCTTTTTTAGGGGAGAAACGAAAAGTGCAAAGAAGGAGTGTTGCGAGGCCCCACTGGATTGAAAAGTTTTAGAGTCGCCATCTTTATTTTAAGGCAAAATAAAGCAAAACCAAAAAAAGAAAAATAAACCAGAGAAAAAGAAACGGGTTCGGAGGCTAAGTTACGAGTTGGGAAGGTGCTAGGCACCCAACTCACCCTTTCGGTCTCAAAAGTGGTTTTAGGCTGAAGTATGCTTATCGTTATATTTATTCAGCAGATAAATAAAGTATTAAAAGACAGGAAATTAAAACAGATACATCCGTGGCTACATTATTTACGGACTTGCAGCCATTTCCTTATAATAATTACAAATGTATTTAAGAATATTTGGCCATTATAAAGGCTCTTTTACATACTATTTCCTATTTTAGTCCGGGCAACACAACAACTTATATTGACTACATTGTGTCGGATTTAAATAAAAACTTTGAAATAATAAATAGACAGAAAAATAAATAAATAAATAAAATAACGCCCTCAAAGGCTTTATCTTTTAGAGCGGTAGTGTGCTCGCTCTGTCCTTCAGGGAGAGGGAGTCTTTTTTGTTGTTTGTTGTGTGGTTGTTGTTTTGATTTGGGAAGAGTAACTGCTTATTTTGGAGACTTTTGGCTTGTCTACTCGGGCAGAGTGACAATTTATTTTGGTAGGTTTCGGCCTTTTTGGTTGGGCGGAATAACGGTTTTTTGGTTTTTTAGCTCATTACTCGAGCAGAGTAACGGCTTACTTTGGGGTTTTTGGGTCGGGGAAATGAGGTGGATACCTAACAACTAGGCTAGGGATCACTTATAACCGGTGGATATTTATTTTGGCGGAGTTTGGACGGGGTTTGGAGACTTTTAGCGGCTTCACTCATCTATCTCACACCTCTCGTAACTAATATTTCTTATCAGCGTTGAAGAGAGAGAGTAGCAGAGCTTCGTTGCGATTTTTTATCACCTTTCGTGAACACTGAAATGAGGAGCCGGGGCCTCTTATTTATAGGTGAGAGTGAGGATTCATCCGGCATTCTTCAATTTCTTCCAGCCACTTCAATTGGTTGTACACCGAGCTTCGCTGAGTGCACAATGCGTTAAGTCGACAAGCTACAGTAGCTCTCATGGCGCGGCAATAAGCCCCCCTTGGCGCGGCGCTAGCAGCCCCTTTAGGCCCCGCCAAGTCTCCTGTTCATCTTTGATTTTGACATTTTCACCACTTGCAATTTACTGTTTTGCGCATCCTGCTTTGCCTTTCGCATTTTTATCTCCTGTAACTTGACATTTGTTAAGTTTTAACAGTTCTTGATATCATATGTCAGAGTCACATACCAGGGGTACGAAATTGGGGTGTCTACAGAGCCCCTCAACGATGGAGTCTACGGGTAACCCAAGGCTTACTGAGTAGACGAACATCGTTGATAAACAATAGACTCTCCAATTTTGTTCATTTAAAAACGGGAGAGAAATGCAATTGGTAGTAGTTATAATGCACAGTTTATCATGATATCCAAACTCCATAACCTAGACATTTTTAGTCAGTTATAAAAGGTTATCGTAGTTTTTAAGCATATATGAATTTAAAGTGCTCTGATGGTCGGACCTACTAATGTAGGCTGCCTACGTATTCCTTATTAAAGGAAATCAGACCAAACGTAGTTCAGGCCAAAAACCTAAACTACAATCAAATGAGGGTGTCATGTTCTTCGGGTCAAGACCCGATCGAGAACACAACAGGAAAAAGATTTTTGTGCTTTTCGAAAAAGCCGTATTCAACAGTCGAGATCGGCCGTCAAATACGGTATGAAGATTTGAATGTTTTTCGGGAACCACATTTCAACCGGTCAATACCTTGTCATTGAAACATGTTAAGAAGAATTTTCAAAATCGTGTCTGGCCGGTCAATACCTTGTTTCCAAACATAACCAGAAAACTTTTAAATTTACAGAAAACTGCACTCGAACGATAAAAATCCGTCGTCGAGCACGACAAAGAAAACTTTCTTCAAGTATTTTCGAAAATTGGTAAAGAAAACATTCTTTTTCCTTTCCTTTTTTTCTCGCTCTCTATGTTTTTTTTTCAAATATTCCTCTTTTTTTGTTTTTTCAATATTCCTCTTTTTTGTGTTTTTTTTTCAATATTCCTCTTTTTTGTGTTTTTTTTTTCAATATTCCTCTTTTTTGTTTTTTTGAAATATTCCTTTTTTTTGTATTTTGAAATATTCCTCTTTTTTTTCTTTTTTTCTTTGAAATCAAAACTCATTTTGAGAAAGAGAGTTTTCCTTTTATTTGAAAAACAAAGCAAAACTTTTTTTCTTTTTTTAAAAAACTTTCCTTAAAAGGAAATTATTATGAGGTCAGGGTAAGAATACTGTACCTGACTTACCTTTTCGCGCCCGGGTGGCGGCCACAGATTTTGTTGATTTTGGCTCGTCTGTCATTCTCGCCGGGGACTTTATTAACATTATTATCTTTTCCCTTTTTTTTCTTTTTTTTTCTTTCTTCTTTCTTTTTTTTTTCTTTTTTTTTCTTTTTTTTTTTTTTCTTTTTTTTTTCTTTCTTTTTTCTGCCACTTGAAAATTTTTTCTTTCTTGATTTTATGGCTGATCTGCTAGGGATATTATTTTTCTTTGTCCTCTTATGGATGGTCGTCAATTTTTGGTTAACAAGATTAACTTCGTTAACCCTTCATTAAGCTCAGGGACCATTTTGGAAACTTTGAAACTTGAGGACTAAAGTGTCGCAGCTTTAAGCTTTGGAGGGGGGAAAAGGAAAAATTCCCTTTTCCTCCCTTTATTATGGATGGGAGTGAGGGAGAGAAGCTTACTGCTTCTTCCTTCTTTTCTTTCTCTTCTGCTTCAGCGCCATTGTTGCTGTTGTCCATTTTCTTTTCTTATTTCTTCAATTTTGCTCATTTTCTCAATTTTCTTCCGCCAATTTCAGTGTTTCCGTCCTGGCTTGTCTGGCGGCGCGCCCACAAGCCTTGGCGCCGCGCCCAAAGTGTTGTTAGGTCGCACCCAGGATCTCAAACAGTGCATTCCGTTTAACGCATTGTGCAAATTATCAAGCGCACGGTACAAGCTGATGAAGCACACTCTCAACTATAAATACAGGTGATCGGCCTCACTTTCAGGGACACAATTCACAAAGGCTTGAAGCCCAAAGAAACTTTGCGTTATTTTTACACAGCGAGCGATCAGTGAGCGAGAGTGATTTTCCCCTCTTATAAAGCCTCGAAACTCTGTCAAACCTCTTCCAAACACAAAATCAACCGGTCAAAGTGATCCCTAGCCCCCCCAGTTAAGTATCCACCCTATTTTCCTGTTCCAAAAACCTCGGAAAAAGCCGTTTTTCTGCCCGAGTAAAAATTCCAAATTAGCCAGAAATAAGCCCTTGTTCTGCCCAAATTCCACCAGCAACAAGCAAGCAAGTGTCAATAAAACAAGCAGTTGCTTCACCCGTTTTACGGGTCCCAAAAGAAACTTTCGCTAGCCGTTACTCTGCCCGAACTGCAGCAACCGCAACAACAGCAAAGCAGCAAAAAAAAAAAGACCCCCTCTCCCTGAAGGACAGAGCGAGCACACCATGCTCTAAAAGGTAAAGCCTTTAAGGGCATTTATTTATTAAAAAGTTCTTTTTTTAAATCCGGTCCAATGTAAAAATATAAGCCGTTGTGCTGCCCGTATTTTGTTAGGAAATACTATGTAAAAGAGCCATTATTATGGCCAAATATTTTTTAAATATATTTGTAATTATTGGAAGGAGACGGTTGCAAGTCCGTAAATAATATAAATATGTATATATTTGTAGGTAGTTAATGCTTTATTTATTTGTTAGATAAATATAACATAAATCATACTTTAGCCAAAACCGCTTTTGAGACCGAAAGGGCGAGTTGGGTACCTAGCACCTTCCCAACTCGTAACTTAGTCTCCAAACCCATTTTTTGCAATCTCTGGTTTTCTTTTTTTGGTTTTTATTTATTTCTTCCTTAAAATAAAGATGTCGACTCTATAAAACATTTTGGATCCAGTGGGGCGTCGCAACACTCCTTTCTTGCACTTTTTCGTTTTCCCTAAAAAACGGAGAATGAGAATGAAAGGGTGATGTATTCCTATATCCTGGTATCACCTAAAAAAGGGATAACTTGATATAGAAAACTCAAAGCACTCATAGTGATCCGAAATAGGCCATAAGACAATTTTCATAAAATCAATAGTGGGGCGCCGCAACATCCTTTCTTGCACTTTTCCGTTTTTCCTTAAAAAAGGGAGAATGAGAATGAAAGGGTGATGTATTCCTATATCCTGGTATCCCCTAAAAAAGGGATAACTTGATATAGAAAACCCAAAGCTCTCATATTGGACCTAAAATTCACTGAAGTTACCGAGGAGCATTCAACTCGCTATTTTAGACAGCACTCCTCTTGCACTTTTAATTTCGTCTTCCCCTAAACAAGGGAGGATGTAATGAGAATAGTGGTGTCCCGCTTGCGCACGTAAGCGCACCCCTACCCAAAGGCGTGCGGGGCGCGGGCGCTGTCCGGGCGACCCACAGTGGCTACTCTGCTGGGGAGATCATTTTAATTTTAAATAAAAATGGAGGGCTAGACTCATAATTTTTTTTTGTTTTTCTTTGTTTCTGGCTAAATTATGCTTGTTATATTAATTTATGCATTTGAATATTGCGTTCCTATACATCTGTGTCTATATTTGTGGATATGATCCTTCATCTTGCAGCAGTTTCGTTCCAGTAACTGTTACATGTATGTTTAAAAATTATATATATATATATATATATATATATATATATATATATATATATATATATATATATATATATATATAATTTTGCAAAAAATAATAAAATAATATGTGCAATATTTTATGTGCAATAAAATTCCGGGTAGCACAATATAAATATTGCTTCATTTTCGGCTCTATATTATTATTTTGTTCTATTTACTATTTTTATTTCGTAAAATTTGTATATATTTGCATTCATTTTGTCCTTTTATTTTGGGGAATTGGACCAATTTGTAATTAATAGGGATAGATAGATTTCCCGCTTTTCTTTCTATTTCTTGATGTGATGTGCTTGCTTGCTTGCGCTCAAACTAAAAAAGCCGAGAAAATCCACAAATAACAGCAAGACATGACATATTTGCTTTATTTTCTATTTTTATATCTGAAAAAGAAAAAAAAAAGATTTTACTGCTTTCTAGATCCTGCACACACACGCATGCATATAAGTATATTCCGAATTGCTACCCTACGCCATGGCCAACCTACTCCCTGTATAAACCATCGTTAGATTGCATATAGATTCTCAGGACACTCCAATGACCGACCGATTTTTGCATCTTTGAATTGTGAGTCAGCCCTTGCATCTTTGAATTGCTACCCTACACCATGACCAGCCTACCCCCTGTATAAACCATCGTTATATTGCATATATTGCATTGAATCATGAGTCAGCCCTTGCAAAAAATATGAGATCAAAGAAAATAAAATAAAAATTATGCGCAAGTAAAAAAAAAGAGATAAAAAAAACTTTTGCGCAAGAAAATAATAATATGCAGGGGCTGATTTATTATTCTCTGATGCTCGACCTAGACCATTTCGAATGGTGGATCATGGAAAGAGTATATGCCCTTCGCTTGGGATCAGTCTGATCTTGGGGAGTCGAAAGGCAGGTGGAATACGTTGGGCATATACTCTGGAGAAAGAATCCACTATTCTAGGAAAAGTCCTGAGACCGTCAAAATAAAGCAGGTGCTTATCCGGTCAATTTGTAGGAAAAAATAATAATAATAAATAAATAATACTAATAAAGGCACGCTGTAATCCAAGCCTAGAAAGCCTTCAGTCAGCCTTCTGATACCTCCATAACCCATTTTCCTCAGAAACCTGGCCCGAATTTGGAAAGGCAGAGATAGTACTAGCCGATTGATACGAGAAATAAGTACAGAAAGCAGATAAGAGGGTATCGATCGATTAGATAAGGGCGAGAATCGGTTCGAGAGGCTGCATCCGAGCGGTATGTCATCGAGAAAGTGAGCGATCCGCTATGGGTGCAGATCTGAGGGGCTCAGTGCGCTCGACTCAAAGAATGCAAAGAATGGCTAGACCAAAATTTGGGTGCACAGGCTGATCGTATAATGAACCAGACGGCTAGTCTGGTACAAAATTTAAAATCCAGTGGTGAGGTAATCTCTTCCCCCACAGTCCCTCAAGAAGCATCAACGACGTCTCATGCTTCTCCAAACCCAAACCCCCAGCCAAACACTAACCCACCAAACACTGCCACTACCCCAAATCTAAATCCTCCACCAAGTCCCTATTACCCAAATATCAACCCGCGCTCATCCTATTCTCCATGTCCTTTCCCAAGCACCAATATTCCCCAGAGCTCAAATGACCTCCCTTTTCCCATAACCAACCCGCTCCAGAATAGCCCGCATATGGACCCACAAAGCTATAACCCACTAGGCCAAGTTACCACCTTTTTTTCCTTTTAACGATCCTGGCCGCCTGACCGAATATGCCAATAATCCACCAGCCCAAAATTCCTATCCAGCCCAAAATTCCTATCCAACCCTAAATCCTTATCATGTCCAAAACCCAAATCCTATCCAAAATCAAAATACTTACCGGAACCCTTACCAAACACCTCCTCAAAATCCTTACCAAATACCACAGTCAGAAATTAATCCAACCTTTCCTAATCCTACCAGCATATACCAAAATCCAACTCCCCCTCCCACCAAAATGGAGACAGACATGAAGAACTTGAAAAAAATGATGCTCGAGTTTCTGAACAATGAAAATTTTTCTACGAAGGCATTAACGCTAAAACCCTCAGCCATATTACCTCCAAAATTCAAAATGCCCGATATAGAAAAATTCGATGGGACTGGATGCCCTATCTCTCACCTAAAATCTTACTCTACTGGCATGCAATCAAAAGGGGCTAGTTTCGAAACCATGGCCTCCAATTTTCACCTTACCTTGATAGGGGCTGCTAAGCAATGGTTAATGCTAGCAGATGATAGCACCATTGGTACTTGGGACCAAAAAGCAGAAAAGGTTTCTAGAAAGATACAAGGACAATACCACCACTGAAAATAAATGGGAACTTGAGGCATGCACCCAAAAAGAAAATGAAACATTCGCAGAATTTGCAGCCAGATGGAAGAATAAAGTCGCCCAAACTCTGGACAGACCTGATCCTTCTGAATCAGCCCGGTTGTTTGTAAAAAACCTACAGCCAATTTATCTTGAACGTATGAGGTATCTTCCCTATGGTAATTTCAATACCATTGTTGAAATAGGGAATCATATTGATGAAGAATTATGTACGGGATCCCTAGAAATTGATACACATACACCCCTAATTTCACTCTGTAACTCCGAGTCAGATGAAGAATCTTCGGAAGAAGTCAACGTGGTTGAAAGAATTCCACCTGGTAAGTACAGTAATTTGCCATGGTCATATAAGAAAGATGAATATGCCAATCCTATTGAAGGAAGCAGTAATACCAACAGGAGCCTCATAGGACCTTACCAAGCAAAAAGAAGGCATTACGATGAATTGAATGCCCCAATGTCCCTGATTTTCCAAGGCTTAATGAAACAAGGGGTTTTGAAACCAATGGCAAATTACCGACCTCCAGAAAAGCTATCAGACACATGGGACCACTCTCAATATTGCGAGTATCATCGTAGCAGTGGTCATCCCACTGATAAGTGTTATAAGTTCAGAAGTGCCATCCAAGATCTTATTGATGGCCAAATCATTGAGAAACCGCACCCATGATTGTTTCTAATAAAAAATGAAAAATACCCTAGAATACCCTTGTATATACACCTCCAAAGACTCTTTGTACCTTTGAATGTCCTTTTGTCAAATAAAATCTCTAGGAAACAACTCTTTTAAACTCAGCGTCAATTTTCATAAATTTTGGATCCTTGTTGTTTTTGGTACCACTAACAATTTTGCAGGGGCTGAAAAATAAAAAAAATTTGACTACTATCATTTACTCTCTTGAGAGGATTATCCAGATGTACGTAATCATTACATCTCATTTCAAAGAAAAAAATATTATTTTAAAAATAAAGGAAAAAACGAGTCTTCAAAAAAAAAAAAAAGAAGAGGTTTTTCTATGTGTTGTCTTTTGTTTCCCAAAACATGTAAAGACAGGAAATCCACCTCACCATTATTCTCAATTACCATCTCCAAATGCATCTGCGCTTTTAACCTTTTATATATGCATCACTAGTTGATTAGTGCATCGGTCGCCCTCGATTTAAAAAAAAACAGTAAATCCTACTTCGAGATGTCAGGGGCTACCACTTTAAAAAAAAGAAAAAAAAGAAGGACCGATATGGAGCTAGAGAAGAAAAGAAGGCTGGGAAAGCCAAGAAGGCAGAAAAATCTGGAAAGGCAGGAAATCCAGAAAAGGCCGGCTCCAGGATCATAAGCAACAATTCAGGACTAGAGGCTTTCAAACCCCAGGGGTGTCTCTTTTGCTCATATTGATGCCTACAGCCCATCCGTGCAAGAGTATGCTCACGAACCCATTTGGTCTCCGTTATTTCAAAAGTCCAACAATGTCCTCAGATTAAGCTTTCCAAAGGTATCTATCTATATTCGAATCTGATAAATTCTTACTAGCTTGTCGAGTCTTCTTCTTGATCTCTGAGCACCATCTATCACCAAAGTATCTGTTATAAAATTAAAAAAAATGACGAGTCGAATCATGTGAAAACATGATAAAACTGCACGGGTTGATAATGAGTAATTTCAAAATATGGACCCACAAACCATTAAAAATATAAGTTCGATAAAGCAACCTTCTGTCTTGGTGAAAGGTCATCTTCGACCCATTGCGATCGAGCTATTAAATGGCACACTAAGGGCTACCACCATATGCCAAAGCCTAACCATTTCTAAAATTCTGCTTCCCAAGACTGGGGCTGCTCCACCCTTATATATATCCACCAAGAGTGACCACCTTTTTATCCCTAGAGAAAGAAGGCAGATATCTCTTCAAGCACTCTCCAAAATCTCTCTCGCAAAAAAAAAGAGAAAAAAAAAAGAAGTCTCTCTCGCAAAAAAAGAAAAAAAAAGAAAGGAAGCCTTTCCTGAGCAATTTCCTCAAAATATTTATCTCGAAACAAAAGAAAAATCACTCTTGGGCAACCCCATGATCCATAACCAAATCCAAAAGCCGGTCTCCCAATGTAAGACCCTGATTCCCGGTTAGCTTGAATTGCGTGCAATGCTCGCACTTCTTCCCTTGTTGATTGCTCATTTGGTTTGTAAGAGAGTCTAGATGTGTATGAGAGATCACATTAAGTTGAAAATACTTTTAAGAGATTCCATATGGTTGTTGACTTGCTAAAGTCACAAGTCGTAACTCGACGATAGTCGGAATGCGACGCGATTGAGATTTTGCTTGTGTTTTGTGTTCCTGACCTCGATTTGGTCCTAGATCTTTACATGTTGATTGAATGACATGTTTAGATGTGTTAGACTTCTAGTAGGATGCATTCCTTAAGTCTCGTGAAGTTTTGACGCTTCGAGGACAATAATTCTCCTTATCGTGTAGTTTGAGATTGAGCCGTGTGAGCGTCTCAACTTTCGGGAGTCCTTTTCTCCTATCTGTTGTTCATCATCCAAGAGGCATTCAGTCATATTCTATAGCCTTTTGAAGTGTTTATAATATTGAGTTGTTTCCCGTCAGTTTGTGGTTTCGTTCGTCGCTTCGTTAGCAAGTGGTTGTGCCTTGCGTCGGTTTCGCTCCGGGTTGTTTCGGGAGTTGTTGATGGGAGTTTAGACTTACTTTGAAAGTGGTTTCAGACTTGGTTTGTTTAGTTATGTATATAAGGTCCTTAAGGGTTGAATTATAGGCCATTTCGAAGCTTTAAGGCTTGCTGTTGCATGCGGGAAAGACCGCACCAGAACGAGACAACAAGAAAATGTCATAGAGTGTAAACAAGACCAATGCGGTCGCATGGGCTAGAGCCATGCGAGCGCTTTGCCCTTCGAGACAGCATTCTGCTGTTTTGATTTTTTGAGTGAATTTCCTATTCTAACCTTACTAAAACCTATCCTAATCACTCCCTAAACCTTCCTAAATGATCCTAATAATATCCTAACATGATTACACAATTTTTAAGGGTGTTTAAGTTGGTGTATTAGAGAGGATTAAGGCCTAAAAATCTGATTACAACTTATCACCACAAGTGGACACTTGTCCCACTATGTTTGTGACCTCAATATCAACCACAACCAGATTTTTGACTCCCATTTAATGCCTCTTCTCTCCAAAAACGTGGAGAGCCATTTCCATGGAGTTTCAAGGTGCTCTTGAAGGTCAAACATGGTCTCCCTTAGTTCCTCTTCACCATTGTTGAAGCCAAGACCATATAATTGAAGCTCTTCTCCTCTACTCCACTTCTAACCGGTTGGATTTTGGTCTTCCTTGTTTGTGTGAAGCTTGAAGGTAAGCTATTATATTCCTCCTCTTAAGGATTTTGTGCTCATTGACCCTAAGGAAAACAAATGGCTTGCTATTTGAGATCAATGAGTACACATGTATGCTTTGTGTGATTTTGATTTGAGTTGAAGAGTGAACTTGTGAATCATGTGTAGGTTAACTTCTATGATTAATGAAGTGTGTTATGAAGTCTCATATTGTGAGCTTGGATTTTGAGCATGATGGTTATAATTTCCTAGAAACATATGGTTTGACATGGTGCCTATGTAGTAAATTGTGTTATTGGTGATATGAATGATTTGGGAGTTTTTATTGAATTTTATGAATTATGGGAATTATAAATGGTTATGTGTTTATGGTTTGGGAGTATGCTTAATGAACCCCTATTTTTAGTTGTGAGCATGAAAAATGAATTATCACTAGATTACATGATTAAAATGTAATGTTTGACTTTCATGGATTGAATTGACTTTCATGTATATAAGAGTATGTTGTTCCACTCTAATTCATGATTTTAAGGTTGTTAACATGCTAGGTGAATTTATATCTTGGTTATGAGCATGTTAGATGAATGTTTATTTTTGGTGAGAGCATGCTAGATAAAATTCTATCTTGAGATACATGCTTGAAATGTGATGATTGACTTTAATTAGAGTAAGTGTTAATCTATGAACCGTGCTTGGGGATTTTCTTGGGAAGGTATAGATTATTTTGGGTTACACAATGCTGTTAACCTTGCGAACATAGCCATGAATATTAGCTAATGATTATAGGAGGGTCATGAGGCAAATAACTTCTACACCCTAGAATTTAGAAAGAGTAGAAATGACTCAACGGAGTCGATTTTGGGATTAATATGAACATAGTGAATTACTTATTGAGATCCTACGGAATTTGGGGTAGTTTTGATGGAGGTTAAGCCTCCGAGCATTTACAAGTATATGAAGAACACTTGGGTATTAGAGACTTCATATTATTGCTCTAATGTGTTTATAGGCTAGTTAGCATGTAAATGCATAATTATGTGATTTGAAAGTAAATACCTACTTGATTGGATTAGTGCTATTTTGTACTTTTCCTTGGTTAAGCATTCGAGTATATATTACTTGTGCTTGTGTTTGAGTCCAGCTGGCGTCGTTTTGGTTTGAGTCTTTGGCGGGACGATGGATTGTCTTCACGAATTATGGGATTTATGATCGCAATGGATCGCCGTATCGGGTTGCACACACCCCTCCATCGATGGCCACGGTGGGGATGTAGCTGATCATTGTTAGAGAAATACACCTACCTTTGATAGCTATGGAACTCGAGCGGGTGAATGTCTCGGGGACGTCGATACCACGAAATGGATATCGAGAACACATTTGGTTGCACGTGTTTTGTAGGAGCTACACGGCGGATGCGGAAAAGGAGTCATTTTCTCTCTTATGTGATTTATTATACGAGCACTTATATGAATTGTCAGGGCCGGCCCAAGGCAAGGGCAAGCTGGGCACCAGCCCAGGGCCCAAGGAAATTGGGGGCCTATATTTTTTTAGATATTAGCAGTAGTTGTATATAATTTATATTGCTGAAGAGGCCCAAATCCAGTCCAAAGATAGCCCAATTCTACAAAAGACACGCACACCCCGGTAGGCGGTAACTCGGCATTTGGCAATCGGCAAGTCTGAAGTCTGAAGAAAATCAAATTTGTGAATTAGGTCAAAAAAAATCAAAAGTTAAAATACCAATTGCAAATACAAATCGCAAATTCGCAATTCTCACGACACGAATGACGAATCGGCGAATCGCACACCGCACGCCGTCACCGTGCCCGTGAATCACAGAATCAGAATCGTGAATTCGTGATGATGAGCTGCCTCCTGGTATGTTAATACCCATCCGAAATCTGAAAATCTTTCATTCTTTCTTCAATTCTTCTGAGTTCTGAGTTCTGAAATCTGATTCATTCTTCATTTCTTCATTTCTTCATTCTTGATTCTTCTATGTTCTAACAAATAACAAATTCATTTCATGTAATGATGATTATTGATTTGATGTAAATATTATTAATTTATTATATTAAATATAAAATATAAAATATCAAAATTTGTAATGTATTATCTAGACTATGTATGTAGTGTAAAACAGGTCGGCTCATGAACTGATGGACAATCTCACAATCTTTTAAGTTTTAACTTTTAAGGGAGACTAATCAGTAATCAGAGTATCAGACTATGAGTTTTTGGCATTTTGGTGTATATTAATTTGTGTGGTTTGGATAATTGGATTGTATTTAACAGAGAGAATAGTGGGGCTTCTTTTTGTGTTAATTATATGATTGTACAGTAACATTTTTCAATTTTCCCTTCAAGATTTTAATGGATTGACATAAATTCAGGTACATGAAAGTGATTCTTAGTGGGTTGGGATTTGGTATGATGTTTCAGTTATATTGCTATTAAATTTGTTGTCCTACCAATCTACCATTTGAGCAAGTTGCAATGTCCATGTTTTATGTTTTGGAGACGATATTCATCAATCCATAATCTGGAGCACCAATCACCATCAAATGAGAATAATCTTTGATGGACTGGGTCTGGGTGAAATTAGGAAAGCCGATTGATCCAAACCTCATGGAACTATGTAGTCTGTAGACTAGTCGGTCAACTAAACTAGTCATTAGTCAATTTTTCAATACTTCAATTTCAAAGACTAAGTTCATATGATAAATCATAATTTATAAACTCATGGTCTGAATGCCTGATCACTTCTGATTCTGAATCTCTGATAGTCTATTAGTCTCATTGACATATTAATATATTATATTATTAAATTTATTATTCATTATTTCATTACTCATTAGTTCTTCACATATTGTTCATTTTTAAATAATTTTTAATAATTAATATTTGAGTTAATATTTGTTCGATTATTTCATTCTTACATTCTATTTGAATGCTAATTGTCATTTCACATTTCACATAATCACATTTGTCGTAATCTTGATTGTCGAGTTTGAGAGTTGATCAAGTCAAACCTTGTTACTCCATACAGGTGCTTTCGTTCATTTTCTTGTCAAATTGTGTTATTATTCTAATCAATATTGATTTGTATGATGTTGCCTAAAAAACATTTGTCGGGAAGTGAAAAAAGGAAAAAAAGAAAACGAGCTGAACAGTTCATAGAATCCCAAAAAGGAGCTATTGATAAATTTGTTAAAGTAGTAGGCCCTTCTAGTGAGAATCTTGAGGAATTAGGTGAGGGTAATTTTGAACAACCAGAACCAGTGCAAAATATAAGTGATGAGATTCATATTAACGAGGATGAGGATGAGGATGTTGTTGATTTCAATGAGCATGATCATGTACCAAATACATCCAATTTAGAAAATTTGATGAGAGATGATCAATCAATCCCTTTGTTTGATATTTATGATCCTAGAATTTGGGATAATATTGATAACAAAACAAGGGATATTTTAGTTGAAAAGGGGCCTCAAATGGAAATGAATCTTGTGTTTCCTTTAGACAATGCTTCTCGACATTTTTCATATTCTTTTTATTCTAGAAGAATGAGTAATGGCGAGATTAAAGAAAGAAAATGGTTGGTTTACTCTAAACATGTGGATAAAGTATATTGTTTTTGTTGTAAGTTGTTCAAATCTAATAGCAAACAAAGTGCATTGACAAATGATGGATTTAGAGATTGGAAGCACCTTAGTGAAAGACTCAAAGAACATGAGAATAGTGTTGAACATATAACTAATATGAGTACTTGGAATGAACTAAGAGCAAGATTGAGCAAAAATCAAACAATTGACAAAGATTTGCAACAAGAAATTACAAAGGAGAAAGAACGTTGGAGACATGTTTTGATTAGAATAATTTCTGTTGTGAAATGTCTTGCTAAAAAAAATTTGGCTTTTAGAGGATCAAATGAGAAGCTTTACCAAATTAGTAATGGTAATTTTTTGGGATTAATTGAGATGATTGCTGAATTTGACGTGATAATGCAAGATCATATTAGGCGCATTCAAAATCATGACATCCATCGTCATTATCTTGGTCACAAGATTCAAAATGAGTTGATATCTCTTTTGGCCCATAGTGTCAGAAGTTCTATCATAGAGATCATCAAAGAGGCAAAATATTTTTCTATAATCCTTGATTGTACTCGGATGTGAGCCACCAAGAACAAATGAGTTTGATAGTACGATGTGTGAATATGTCAAGCAACAAAATAAAAGTAGAGGAGTACTTTTTAGAGTTCTTGAAAGTAGATGACACATCCGATTTGGACTTTTCAGTGAATTATTGGATGCATTTAAGTCTCTTGGTCTTAATGTTAATGATGTGAGAGGTCAAGGTTATGACAATGGTTCTAATATGAAGGGAAAGCACCGAGGGGTTCAAAAGCGATTACTTGAAATAAATCCAAGAGCTTTATATATGCCATGTGCTTGTCATAGTCTTAATCTTACTCTTTGTGATATGGCGCATTCTTGTGTTAAAGCTGTTTCATTTTTTGGAGTTGTGCAACGTATATATGTATTATTTTCAAGTTCTCCAAAAGATGGAAGGTTTTACTTGATAATGTTTCGGTTTAACTGTGAAATCATTGTCCAATACTCGTTGGGAGAGTCGAATAAAAAGTGTTAAACCTATTAGGTTTCAATCTCCTCAAATAAGATTGGCATTGGTGGAATTATCTAGATCTTGTGATGATGCCAAGTCAAAGAGTGAGGCTGAAAGTTTGGCTAGTGCACTTGAGAGTTTTGAATTTTTACTTGGCATGGTTATTTGGTATGATATTTTATATGCTATTAACATGGTGAGTAAAAAGTTGCAGTCTAAATCTATGTGCATTGATGCTACCATGAAGCAAGTAGAAGGTGTTATGGTTTATTTTGAGAAATATAGAAATGAAGGTTTTGTCTCTAGTATGAATATTGCCAAAAGTCTTGCCCAAGAGATGAATGTGGAGCCTACATTTCCAACTAAACGTCGTATTATTAGGAAAAGACAATTTGATGAAATTGATCATGATGAAGAAATACAATCAGTTGAGGAGTCTTTTAAAGTTAATTACTTTCTTGTTGTTGTGGATATGTCAACTACTTCGTTGAAAAATAGATTTGAGCAATTAACAAAATTTGAAAGTATATTTGGATTTTTATTTGATTCGAATAAGTTGAGGTCATTAGATGATGATGAACTGAAAGAATGTTGCACTAATTTCACATCTACTTTTTCTCATGATAATGTGTTGGATGTGGATTTACATTATTTTTTTTCTGAATTAAAAGTATTGCAATTGACTTTACCAAATGAGTCAATGTCAGCGATTGAAATTCTTGAATTTGTCAAAGCAGCAGACTGTTATCCTAATGTTTCAATTGCTTATCGAATCTTATTGACCATGCCTGTGACTGTAGCATCAGCTGAGAGAAGTTTTTCAAAGTTAAAATTATTGAAAACCTACTTGAGGTCATCAATGTCACAAGAAAGGTTGAGTGGTCCGGCTATTTTATGTGTTGAAAAGGAAATGTTGGATAATATTAATCTTGATACTATAATTGATGATTTTGCATCTAGAAATGCACGAAGAAATATTTTTTCATGATCAATTCGTTTGTTTGTTAGTGCAGTTATGTCGTTGATGTTCTTTGGTTACTTGTTGTTTGTTGCGGGTAGTCTTTGTTTTGTTCTTCTTGCTAGTCTTTGCTTTTGTTGTTCTTTGCTAATCTTGTTTTTGTTCTTCTTTGCTAGTCTTTGTTTTGTTGTTTCTTTGCTAGTGTTGTTTTGTTGTCTTTGCTATTGCTATGTTCCCACTACTGTTTCAATAAGTTTGCTTTTGTTGACATTTGTAACATGGTTGTTAGATACTATTATGATAGTTACAACCTTAATATTTTTTTGAGTATGTTATGACTTGGGTCAGTTATGTATAAATATTAATTTTTGTTATTAAATAAGGGCCCTTTCTTGAGCTTCGCCCTGGGCCAATCAAATGCTAAGAACGACCCTGTGAATTGTTGTGCTACGTGGTTAATGATATGATTTACATGAGATGATGATTACTTGATGAAATATTATAATTGAAATATAACATGCTAATAAAATGATGATTTTTATGATGTGATGTTATACTAGAATTATAACATGCTATCCATGATTAGAATGGAAACAATGGTCTTTCATATAATAATTATTATATGAGTTATATTAAATGATGAGGTATGAGAGTCATGATATAATTGGGTTATGTGGATGGTGGTTTGATGATAGGTTAAAATGTGGAAATAACATGCTACACATATTGGAATTGAGAATCATATTTTATTTGATATATGTTATTTTATGATGATTTATGAAGAATAATGTTCTATGTGACTATTGATAGAATTTGATTTACGGTTAAGGATTATTCCATGAAATTATATATTGTGAGTATGACATGATACATACATATTTTATTTGAGCATAATGTCATGCCATGACATTGCATCTTTAGTAGCTTACTAAATCTTTATGACTTACTCTGTTTACTTTGTTTTCCTTAGATTCGAGCCGAGCTAGTAATTCGAAGGAATCCGCCGAGTCTACGATAGAAGGGTGATTTTTATGAAGGTTGCTACTATTAATATATTTTTTTGACCTTGGTTTATTTGGAAAGGACGTTCGGGAAGTGAAGTTATATAAACTTCATTTTGGGTAGTAAGAATTGTGTTATTGAATTGGTACTTGTATTTATTAAACTATTACTTAGTCTTTTGTGCGCTGACAATTGTTAATCGTGCCATGTTGATATTATTATATTATTTATATCCATCTCAAGTATTCATTATTGTTGTTTATTTTGTACTCCGGTATGTTTAGCCGTAGAGTGTGTAGACTAGAGTTGTAGACTTAGTTTAATGTTGGGTTCCGGCTGTAACATCGCCAATGACTTGGATATATTATTGTTTATAAATTGTAACAGGTGGTTTTATTGTACGTATCTAATGTTGCGTCACGTGTTTTGAATTTTTGGGCCGAGAGATTTATTATCTCTTAGGTTATTTTATTTTTCGGAGGTTGTTAGCTCGGGTTCCATTATGATTATTAGCTTCCGCATTTGTTGAGTCGTTGGCGTATCGTTGTTATAGCCTTACCCTTTGCTTGTTATTTGTGTGTTCTGACGGCATGACCTTGGAGTCTCGTATTGGGATCCGGGTCAGGTCATCACACCCAACCAGGCCCAGAAACCAAATTTTCATCCAAACACACCGCTTAAAAGGCCAGCCAATGATCGCTTTGTGATCGCCTTTCCGAAAAATAACCAAATTCATGGCCCAAAATGCCTTTGAGCAAGAGGCCAATCAAATCCTCAACTCTGAAGCTAATCCATCCTAAATACTATACCCTAACCTAGTTGCAACCTATAGCTCTGTTTCAATCGGTTATAACGTGATCTGGGTCTAGGACAGAACTCCTTGCTAAAGATACATAAAATTATCAAAAGATAAATGTTAAGTAGGGTCCATAAGCCTATGATACTTGGCAATAAACTCTGGATCATGACTCTTCTTTTGTCCATTAGAGTCATCCTTTTTTTCTTTGAGCATACTCATTTCTGTCTCCCACAAAAAGTATCTCCCAATCAAGTACGTCTGGGGCTGTCCCTAGTTAATTTCTTCAGAAACGTTCCCGTCATACAAAATATGGTTGATCAAATTCATCCTGGGGCTTCTCCCGCCAAACTAATTGAATACATAAAGGCTCATCATCTCTAGAAGTAGCTATCATTTCCATCTCTGCCTGAAGGAACGAAGAAGCTACAAAACCGTGATCCCTAAAAAATAAGTGGCTTATCTTTGCATGCATCGAAAGACTTGCTCCCTATAAGGTAAAAGCTCGCTAGGTTGAAAACCCAAAAGGACAGCCTAGGCAAAAGTTAGAGCATAAAATAAATAAATAAAAAAAGAGCAAAGCAAAAAAAAAAAAAAAAAGGTGGTCCCTCCGAGGCATCAATTAGTAGAGCTCACTAATCTTGATTAAGTTCCTCTTTTGAATGATGCACTAGTCAAAATATTGAAAAGTGACCCAACACTTCATTCACCTTCATTTCAAATATCACCATCAACTCCTATACACATAACTCTTCAAAGCCAACCAGAAGCCACATCTCAAGCTCTTATATTACATTTCCATCACCTTACTTTATCTTGTCTTAACATGTTTAAGAAACAGATGATACACATGCACATTCAAAAGTCTTTTTAAGAAGAAAAAGAAAGTTTCATTCACATGCTTGCATCTTTTGTTTGCATCCTTTTACTGCATCTTATCAGGTCTTCTGCCGCATCAGCCCTTGAAAAATGTTCTACCAACATCTCGCCAAGAACCACCTCCAAAGATCCTCAGCAGCATCATCAAAAGTTACATAAGCCGATCATCGACAGCATTTTGTCGCCACATTTCATAATCATCGCTTCTCCTATGCTGGGATAAACATTTACAAAAAAACAAAAAAAGCATGCATAAGAAAAATGTGCATGCTCAGCAAAGAAAATTTTCCAGCTAAAGCCGAAAATGCAGCAGCAAAGAAAATTTTTCCAGCTGAAGCCGGAAATGTAGTAGCAAAAAAAAAAATTCCAGTTAAAGCCGGAAATGCAGCAGCAAAGAAAAAGTTTCCAGCTAAAGCCGAAAATGCAGCAACAAAGAAAAATTTTCCATCTAAAGCCGGAAATGCAGCAGCAAAGAAAATTTTTCCTGCTGAAGCCGGGAAATGCAGCAAAAGAAGAAAATTTCTAGCCAAGGCCGGAAATAGCAGCAAAAGAAAATTTCCAGCTAAGGCCAGAAATTGTAGCAGCAAAAGGGGAAAAGATTTTCGGCAAAAGTCGAAACTACAGCAAAAGAAAAAATCTCTAGCAAGTGCGGCGAGCGCATACAAATACAAGTGCGGTAACAAAAGCAGTAAAGTAGCAAGTGCGAAAGCGGCGGCCCAGGATGGTCGCAAGGGCAAAGCAAAGGTAAGAAAAGGAAGGTATTTTTCCTTTTCTGTGCATTTGTGTTTGGAAACTTTCCCTTAAGGGGCACGCAACCCCATATCAGAGGGAAAGACTTTGTTCTCCGCCGAAGACTGAGTTCCTGAGGAGGCATTGCATTCCAGACATTTATGGTTGTGTTGGAAACTTTCCCTTAAGGGGCAAGCAACCCCGGATCACAGGGAAATGTTTTGTTCTCCGACGAAGGCTGCGTTCCTGAGGAGGCATTACATTCCAGCAAAGTATGAACTACGTTCGGTCTGATTCCTTGGATGAGGATACGTAGGCAGCCTATTTCGGTAGGCGCGACCATCGCAACACTTGTTAGATAGCATTGCAGCACTTGTTAGATAGCATTGCATCACTTGTTTGTTTAGCATCGCATCACATGCATCGCAACATTTGACTTTTGGTAATGCGATGAATATCTCATTTTGCGTTGCGATGCAATGGATATTGCATCCGTCTTCTTAGTAATGCGATGGATATCGCATTTAGCGTTGCGATGCAACGGATATTGCATCCATTTTTTTAGTAATGCGATGGATATCGCATTTAGCATTGCGATGCAATGGATATTACATCCGTCTTTTGGTAAATGCAATGGATATTGCATTAAGTTTTGTGGCGACGTAATGGATATTGCATTTAGTGTTGCGATGCAATTGATATTGCATCTGTTTTCTGCAATAATGCAATGGATATTGCATTAAGTTTTGTGGCAACGGAATGGATATTGCATTTAGTGTTGCAATGCAATGGATATTGCATCCGTCTTTTGGTAATGCAATGGATATTGCATTAAGTTTGTGGCGACGCAATGGATATTGCGTTCAGTGTTGCGATGCAATGGATATTGCATCTGTTTTCTGCGATAATGCAATGGATATTGCATTAAGTTTGTGGCGACGCAATGGATATTGTGTTTAGTGTTGCGATGCAATGGGTATTGCATCTGTTTTATGAGATAATGCAATTGATATTGCATTAAGTTTGTGGCGACGCAATGGATATTGCGTTTAAATGTTGCGATGCAATGGGTATTGCATTTTGATGTGCATTATTTTCACTAGGTTATAATGGATATTACAACTATCTTTCCGTGTAGCACTTGTTTGTTAGCACTGCAGCACTTGATCCCCAGCAAAGGTGAACTACGTTTGGTCTGATTCCTTGGATAAGGATACGTAGGCAACCTATTTCGGTGGGCACGACCATCACAGCACTTGTTTGTTAGCATCCCAGCATGCTTGTTCTAGCTAGGCCCGAACTACGTATGGTCTGATTTCCTTTATTAAGGGATACGTAGGAAGCCTACTTTAGTAGGTCCGACCATTAGAGCATTTAATTTGCATATCTGCTTAAAAACTACGATAACCTGCTATAACCGACTAAATATGTCTAGGATATGGAGGTTTGGTTTACATTATAAACTGTTGCATTATAATTGCTACCTATTAAATTTTTCTCCCTCGTTTTAATTGAACGAAATTGGAGAGTCTATTTCTTATCAACCATGTTCTTCTACTCAGTAAGCCACGGGTTACCCGTAGACTCCATCGTTGAAGGGCTCTGTAAACACCCCAATTTCGTACCCCTAGTACGTAACTTTGGCATGTGATATCAAGAATTGTTTAAACTTGACAAATGTCAAGTTACAGGGTTGAAAATGCAAAAGGAAAAGTAGGATGCATGAATAGTGAACTGCAGGGGGGAAGTGTCGAAAATTGGAGAAAAATCAATAGTTGGCGCCGCGCCCATAGTGCTGTTAGGCCGCGCCCAGGGTCCCAAACAGTGCATTTCGTTTAACGCATTGTGCAAATTATCAAGCACGCGGTACAAGCTGATGAAGCACACTCTCAACTATAAATATAGGTGCTCGGCCTCACTTTCAGGGACACAATTCATAAAGGCTTGAAGCCCGAAGAAACTCAGCGTTATTTTTACGTAGCGAGCGATCAGTGAGCGAGAGTGATTTTCCCCTCTTATAAAGCCTTGAAACTCTACCAAACCTCCTCCAAACACAAAACCAACCGGTTAAAGTGATCCCTAGCCCCCCAGTTAGGTATCCACCCTATTTCTCTGGTTCAAAAACCTCGGAAAGAGCCATTGCTCTGCCCGAGTAAAAAGGCCAAATTAGCCAGAAATAAGCCCTTGTTCTGCCCAAATTCCACTAGCAGCAAGCAAGCAAGTGTCAAAAAGCAAGCAGTTGCTCCACCCGTTTCTGGGTCCCAAAGAACTTTTCATGGCCGTTACTGCCGAATCGCATCAACCGTAGCAGCAGCAAAGCGGCAAAAAAAAAAAAAGACTCCATCTCCCTGAAGGACAGAACGAGCACACCATGCTCTAAAAGGTAAAGCCTTTAAGGGCATTTATTTATTAAAAAGTTCTTTTTTTAAATCTGGCCCAATGTAAAAATATAAGCCGTTGTGCTGCTCGGATTTAGTTAGGAAATACTATGTAAGAGAGCCATTATTATGACCAAATATTTTTTAAATATATTTGTAATTATTGGAAGGAGACGGCTGCAAGTCCGTAAATAATATAAATATGTATGTATTTGTAGGTAGTTAATGCTTTATTTATTTGTTAGATAAATATAACAAAAAACATACTTTAGCCAAAAACCGCTTTTGAGACCGAAAGGGCGAGTTGGGTGCCTAGCACCTTCCCAACTCGTAACTTAGCCTCCGAACCCATTTTTTGCAATCGGTGGCTTTCTTTTTTTGGTTTTCTTTATTTCTTCCTTAAAATAAAGATGACGACTCTATAAAACATTTTGGATCCAGTGGAGCGTCGCAACACTCCTTTCTTGCACTTTTCTGTTTTCCCCTAAAAAAGGGAGAATGAGAATGAAAGAGTGATGTATTCATATATCTTGGTATCCCCTAAAAAATGGATAACTTGATATAGAAAACCCAATGCACTCATAGTGATCCGAAATAGGCTATAAGGAAATTTTCATAAAATCCATAGTGGGACGCCGCAACATCTTTGCTTGCACTTTTCCGTTTTCCCTAAAAAAAGGGAGAATTAGAATAAAAGGGTGATGTATTCTTATTTCCTGGTATCCCCTAAAAAATGGATAACTTGATATAGAAAACCCAAAGCTCTCATATTGGACCAAAAATTCACTGAAGTTACCGAGGTGCATTCAATGTGCTATTTTAGACAGCACTCCTCTCGCACTTTTAATTTCGTCTTCCCCCTAAATAATGGAGGATGGAATGAGAGCAGTGGTGTCCCGTTTCCGCACATACGCGCACCCCTATCCAAGGGCGTGTGGGGCGCGGGCGCAGTTTGGGCGACCCACAGGCCTACAATGCTTTCATATCCCAGTTACTTACACTGGCTAAGATTATGCTAACACAGTCTTGTGTTTTGGACTACTTTCGATGGGGCAAAAATATGATTAGCTCCCAAAATCACACAATAAATCTCACATTGCACCCCAACCTACGGAGTGTCTCACTTCCATACCTTATTTTTCTATTTGTACCACTTTGCCCCCTTCCGTCTATGGGTGTTGAAAATAGTAACGGAAAATGGTATGTGCATGTTACATGAAGATTATTTTGATCATTTTTCTTGGGGTGCAAAACGAGATTTGGTTATAACTTCATTATTTAGTTACCCATTTAGCATTTAAAATATGTTTTTAAATAAAAATAATAAATAATTTTTTTCAATAATCCAAAAATAATTATATGATCAATTTACAATTCCCCCCGCAAAGTATCCACCAAATCGCATAGTACATCATAACCTAAGGTTTGTCCCATAATGGTATGTGATACTACATTTTTT
This sequence comes from Codonopsis lanceolata, assembly GCA_013146195.2. Taxonomy (NCBI): domain Eukaryota; kingdom Viridiplantae; phylum Streptophyta; class Magnoliopsida; order Asterales; family Campanulaceae; genus Codonopsis; species Codonopsis lanceolata. The sequence continues at coordinate 42,232,427 of CM028377.1, forward strand.
TTTCCATTTTCCACCATACCCTTGACGAACGTTAGAAAATTCAATTTGAATAGCATGTGATCTTTCATGTTCAGGGCAAAAAGGACATTTCCCTTATCTGGTTAAAGAGTAAATGTATTAAAAGGAAAAACCCTAATCTCACATCATCTCATTCTCTCATCTCCTGGTGCAATCCCATCTTCGACTCCATCACAATAGCTGCCATCTCCATCCCTTCCATAGAAGCCACCATCTCCAGCCTAAACCCTTCCCACTCCAGTCACTCCTATTACAGCTATGGTGCCTACCTCTTTTGATTTTAGCAAAATTACATCTTCGATCTCCCTCATTCTGTCCCCTGCAAAAGTCATGCCTGAAGTAGCAATGATCTAGAGTATACTTACTAAAACACCTTATAAAAACATGAGATTAACAAAAAACTAATAAAGTTTTAGTGTCTCAACTGAGTAAGGGTATTTTTACCATTTTAGAAAATATTGGGCGATATTTGTAACGATCATGATATGTGGGGGAAACAGATAAAAAAATCAAAATACAAGACGAAATGAATAGAATTAAAAAATGTAGGTTCTAACTTTAAAATAGGTACAAGTCGAGCGATCAAACTATTATTTAATTATTCATGAATAATTAATTAGTCTATGACAAATTTACTCTTTTGGCCTTAATTAATGGTGAGTGATTTATTATATTTATGATTTTTTTTTTCCAATCATTATTGTTTGGTATGGAAAATTTACGTGTATTGTCCTTAATTAAAGGATGAATGATGTATTAAGTTAAGGGGTAGGTTTATCCATACATTAAGTTCTAAGAGACAACCTAGACTTTTATAGGTAGTTAGATTAGATTAGATTAGATTAGATTAATGGTGAGTGATTTATTATATTTATGACTATTTTTTTCCAATCATTATTGTTTGGCGTGGTAAATTTACGTGTATTGTCCTTAATTAAATGATGGATGATGTATCAAGTTAAGGGGTAGATTTGTCAGTATATTAAGTTCTAAGAGATAACCTAGACTTTTATAGGTAGTTAGATAGATTAGATTAAATTAGATTAGATTAGATATATAAAGAAAAAGTAAAAGAGTTGGATAAAAAACTTGTGGGTCCATAGTAAAAAAAAGGTCCAAAATCATAAAATCTAATCACCAAAATAATGTGGGAAAACAAACTCTAAACTTCATTTGAAGCTTCTATCATGGCTCAAATCTCTTCTAAACAAACTCTCAAACATGAACAACAATATGCCAATAAATTCCAATGAAAAATAATCCTTTAGGCTTGCTAATACTCCACTTCCTTCTCTCACTTTGTTTATTTTAAGAATTTTCCGAGCATTTTGTTGAGGCTTTGAATTAGAATCTTACTCCTCTACGCTCGAGAGGTAGCAAAAGCTACATAGTATCCAAACTAGATAGTAAATGTTGGATATGTGCATGATTTTTATGAGATCTATACATGTCACTAGGTTTACTCATATTCTCAATCCAATGGACGAACCTACTTAGTTTTGCGCCCCCTCTCCCCCCTCCCAAAAAAAAAGAAAAAGAAATACAAAAAATGAGGAAATAAAAGGCGATGTGGACTCTAACAAACTTTAGAGTTTGTTCTCCATTTTGATTTGAGAGACCCTAAACGTAACACTCAAATCGCTGAACATAGCACCATTTAATGCCTTTGGGCTTGTTTGATTTAACTTATTGATATGTGCTGATGACTCATTACTTATTACTTATGACTTATGACTGATGACTAATAACTGGTGATGTTTGATTTAACTTTTTAAGGGTATGTTTGAATTATAACTTATGACTGATGACTAATCAATACTTTTAAAAAGCTAAATCAAACATCACCAGTTGTTAGTCATCAGTCATAAGTCATAAGTAATAAGTTATTAGTCATAAGTAATACATCATCAGTAATAAGTTATTAGTCATAAGTAATAAGTCATCAGCACATATCAATAAGTTAAATCAAACAAGCCCTAAAAGTACTGATTAGCTTTCATAAGTTAGTGTGTGTGTGTTTGATTAATAAGTTGAAATATTACTGAAATCAAATATAAAGACTAAAATAGCATTATCACAAAATGTGATTTACATTAATAATAATAATAATAATAATAATAATAATAATAATAATAATAATAATAATAATAATAATAATAATAATAATAATAATAATAATTTTAATCATATTATTATCATTATCATTTATCATATTATTATCATTATCATTTATTATATTTATTATTATTATTCATTATTATTATTATTATTATTATTATTATTATTATTATTATTATTATATTATTATTATCATTTATTATTATTATTATTATTATTATTATTATTATTATTATTATTATTATTATTATTATTATTATTATTATTATTATTATTATTATTATTATTATTATTATTATTATTATTATTATTATTATTATTATTATTATTATTATTATTATTATTATTATTATTATTATTATTATTATTATTATTATTATTATTATTATTATTATTATTATTATTATTATTATTATTATTATTATTATTATTATTATTATTATTATCATTTATTATTATTATTATTATTATTATTATTATTATTATTATTATTATTATTATTATTATTATTATTATTATTATTATCATTATCATTATCATTATGATTATTATTATTATTATTATTATTATTATTATTATTATTATTATTATTATTATTATTATTATTATTATTATTATTATTATTATTATTATTATTATTATTATTATTATTATTATTTTATTATTATTATTTTTATTATTTTTATCACTTTTTATTATCACTTTTTATTATTATTATTATCACTTTTTATTATTATCACTTTTTATTATTATTATTATTATTATTATTATTATTATTATTATTATTATTATTATTATTATTATTATTATTATTATTATTATTATTATTATTATTATTATTATTATTATTATTATTATTATTATTATTATTATTATTATTATTATTATTATTATTATTATTATTATTATCACTTTTTATTATGTTATTTGATCACGCAATTTTGGTGGTGATCTAGTCTTGTTGTCCACGTGTAAAACAGGAGTGGCGCGGTCTTTGCATGCTCGTCCTTGTCCCGTCTTCTAGTTACCTGCACAAGATAAATGGTAAACGTCGTTAAGGAGTCGGGGTGGCCCGACTAGAACCCTTCGGCGTGAGAATAAGGTTTCCGGTGGAAATAAGTAATAAATGTGTCGTTGTATTAAATGGTCCGATAAGAGGTTGTGATAAGAGAGTTTGGATATTTGAAAATTGACTTGTCATTTACAAATAATGAATGTCCCCTATTTATACCTGATTTTTCTGATGACGTGGCGGCTCTTCGTTGGGGAACAGGTTACGGCGGGTATTAAATGCACTGGAGGCTTTATCAGAAATAAGTGGGCTGACCGCTGTCAGAGGGTTGGTGGTTGCGTGCAGCGGCTTTACTGGGTCTTGGGAACCTTACACCGAGGCCGAGCGGTCTGAGGACAGTAGGATCTGGTTGCCGAGGCCGAGGGCTTTGAAAGCCACTCTTGTTGCCGAGGCCGAGGATATTGAAAGCCACAGGTTTTATTTGCTCCTTATCTTCGACGAGCTCGCATTGGCCCGGCTGCCTTTCTGAATCTGTTAATGGTTTCCATAGTGGGGCCCGTAATTATGCCGGTGATGGTTTCAACGGTTTCATCCTTTCAGTGGCCCCCTACTTTTTGGTCGCTCGCTGTCGTAAGGCCAAGAATTATTTTCTCTTGAATTCCTGATGGTGAGAACTTGATGTCGAGGTTGGTTTCAGGGTTTAAGCCGAGGGCTGAAGAAGATAATGGGGCGCTTTTTGGGAATCCGTCCAATCAGGACGGTTGTCTTTTCGGGCTGACACGACATTAAATGCAAGTTTTGGCGGCTTTTCGGGTTTCGTTTGGGCAACTTTTCGAATTTCGAATTGTCTTTAATGCCGCCCTTTTTTCCCAAATTCAGATAAATCCAGGGCGTACAGTGTCGTTTCAGATGTTTTTAAGAGAAAACACGCGGGTTGACCCCGCAGGCAAGGGTGCCCCATCTTGATGCAACGTCGTTGCAGGGGGTATAAAGACCTTTTTTTTTTTTTTTTTTTTCCATTTTTCACTTTTCACCGTTTTCACTTTCTCACTGTTCCTCTGACTAAGATTTGGCGATTTCCGACGATACTTCCGGCCATCCTTCCCGTTTAATCCTGTTGTCTGCATCCGTAAGTTTGCTCTCCTTTCCTCTTTTTGCTTTTTTCTGGTGGCTTTTATTGTCACCGGTTTCTATTCTCCGGTTCGTTATTCCGTCTGGGGTGCCTTTTCTCCTGCTTGCTTAATTTTCCGGCTTCTCTTTGGTTTTTTTCAGGCGTGTTTCTGCTTGTTTTGTTGATTTCTCTGGCGTCCTTTCCAGCTTCATCTCTTGGTATAGTATTTCTTTCCTTTTCTTGTTTAGAGTATGTCTCGTAGATTCATTTTTCCTGTTTTTTCTTCTTCTTCTTCTAGTAGCTCCTCCATGGAGCTGATAGATTACTGGAATAGGGTAATTCGTATACCCGTGTTAATTAGGAGTCCTCTTCTTCCCCTTCTTAGTAACGTGGTCGAGGCTTCGGTTTTGGCCGAGGACTTTCCTGGTGTGTCTCCTCGTGCCGAGGATCTTTCTCGTGCCCTAGTACCCTTTCGTAGTGTGAACAGCCCTCTTCCCAAGGTTCCTTCCGAGGTCTCGGCTAGTCCTGATGCCTTGAGGAGCAGGATTTAAGCGAGTCTAGGGGGGATGTACTAAGTGATGACGAGGCGAAGTGCGTCCTCGCGACCGTGCGAGAGGTATTGAGGTGAGTGTTTGTTTGGTCGAGGAGAGAGTGGTAGACACCACTGTTCATGTGGAGACGACTGTGGGCCCTCTAAGCTCGGGTACCTCTTCGTCGTGCTCGATTTCCTCTGTAGACTCTGATGACGAGGGCCCGTTTCTTGAGTCAGTTTTCGGGAAATCTCTGCGTGGGGGTCCTATGTACAGGCAATGTCAGGGTAGGTGGGTAGCGGTTACTCCTCGGCAAGCGAGGTTTTCTCCTTGCGAGCTCTGGAGTGAAGGTTAGCATACATTGGAAATTCGGTGATGAAGTTTTTTCTGCTCCGGATTATCCTTCTAGCACCCTTATGAGGGTGTTCGCGAGCAAAGACCGTATTGCGTTAAGTCTGATTGCTCAATTTTTCACCAGGGAGAGAGTCCTGCACTTCCGTCAGATTGAAAGAAACCTGTACTGTCGGCAACTTAGAAGAATGGCGAGCGGTGCTGAGGCTTCTGTGTCTGGGCGAGCCGACAATGATGGTGAGAAGGTACCTCGTTTCTTGAGGCCTTTTGAGAATAAGATAAGCTCGTCAGATGTAGAAGAATGGTCTCAGGTGTATGGTTCCAACTTTTTTCGGGGTTTGGTCCCTGATGCTGGCTTGGGCATTTCTGAGCTGCGCAGTCTTCGTAGCTACGTGGACTTTTATTCAAGTCTTTTCGAGTCGTCGGGGCTGCGTCTACCTCTCGACCCCTTTATCTGCAAATTTCTGACCCAAACGATATCCTTCCCCTTGGATCTCACTCGCAACCTTACCCGAGCGCTGGTCAGCTCCATAATATGTACCCGATCGAAGGGGTTCGAGCCGACACTCTCGCTCTTCTGCTACTACTACAAAGTCAGTATTTCGATGAATTAGCTGACTGTTTTGAGGCATGCGGAAGGGTTTCCCTTGCTGGCTAGCTTCGGCAACAAGGATCATAGGTGGTCGGAGAAGGTCCTCCTGGTGGAGTCAAGCCGAGGGTGGAATTTTGAGGATCCTGAGGGAAAACCCCATGGTCTTTTGAAGACAAAGAGTTTGAGTGCTGCCGATGAGGTCGTGAAGAGCGCTATCGAGGCCCCTTTGTTCAGCGCTGGAGGGGAGCAGGTTCATTCCTATAACTGGAAGGCCATAGTTGGGGACGAGGGCCTGCTGTCCAAGTTCTGGGTTTCGGCGGCCAGCGTCGAAGGGGTAGTGTGAGGTTCCCGTGGTGTGCCCCCATGCCCCGCGCGCCCTTGGATAAGGGTGCGCGTACGTGCGGATGCGGGACACCACTGCTCTCGTTCCACCCTCCCTTGTTTAGGGGAAGACGAAATCAAAAGTGCGAGAGGAGTGCTGTCTATGTTAGCACGTTTGAATGTGCCTCAGTTGCCTTGAGTGGATTTTGTATCCAACATGAGAACTTATGGTTTCCCGCATCAAGTTATCCCTTTTTTAGGGGATACCAGGATATGAGAATGCATTACCCTTTCATTCCCATTTTCGCTTTTTTAGGGGAAAATAGAAAAGTGCAAAAAAGGATATTGCGACGCCCCCACTATGGATTTTATTAAAATAGCCTTATGGCCCATTCAGATCACTAAGGGAGCTTAGGGTTTCCCGCATCAAGTTATCCCTTGTTTAGGGGATACCAGGATATGGGAATACATCACCCTTCCATTCTCATTTCTCCCTTTTTTAGGGGAGAACGGGAAAGTGCAAAGAAGGAGTGTTGCGAGGCCCCACTGAATCTGAAAGTTTTAGAGTCGCCATCTTTATTTTAAGGCAAATAAAGCAAAACCAAAGAAAAGAAAAATAAACCAGAGAAAAAGAAAACGGGTTCGGAGGCTAAGTTACGAGTTGGGAATGTGCTAGGCACCCAACTCGCCCTTTCGGTCTCAAAAATGGTTTTTGGCTGAAGTATGCTTATTGTTATATTTATTTCGCAAATAAACACAGTATTAAAAGACAGGAAATTAAAACAAATACATCCATGGCTACATTATTTACGGACTCGCAGCCATTTCCTTATAATAATTACAGACATATTTAAGAATATTTGGCCATTATAACGACTCTTTTACATAATATTTCCTATTCTAATCCGGACAGCACAACGGCTTATATTGGCTACATTGTGCCGGATTTAAATAACAACTTTAAAAAAATAAAAAGACAAAAAGTAAATAAATACAATAAATAGCGCCCTTAAAGGTTTTACCTTTTAGAGCGGCGGTGTGCTCGCTCTGTCCTTCAGGGAGAGGGAGTCTTTTGTTGTTTGTTGTGTGGTTGTTGTTTTGATTTGGGCAGAATGACTGCTTATTTATGAGAGTTTGGGCTTGTCAACTCGGGCAGAGTGACAGCTTATTTGGGTAGGTTTTGGCCTTTTTGGTTGGGCGGAACCACGGCTTAGTTTTTTGATTTTTCAGCTCGTTACTCTGGCAGAGTAACGGCTTACTTTAGGATTTTTGGGCCGGGGAAGTGAGGTGGATACCTAACAACTAAGCTAGGGATCACTTATAACCTATGGGTTTTTGTTTTGGCGGAGTTTGGACGGGGTTTAGAGATTCTAGGGGCTTCCACTCACCTATCTCGCACCTCTCGTACTAATAGTATCGGCAGAATAACAACAGAGCTTCGCTGCGATTTTTAATCGCGGAGGAATGAGCACTGGAATGAGAGGCCGAAGGCTTCTATTTATAGTGGGAGAGCAGGACTCGTCGGTCATTCTTGGATTTGTTCATCATGCTTCAGCCAGTTGTACCGCGAGCTTCAGACTTTGTACCTTCCGGCTTCTGAGAGACGCAACAGTGAATGGCTTGGTTCCACCAAGGAGACCCTTGGTGCGGCACCAAGCAGCCTTTTCAACTTTCGTTTTTTGCACTTTCACCCCCTGCAGTTCACTGTTTCGCGCATCCTGCTTTTCATTTCGCATTTTTGACTCCTGTAACTTGACATTTGTTAAGTTTTAACAGTTCTTGATATTTTATTTCAGTCACATACCAGGGGTACGAAATTGGAGTGTCTACAGAGCCCCTCAACGATGGAGTCTACGGGTAACCCAAGGCTTACTGAGTAGACGAACATCGTTGATAAACAATAGACTCTCCAATTTCGTTCATTTAAGAACGGGAGAATGCAATTGGTAGCAGTTATAATGCACAGTTAACATGCTATCCAAACTCCATAACCTAGACATTTTTAGTCGGGTATAAAAAATTATCGCAGTTTTAAGTAGATATGAATTTAATGTGCTCTGATGGTCGGACCTACTAATGTAGGCTGCCTACGTATTCCCCATTAAAGGAAATCAGACCAAACGTAGTTCAGGCCAAAAAACCTAAACTACAACTAAGTGAGGATGTCATGTTCTTCGGGTCAAACCCGATCGAGAACACAACGGAAAAAGATTTTTGTGTTTTTCGAAAAAGTCGTATTCTTCCGGTCCGAAACCGTTGTCAAATATGGTATGAATATTTGAATGTTTTTCTGCCACCACATTTCAACCGGTCAATACCTTGTCGTTGAAACATGTTAAGAAGAATTTTCAAAGTTGTGTCTCCGGCCTTTGTTTCCAAACATAACCAGAAAACTTTCAAATATCCAGAAAACTGCACTCGACCGATAAAGATCCGTCGCCGAGCACGGCAAAGTAATCACTCTTCAAGTATTTTCGAAAATTGTGATGTGGAAAACATTCTTTTTCCTTCCTTTTTTTTCTCGCTCTCTTTGTTTTTTTTAATATTCCTTTTTTTTTTGTTTTTTTTGAAATATTCCTCTCTTTTTTGGTTGTTGAAATATTCTTCTTTTTTTGTATTTTTGAAATAATCCTTTTTTTTTAAATCAAAACTCATTTTGAAAAGAGTTTTTTTTTAATATTTATTTTGAAAACAAAAGCAAACTTTTTTTAAAAAAAAACTTTCCTTAAAAGGAAATTATTCTAAAGTTAAGGTAAGAATACTGTACCTGACTTACCCTTTTGCGCCCGGGTGGCTGCCGCGGATTCGGCTGATCTTAGCATTTCTTCCACTCTTGCTGGGGAATTTATTCTTTTTTTTTTATTTTTCCCTTTTCTTTTTTTTCTCTTCTTTTTTTTCTCTTTTTTTTTTGACCCGCTGGGGATATTATTTTCTTTGTCCTCCGGTGAATGGTTATCAATTTTGGTTAACAAGATTAACTTTGTTAACTTTCCGTTAGGCTCAGGGACCATTTTGGAAACTTTGAAATCTGAGGACTGAAGTGTCGCAGCTTCAAACTTTGGAGGGGGGAAAGGGAAAATTCCCTTTTTCTCCCCTTATTATGGACGGGAGTGTGAGGGAGAGAAGCTACTGCTTCTCTTTTTCTCTTTTCTTCTTTCTTTACTTTGCTCCGTCGCCATTGTTGCTGCTGCTTGCTCCCTTTTTTTTTCCTTTATTTTCGCTCATTTTCTCGATTTTCTTTCGTCAATTTCAGTGTTTTACTTAGCAGATGGCATCTTCTTCACGATCCAGGAAGGGGAAGGCACCGATGCACCCAGAATCTGGCGAGAGGAGGAGAGAACCTCCTATCTTGGTTCGGAATAAACTCAATTACCGGTACTCTACGAATGACTGGGGCAACATTCTGCGGGATCGGAACACTCACGTGTCCAATTTTCCTTGTACCACTGTAAGATTTTTCTTTTTTCTCGAAATTTTCCTGGCTATGTTTTAGATCTGCTAAATTTCTGCACTGTTTGGAACCTTTGGAGCACTTCTGACTTTATTAGTGATACACATGCATGTCCTATTTGTGCCTAAATGATGTAATTAAGTGATAATGTGTGAAATTTATATGATTTATTTTTGCGATGCATGATTTGAACTAGTGATCACTATTTGACCCTACTATGCATGATTTATATTCTAAATGCAAATGAGACTATATGATGCATGTTTTATCCTAAATCACATTTTTGCATGCAATAGAATCGCGAAACGGAATATTCGGAGTACAAATTAAATTTTTCCGAAACGCATTTCGGGCATATTTTCGGATAAAAACAGGACAAAACATATATTTTTCATGCCCTTAGATTTATTTTTCAAGCATGCAACTGCTGTAGGGGTATAGTAAATGCCACAAAGATATTTATTTTGATGATCGGTGATACTTTATCTCCTTTTTAGCGTACCCCTATGGCATCTTATTGGACAATGAAATGCACATAATGAATGTATGAATTATTCTACTTAATGCAAATGCAATGCAGAACAAGTATAAGATGATACATGAATGTTTTTATATTTTATTATACACATGGAAAATGCAGTCCTAATATGCATTTTTAAGATGCAAAATTAATTATGTATATGCAAAATAAATTACACATAAAAATTGTTTTTTTTTTGTTTTTTGTTTTTTGTTTTTTTGTAAAAGAATACAGTATGTATGTACAACATGTAGATTCCTACGTTTGTTTTTTTTTGTTTTTTTGTTTTTATGTAAAAGAATGATGTTTATTTTTATGTAAATTTATGTACATGTATGAAAATGGTATGTGACAATTTAAAGAATTATTTATTTTCTTTTTGTTATGAACAAGATTTATTTATTTATTATTTTTTTTATGCTAAAAAGAATTTATTGTTATTATTACTATTTGTGTAAAAAAAATCATGAAGTATAAAGCATGCAATATGTTCATTATTTATTTACTTTTGTTTATTTAAAAGACTGTACATAGAAGAAAATAAGGATAGAGGACTTACCCTTTTTTTTTCTTTTTCAGGTTCGCAGGAAATTTGAGAGGATGCGGGTATCATGTGCTGACGTGGCTGAGATTTATGCCATGCTACCCGAGGCGACAAAGTTGTTGGTGGAGGGTTCAGATTCCAGTGTCTTCATGCACTCCTTCACCCACTTTACCAGCTATCTGCCGATTTTTGACGTGCTCAGGGACTTCTGGTGGGACACCACCCATACCTTTCATTTCAGCTAGGAGGAGGCGACCATGACCCCGTGTGACTTCGCTGCGATCACGGGAATCCCTACCAGCATAGGGGAGACCCTGGCCCCTGACTTTACTCTCTGTCATCGTAGGGAGGAGGTTGTGGACCTCCTGGATTTCGAGCCTCGCTTTAAATCGGCGAATGAGATCTTTATTAGCAGCATTTGGAAGTGGCTCCTTAATAATGCCGGGTGGGTGCCGGCTGATGATGACGCTGCCGTAACTCGAGTGGCAAGAGCATTTTTATTTTTTTTTCTTGGCACATCGCTCTTTGCCAACTCCTCTGTCACCCTGAGAGTTTCCGTCTTGGCTTGTCTAGCGGATTTTGATCGGATCCCTTTGTATGATTGGGGACAGGCAGGTTTGGCCGAACTGTATGTCTCTATGGATAGGGCTAGCAGGAATGACTCGCTGACTCTGAATGGGTTTGCCCCGGCGTGGGAGGTACGTGCCTTTTCCTGCTTTTTCTATCTCTTTTTTTTTCTGACAACATATACACATTTTTTTATAACATATATTTTTTATTCCTTTTTTTTTTTGTTTTGCAGGTCTGGGCCTTCTCATTTTTCAGATTTTCGCCGGGTCGCCTCATTCGGTGAGTTTACCAGCCTCCATATACGTCCCAATATGTTGACAAGAAGGTGAATCCGTAGAGGACGGTGGTTGTAATGATAGGGAAAGAGTGCTGGAGCGAATTATCGGCTCGAGTCCTGGTTCAATGCACTTTTTTCCCTGGGAGGGCCTGGATGGACATTATTCTACTGCTTTGATGTTCAGCCGCTGCCGGATATTGATGGTTTCCATCATGGTTGATTCTTTGTATATGGGCGAGCGGGTAAACCGTCAGCACCAGTCTTTTCTAGTGGCTCCAGTGGTGCCTCCTTGGTCTCCTTCTTGGGTGATAGAGCCCGAGCGACTGCTCGACCGGTCTCAGTATTTGGGGAAATACCTCGTTCCCGCGACAGACTATCTAGTGATGGCTTACGAGGATTTCCTGAGATTAGAGCTGCATCCCCCTCCTCCTGCTCCTGTTGTGCCCAGGCGGCATTCTGATGCTTCTGCCAGGCCAGGGTCGTCTACTTCATTTCTCGACGGGAACCTGATGTTTACAGAGCCCGATGATGTTTTCTCTACTTTCCAGTATGAGTGGGGCGGTGGCTTAGTAGAACAGGTTCTTCATGACGTCGAGATCCCGGTGGCTTAGTAGAACAGGTTCTCTACTTTCCAGTATGAGTGAGACTAATCATCATTTTTTTTAGGTGAACGTGTCTACTTATAAGAAATTTGGCTGGGGCTTCTTCGACATCGGAACCGATCGAAATTGGTCGATGAATTCTCTTGCGGGGAGAGCTATTCGGCTCGCTCTGGCCACCCGGGACGCCGAGATGGCGGCGATGATGATGATGATGATGGGTCGAGCCGCGCGATGAAAGGTCGAAATTGAGGCCGGAATTCAACCGATGGCAATCAATCGGGTCCCGAGTCGAGGTGGTGGTTTTCCAGGCTGGTGCGTCCCAGAAACACATTAGCTTTGGATTCTGCGAACATTAGTATCTTTCCTTTCTTTTTTTTTTTTTAAATTTTTGTATTTTTGTAAAAGAAACACCATCTGCAGATTACATTATGATACAATGCATATAATGTATATGATGCGGTATGTTGCACATGCAAAAATAAATTCACACAGAAAATAAAACTATACCGGACATCTAAAATGTAATGGCACGATGTACTTTAAAGAAAGGGATTTTTAAGAATACACCTTTCGATTAAAGCGGGTTTTTGGTGATATCGGAGCGGAAAACGACCGAATTTCTTATCCTTTCGGCCCATGTGGCGTTGAGCTTGTGCTCGTAGTCGTCTTTTCATAGGCCTCCTTTTCTTTTTCCAATCGCGACACGTGGGAATAGCGTATGTTGGATCACCAAACCGGGATACGGGCAGAATTTCACGACACAATGGACATTCTGGTGCCACCATAGGACCTATGGTGCGGCACCAAGAAGCTTTTTGGTGGCACCATAGTTTCCTACGCGCCACCTATGCGGCCAGCATTTTCTTCACCTTGTTTGGACAGTCGTTGCATCTTTGAATCGCTCGTTTTCTCAATTTGCGGTACAAATTCTCGAAGCGAAACTAGCAGTTCTTCACCAATTCATTTCGTTCTTTCTCTCGATTCACCAGCTTGCACATTAGCCCTTTTCGACCATAACCACATTTCGCATTTCTTATAAATGGCGCCCGCATTCCTACGGCTCGGAAATTGAGATTCTGAAAATGCCGGTTTCGGCATTTCTTTGCGATCTGACGAAAGGGATTGGTTTGAACATCTTTTCGACTTTAGGTGCCTTCTATCTTGGCGAAATGTCATAATTAATTGGGACATGTTGAGGGAGCCGCCGTGGTTTGGTCTCTGAGTTACGTGCTATCTTTGGGGTGGCACCTACTCGTCGGATCGCGGTACCGCCTACTGAAGCGTCAGGTACATGGCTATCCAAGAGCTCTTCAATTACCCGCCGCTACTCGGGATTTTACAATGGGGAATCTTTCAATTTGATTGGTCTTCTTGGAGCCTTCACAGAATATATTGAAGATGACGTGGACTATCAGCGGCGTAGATTAACAGCACTTTTTCTCTGCTTGGTAGGGAGATATTTGATAGTTGGTCTACCCGGATT
>CM028377.1:42246026-42272804 GCA_013146195.2 Codonopsis lanceolata
ATCTATGCCGTTTTTCACCATCAATCCCCGCCCGAAGCTGTGAGGCACGGCCTTCCATTTTAATTTTTTGCTCGGGGTATGCGGGATTGATGATGACTTCTTTCCACCGCCCTCCGGTTGAATATCGCTCGGCCCCCACTCGCAAAGTGTCCAGCCTCAATATCCTCGTAATTTAGGCGCCCTCGGCCTGCAAGACCCGGGGCCTACTGCCTAATTCTCAACCGGAGTTTGCTCTGTGGGACTCTATTTCCATGGGCTCACCGCCATCCTGCCTCCGAGCCCGACATTGTTGATGGAAGTGACGCCGGGGTAGCTTGAAATCGTCAGCCCGATCGGGAAGGTCCACAATCTATTTAGGAATCGCATTCCGACCGATCGGGAATGTCCACAATCACTGCTTTTCTTCGAAGCTTCCCTGGACGTATTCCCCACATTGCTCGAGGTTTGCCGCTGAGGATCCCCACTCCATTTTCTCTATAAAACTTGGCTTTCTGGGTGAAGGAGGTGACCATCCGAATTTGGCCATCACGAGCACCTAAATGCAATAGATGCCGATTTTAGGTCGATCACCAAGAATGTGATCATCTCCATCCGTGTTTGGGCCCCATCACCCATGAATACCTCCAAATGATCGTGCCTTTAACCCCACTCTCAGATTGGTAAAGCCCTCAGCTTTATACTACAGCATGGTGTTCGGAAACTCCTGTCCCAAGCAGAATAAGACATTTATGCCCCCGCACGCTCCCGTTCTAGTAAAACTCTGAACCTTCCGCTTGCGACGAGGCAGAAATGACCGTAGGCTGCTCTGGATGCCACCCAGTGCCGCGAAAACATATGCTCGCTCCCCGCCTCCGCCGAGCGCACGCTTCCTAGATAAGGAAGTATATATGTTTCCCGAGCGCGTGTTGGGACGGGAGCCCTCCTTGAATCATGTTTATCACCCCCTGATCCGAGGGGCCCGGCCACCTCTTCCTCTTGGGGTCTCCCTGATCATTGTTGGCGCTCGCCTCTCTTTTTTGGTGTCTAACTTGCCCGCATTGATCGGCTGGATTTCCTCTTCAACACTTTACACTTCTCGTGTGGCGCACTGTGGTGGTAATCACAAGATTTCGATTGTCCCTGTAATCGAGCTCGGTCAAGAGGATAGGGATAGGCAGCACGCCCACCGGGTGCATGATCTCTTCGCAGTTGTTTAACGGTAAACCGAGATTCTCTCGAACAGCCTTGCCGGAGTGGATGATTTCCTCCTCCTCTGCTCGAGCGGCGGGCCCTCCGGCTCGTCACTGGCGAGGCCGAGCCGCCATGAGCCTTGTCTTTGCTTTTTGGCTTATCTCTGGCCGAGCAAAAAGATGAGAGTTTGCCACAACTCGCCTTGGAAGCCCCGGTTCATTGCTAGCATAGTCTTCAAGTGGCCCTCGCCTCATGTTGTTGAGATAGCAAAATGTGATCTCCGTCACCGGTCGCGCCACCGCCGAGCATCTCCTCGAACCTTTTCGTAATCAGATTCGCTATCTCCCCGCTTAATCTTGGCAAGGTCGAACGATTCTTCTGGGTTGGGCTCGCATTGCCGAATTCTCCAAAAACTTCTCTGAGCACCGCCTCAGCCTCCCAATGGTTCCCTGGGGAATCCGCCCAACCAGCTTGCGCCTTTCCTTGAGGCTCCTCGAATGCCCGCATTTTCAAGGCCTCAATATGCGTGACTATCCGAATTGTGCCTCGAATGATCGGAGCCAATCGCTGCCCTCCTCCAAAATATTTGCTCGAACCTGGGAAGATAATCCCTGCGGTGGCGCATTCTCGATCTCTCGAGGAAAGTGGCCTCCACGCCAGGCACCATAACCTAAGCTTGGCCACGCCTAGGCCCAAACTTGCCATTTGTTTTGCCATGTCTCTTTTCATGGCCTCCATCTTTCGGACACCGCTTCCACGCCTCTTACTGTCACTTGAAGAATAGGCGGGGTCCAAGGGTCGCACGCACACGCGGTAGAAGGCAGGCGCGCAGAGGACCCGACCTCCCGCGTGAAGCGGGCTTTGTACTTTGGTCCGCGCGCGTCGCTTCTACGCATTCCCGCCTCGGCTCTACGGCGGTCATGACTCTCCTCTCAGCTCTCGGCATAGTGCTCATGATGGTGGTTGCGCCGTGGGAATGATGATGACGACGTCAGATCCGCTCTCACCGGTCGTCACCGCTTATTGCCTCCGCCTTTCAAACGGTATGTGACGATAGATGGCATGCGCTCAGCAGGCGGCAGCCGCTGGGAGTGCGTGGCCATCTCCAACAAAAGCCGGGTTGCTAAGCGTGCATTGCGCACGCTCGGCATGGCCCAAGGCGGCTGTCGATTGAGAGCATACATCTTACTGTAATACTCTGCCTGTACTTGTAGAGCAGCCGCTTGTTGATCAAGGTGTTGTCCCGCGCATTAACATGGCTACCTTGGATCGCTTCACCGGGCGATTGAGCCGCATCCTCGAGATCTTATGAGCGAGCATCACGTCTCTCATTAATAACCAGCCGGCATCGCTGGCTTGCCCGCCTCGGCTGGCATGTCGGGAGATTTGCCCTCCACAAATGGCACCTCATTGCGCTGGGTTTGCCTCGCCTTTCAGCGCCCACCTTGTTTCGGGTTTGTACCGGGTGCGGCTCTCGGTGGAGGTTGTTTCCAACTTGGTGGCTGCCAGCCTGTTGATTGCTTGCGGTGGCATGATGCTTGCTACCTTTTCCAGCCATTGCAATAAAGAGAAATTAAGAGTTTTTACCGGAAAATTTTAGAAGGAAGTGATGAAACTTCTTTCCCGGCAACGGAACCAAACCGATGTGGCGAAAATGCACGCTTGGGCGTCCGCCCTTAGATGGGTAGGATATCGGGCTTGTAATCGCCCCTCCTTGAGCCTGTTAAGATCACAAGAACACCTGAGTAGAAGCAAGGCAAGGCCTCGCGAAACCCTCCCTGTGAGAGAAGTATCGAGTGATTGTCAAAAGGCAAATTGACGTAGTAACGAGGCTCAAGAAAGTGTGTGTACCTTGTTCACGATTGTGGAGAGGTATTTATAGGCCTCTAAGGTGATTGAATCCGTCTAGGATTCAGTTTCCATAATTGCCGAGAAAATCAAGGAGGAAATCCCTTGATTCTAGGCTTAAACAAAGGTTGACCGCGGTTACAGAGTTGATAAGGCAAGTATTCCGCCTAAACAGGAAACCTTTGATTTGCCTTGGTAAGCAAGCTTCTAACAGCGTATCATGTTTGATGTGTGCCCTGAGAGCAGGCTCGTCCCGCTATTCTGCTTTGCTTGCATCCGATCCCTAGACTTGTCACTCAAGATCTCGGCCTCAAGGGCAAGTGCAGGCCAAGTGTCCAACCCGACAGTAATCGATTCCTTTCTAAGCATGGATGAGTCCCGATCATGGTCCCGGCCTGACAGCAAGGCCTTTGCCCGCCCGTGTTTGAGTGAGGATTATGCCGCTTGCTCGCCGGGTGTCTCATCTTGCTCGGGCCGTGGCCCCATAGTACTGTCGTGGCTCGTGGCTAGCACGTGATGCTAACTCGTGCTTCGCTCATGACCCGGTTTGGGCCGGGTATATCAGGTGGGTTGAGTCGGATATGAGTTTGGTCGAAATGAGTAACGGGTCGAAATGAGTCATAACCCATTATAACCCAAAATTAAACGGTCAAAACGGGTAATGTGTCAGAACGGGTCGACCCGTTTCAACCCACAATTTTCCATAAAAAAACTTACATATATAGCAAAAAAAATTAACGACCCATTTCGACCCAAAAAAAATTTAATGAGTCGGATTGGGTCATGTAATTTTTAAGTCATGTTGAGTGGGTTAACGAGTTTAGAGTTGTAATTGTCAGTCCTACATACATGTTAGGAAATGCTTAATGTTTTGTTGAACATATTCTATTCTACATAACCCTTTGTTTTCTAAAGAGTGTTCTAGGAGCAACGTTTTATTGAGAAGATTATATATATTTCCTTTGAAATGCAGGCTTCCATTGCTGAAAAGAGAATTAAACAATGGGGTGGGGAAGTCGATGGAAAAGAAAATGGCGTAGAATCAAACAACAGGGAGGGGATTGAACTCGAGGTATGTGGACATGGAGTAGGATCAAACAATTTAGAGGTCGGGATTAAACTCGAGGCACATGGAAATAGTGGAAGAGAAAAAAACGAATCAGCATAAATTTCAATGGACATAGACATGGAGTAAGGATCAAATACTTGAGAGGGGATCGAACTCGAGACATATAGAAATCAGGAAATTGGGTACGAGAAAGAATCGAACCAGCACAAAACTCGTGATTGTTGTTATATGCCAAATTAAGATTTAATTCATTGTTGAAAATTCTCCAATTTTCTCTAGTTTATTCGATGTACGTAGTTCGAAAATTGTAACATTGATCTTTTGCTTGCATAGAGAGGCTTCCCTCTGCCTTAATTCGAAAAATGATTGAATTTTCTTGAGCACATAGCTAAATTGGAAGGCCTTGATTGATTGTTTCAAGGGTGAAATTCGGTCGATACCATGTGGTAAAATGTTAACTACAAAAGTTCGTTAATTTTTTTTTTTTCAATCGTTAAAATACACTTTTGAGGATAAAATGACGACGATACTTTTAATGAACAACAAACGCACGCCTAAAACCACATAAAACGTGCGTGCCTATTGCGTCTCACAAAGAAAAAATAGGGCATTAGAATTTACAATTAAAGTCCCACAAAAATTAGGTATTACAAATAAAAAAATTGAGTGTTGTAATTGTTTTTCAAAAAATACACACGTTTCTTTATTTAAACATTTTGCGTCGTTAATTTATTAGACATCGCCACTTTCAATCTTGTATCGATGTTTTATATTGCTGCATCGTAATTGTTTTTCAAAAAATACACAGCTTTCTTTATTTAAACATTTTATGTCGTTGTTAATTTATTAGACATCGCATCTTCCAATCTTGTATCGATGTTTTTAATAAATAGACAACGACCCATATTAAATTCAATTATAATTTTTAATAAATATTAACTATCATTTGGGGTTAACAACCCTACCAGCATGTATTTGTGAAACCAACAAAATTATGTTTCGCAAAGAAAAAATTAGGCGTCGTAATTGTTTTTCAAAAAAATACACACGTTTCTTTATTTAAACATTTTGCATCGTTGTTAATTTATTAGGCATCGCCTCTTCCAATTTTGTATCGATGCTTTATATTGTTGCGTCGTTTAATAAATAGGCAACGACCCATATTAAATTCAATTATATTTTTTAATAAATATTAACTGTCATTTGGGGTTAACAACCTACTAGCATGTATTTGTGAAGCCAACATGTACATTGAGCGGCGTTGTTTTTTAATCACACATCGCATCTTCATATGCTACCTCGTTGATTTATATTTCTGCGTTGTTGGCTTCAATTATTGCATCGTTAGTTTATAATGTCGTGTCGTTGAAACACCCCGACCCCCCAATCTCTATAAGAGCCTTGAGTTGAGCGCCTAATAAATATAAAAAACACCTACAAAACTCCTACTAATTATGGGCTAAACAAAACACACTTGATAAAACATAATAATTCATGTAAATAATAAAAACGCTACAGCTTATGAAAAGCCAAGAAAATAAAAGCCAACGAGCAATTACCCGTGAACTAAACACAATGGTTCCAGGCTAACCAACTAGTGAAATAAAAGACACCCGTAACAATCAAAACCCATAATGGAGTTTATACAACTCTATGCATCTCCGTCCTCACAGTTATACAAAATAAGCCTTCTAGAAACTACAAATCAAAGCAACCTGCTAGATCTCGCGTGTCTCGTCGGTCACACAGGAACTTCCGATCTCGTTGGATCTAATTCCTGGATAATTGCATATTAAAGTAAACAAACACGGGGAGAATGATAACTCAGTAAGTTACTATATGCAACTACAATGACATATTATTCTGCACATGTAAACATCATATTAGTCAATCAAGTATAAATGTACATATACTTGCACACATCACGTTGATCATGTTATAGTGCACATTGACTCAATGTAATTAAACATATAAACCATGATATACAACTGAAGGCGAGCTTTCCGTCACAACTTGTATCCCAAATAACATAGTTGTATTGTTGTTGCAATACATACACTAATACATGTCTGATCACATGCTGAATCATACCTGAACCCAATATTATCCAGATTCCATATCCATGTCTAAATCCAATAGTATCCATAACCAATAATCTTGGACTTAACCAGGAGTCTCATACCCCGAGTTTTACCCATGAGTCGTAGTTGTGTTGCTATTGCAGTACACATGCTGAAATCATATTTGAACCCAATAGTATCCAGAACCAATGACCTTGGGACTTAACCAGGAGTCTCATTACTCCGAGTTTTACACAAAATTATAGCCTTCTATCTGTCATGTGAATTGCTCTAACAAAGGCTACATCCTTGTTACGACCAATAACAAGGGAGTGACCCATGCAACGATCACGAGATTTAACTCTTGTAAAGACAACTGCTGTCCTACTATCGACACAACCACAAATGCCAGTTGGACTCAATGCGATGCACAAGTAGATGTTTACTTGTAATAAACACAACTGTTGAGTTACAAGTATGGGAACCCAACACACATACCAATCATGAATGTTTGGTCGTAAATAAATACAATTGTTGAGTTCCAATTATGAGAGATTAACACACATATCAAACATTTTTTTTCTTAAAACAAACACTATAGTTAAATCATCTTAATGATAATGAATGCAACATTCACAAGTATTAAACGTTAAACAATACAAGAGTAGGCCACTGGTCCTAATACAAATACCCACTACAGAAGACTAGTCTCTAAATACTAGACTCTCTTGTAACAATCTCAAGTACACCATTAGATCTATATTACTCAATAAACACACATTGACGGGTAACCACAACGTTACCTTAGAACCATAATTGTATCCGTAGCTATTGGACAACAGGAGAAACACAGTGGTAGTCTTCTTGTCCTACCACCCATACCTATAGGCAATTGTCAAGTTCGTAAATACTGGACTTCATACAAAATCACAAACATAGGTCAATAGTACCTATTACACCATGAAATACTATGCGACTACTTGTAAGTGTTTAACACTGTGCTTTATAACATATGATGTTGTCGGTAGCTATCTGTGAGTATTAAACATTAGATAGCCCAAGAGTAGGTCGATAACTCTACTATACACCAACTTGCTACCAATGGCAACCTACACTACGATAAAAGTACACATTCGCAACGTTTAAAAAACGTTGTAATAGCCCTTTCATAACGTTTTATGTAACGTTGTCAAAGGTGACGTTGTAATAGGCCTTTTTTCGCAATGTTTCCATACATGAAAAACACAGTCTTCCAACCTGCATCGTTGTGACGACCCGACCCGGATCTCAATACGAGATCCCAAGGTCGTGCCATCAGGACAACCAAGAGACAGAAAAGCACCTGCTAAGCATAATGGTACGAGTCAAAAGACGAGCCAACCAACTCACGACAGGAAGGTAAAGCCATAACGGCAATACAGAAAATAAAACCAAAACCTGCGGAAGCAAAAATCTTAATGGGACCCGAGTTATCAAGCTCCTAAATATAAACAACCCAAGAGATAGTAAATCTCTCGGCCCAAAAATTCGACGCGCGTGACGCAACATTAGACACGCACAACTAACCATCGGCAACCAAGGCCGCAAATGCACAAAATCCCAACCCGATAAACAACACTCAACGACTATAACATGCCGGAGGAACAATTCACTATAACCATATAATCAATGCTAAACCACCAACCAAACCTCACGACTAAAACTATCGGAGGTAGGAACAACAATATACCACAACTAGAATAAACGAGCCACACATGCTCGAAACGACAAGAGAAATACATTTTAAGGATACAAAGGCTCGGCAATACAACCGGCTCCCAAAAACACAACCATAATATAACACTACAATCTACCCAAGTAAAGTCTACATAACTTTACATTCGAGCCTCACAATAAATACAACATAATGATAAATAACTCCAAGCTTTTGACTTGGAAGACCACTGCTAAAAGTCGTTATCCGGCCGCTGCAGCACTCAACGAGATCACCGCACACACTAGGGAAAACAATCACACGGAGTGAGTCATAATGACCCAAGAAGTTTCTAAATGCAACATGAGGCATATTATGACATGGCATGGCATAAATGCATAAACATATAAAATCATGGTATCATGCTAGTATACCATCATGAAACATGTACTTAATTTTTAAAGCACATAAACTCACATAAATCAAGTAGCATCTTATTTTTTAATATAAATGCTCATAAATAATCATGCGTAACAGTAAATGTAATCGAACCGTTACAATCAAATCCGGTTCAAAACCCAACCAACTTACCATGAGATCAAACCCTCAAACCATGATCCGGGCTCAATTCCCAATCAATCATACCCCGGGTTTCTCCCCAAATAATCTCAACTCATCGGCTTCCCTTAATGAGTACTGCTACATTCATCCAGCCTCCTGGATGAGAAATGAGAGCTCGATGTCGCTAGATGGCATAACTCGAGATCACATCCCACTATTGGCCAAATAGTGAGGAGAAAAAGGACCCAATGCAACGATTCGTAGCGATTGTTCCCAAAGGCTATGAATTGTCCCATTGCCGACACAACAACCAAAACCCGCCAGCTGGACTTTAAACCAAACATTCAAGTAGATATTTACTTGTCTAAACCAATGAGACCAAATTCATTATTATCGGGCTCATTAAATCATGTAGGACATAATGCTCTACAACAACTCATAAACCATGCACATAATTGCACATAAACAAATAGGCATAATGCTCCACAAAATCTCATAATCCATGCACATATTTGCATATAACCACGTAGGACATAATGCTCTACTTAAATCTCATAAACCATGCATATAATTGCATAAAATCAAGTAGGACATAATGCTCTACCAAACATCATGAACAACGCATATATTTGCATATAACCATTGTGTTCAACTAACTTACAAGTTTAGTTTAAAAACAACTTATTGAGGTATTCATTATTCCTCGAGTCATCAACCCACCAAGTATAGCTTACAAGCTTAATAAAATACAATGTGAGGTCTTCTATAATCCTCAACTCAAACCAAACCAAGACTACTACGCTAGTCTCAAAATATCCACAATTCAAGACTTATTATTTGGTCTTTATTTTAAGTACACCGACTCAATCATAGTCCTAATCGTCATACATGATCGATAACACCAACACCATACCTAAAACATCACGACTACTCCGTAGTCACTTCACAAGTGTTTTCATATGTACGTAACAAAAAACTTGAGAAGAGGATTCTCTCTTAATCTTCTCTTAAATATTCTCATGTCCATCCGTGGTCTCTATATTGTCCCATGCTCTAACAAGCATGCTCAAGATATATTTCTAATAAATCTTCATACCATGAATGTCTCCATTGGACACCAATCAAAGACCCGGCACAAACACAACCCAAGCAAACCCAAACATTGTAGGTTTCAACCCAAGGCTCTTTATCATTTTATTGGCCTTATTACGAATTCGTTGAGTCTTACTAACACATTTCATTCTTTATGTGTTTTATAAATTCACACCGTAATAATTTCTTAAGGTTTACAACCAAATCTCAATAGTCATTCTGGCTTAATTCCCAAGACTAAAAACCCACAAAACACATTACAATCACCATCCATTTAAAGTTTGGAAGTTATGTTCTTCACTCCATTAACTAGACGAAATCCAATCATCGTAGGATTTCAACCCAAGTTCAATTAGCACATAATCAAACTTATAATGACTCCGTTTGAGTCTAATCTACCCTTTCTAAAATTTTAGGGCATAGAGGCCATGGGTCTCAATAATCTCTATGTTCATAACCATCAACAATAGTCATCATCCCTGATTCGTTTAACTCACATAAACCCGACAAAACCTTCACCAATATAACATAGAACAAATTCATCATTTTGAGCACAATTTCATTTAGCTCACCTTACCAATCATAATTTCCCAATTCATGATTAAATCATACAACCCGGTTTAATATACTCTATTAAGTATATAAAACATAGTAATCAAGCTCACATTAATAATTTTGCAAGCTAAACCAAATTTGGGCAAAACACCCTCCAAGTATCTCAACCAAACCAACATCAAAACTCATGGATAATCGACATAATCAAGCTCAATAGACTAGTTAGAACATGAATTTCACATATATCATGGTCTCACATAGGTCAATCAAGTTCTATCATCAATTTTGTAAACCTAGGGTTCATGCTTCTTCTATAAACCCTAACAATGGCTTCCATTGACCTCAAATACCACAAATGATTGTTTCCTAGGGTCAATGGAGCCCAAAAGCAAGATAAATAGGGTAGAAACTTACCTTAGTTCAGCCCCTAATAAGCTGAAAATTCGGAATTCAAGAGG
Organism: Codonopsis lanceolata; assembly: GCA_013146195.2. Lineage (NCBI taxonomy): Eukaryota > Viridiplantae > Streptophyta > Magnoliopsida > Asterales > Campanulaceae > Codonopsis > Codonopsis lanceolata. Next base: position 42,256,533 of record CM028377.1, read on the forward strand.
GGAGGTTGTTCTTCTCAACCTTCACTTCAATCTCATGGTGTAGCTTGGGGAAGGAAGAACCCTAGCCATGGCCTCCCAAGATAGAACCCTTCAAGCCCTAGAAATCACCCTCTCTCAGCTTCCCTCACGTTTGTGGTGCATGCAAGATGAGAGGAGAAGTCGGTCTGTGGTGAATAAATGAGAGAGAGTGTGTGAGTTTTGATTTTATATGGGGATTAATTCTCTTAATCAACTCACTAATCCACCTCTAAATCCTCTAATAATGTTTAGGACAAGTCTTAGGTTAGTAGAGGGTTAAGGTTAGGTTTAGAATGGGTTTAAGTGGGTAGAAATTGGTCAACAATTCAAATTTTCACAAAATCCCGTAACAGCTGCCCAGTGGACCCTCATGTCGCTTTGTCTCATGTGATGCGACCGCATCACTCCCTTTACACTATACACTCCTTTGTTGATTCCTTGCTCGGTTTCGGCTGCTCCCGTTCATGCATCCTCGTGCCTTAAAGCTTCGAAATGGCTCACAATTGAACCCTTAAAGTCCTCAAACATTAAAATAATCCATCCAAGTCTCAAATCAATTTTAAAGTAGGTCTAGACTCCCAAAAACAACACCCGAAACAACCCGGGGCAAAACCGGCGCAAGACGTAACAACTTACTATCGAAACGTCAAATGAAACCACAAACCGACGGGTAATAACCCATGATTGTAAACACCTATTAGGGCTACAAAATAGGCTTGAATGCCTTTCAGATGATTAACAACAGATAGGGGAAATAGGCTCCCAAAAGACGAGACGTTCACCCGGCTCAATCTCAAACTACGCGATAAGGAGAATTGCTATTCTCGAGGCGCCAAAACTTCACGAGACTCATGGAATACATCCAATTAGAAGTCTAACACATCTAAACATGTTATTTAATCATCATGTAAAGATCTGGGACCATATCGAGGTCAGAAACACAAAACCCGCATAAACTCTCAATCGCGTCGCATTTCGACTATCGTCGGGTTACGACTTTTGACTTTAACAAGTCAACCACTATATGGCATCTCTTAAAAGTGTTTTAGTCTTAATGTGGTCTCTCATACACATTTAGACTCTCTCACAATCAAACGAGAAATCAACCAAAGAAGAAATGCGAGCATTGCACGCAATTCAAGCTAACGGGGAATCGGGATCTTACAATCGTAATGTTTGAGTTTCATTGTACAACATTTTAGAAAAGTTGTGAATGTTGTTCACAACGTTGTTTGAAAACATTGTACTATGTGTTTTCACAATGTTTCTTGAAAACATTATAGTACGTGTTTGACAACGGTTCAGAAAACGCTGTGGTGAGATTTTTTACAACATTTTGAGAAACGTTGTACATGGTTTTTAACAATATTCTGAAAAACGTTGTATATGGTCTGTGAAAACGTTGTGAAATATTTCTATAATAAAAAAAAAATCCTGGTTCCCATTTGTGCTCCTCCCACCTCAGGTTGAACTCCAATAAATGGAAATAATTTATAATACACCAATCTCAATCAATTTTAACCCAATCTTTGTTCACCCATTATTAGTCCTGTGATAGGTAGAATTGTCCTGCCGCAAGTGTCAGATTACATAAGACCTGACGCACCCACTGCTCAAAATATAACTGTTTAATGCAACCTTGTCACATAATCTAGAATCTACATTGGTTCATACCCATTATGTCATCCAAAGCTGAAATAAAACACTAATTTGACAAGAAAACTGAAAGATACTTCTTACAAAACACTAATCATTGGAGTCTACTTCCCAAACTTTTTGTTGAGTTTCAGGATCAATTCACGCACAAGAAGTATCCAAGTATATTGATCTGTATAATGCAGATTAGTAGCTTGAACTCCACTGATGCTTGCTTTAACTGATTCACTAGCACCTTCTCTTTAGTTCCTGCAAAATAGCATCAATTACACAGAACAAGAAACTGCTACTTTGCTACAATTGATTCACACCAGCGCATTACCAGTTCACTAATATACAATCCAATATTAATTCAACAACAAAATCTTTAAGCGAATTGGGTAATTGACCGCACCTGTAAAGGTCCGATAATCATTTTTGTGCTGAAGTCGTAACTTCCAACATCCAAGTTGCAGGGTTATAGCCATCTTTTATCTTATTCCATCAACATCCTGGTTTTTGAAGATCATTCATATTTTTGCACACTACTATTACCTAAAGACTAATGGGCCTTAAAAGTGTAATAATCTATATAGATAGTAGAATTTTAGTTTGTTCATGGAAACTCACCTCAAAGTACTTGATCAAATGACAAGAATGATGACCCACGAGTCCAACATATAACTCTTGTCCTCCTCGTTTCATTAGGAATAGCTGAAATCAACCGAGTATAATTGATTAAGGACATGCCAAAATTAGTTTGTCGTTACCATTCTATTTACTAGTTTTGCGGTTTTCAATTACCTCATCAAAAGCTTCAAATATGTCGATACTTGGTTGATGAATGGTGCAAACAACTGTTCTTCCAGTGTTGACAGTGTTTCTAACTGTTCTCATCACAATTGCAGCATCTCAAGCATCTAGCCCTGAAGTGGGCTCATCCATAAATATTATATTGAGGGGTTCTCGACCAGCTCCACTGCAATGGTCAACCTCTTTCACTGCTCTATCGACAGACCACTTACACCTGGCAACCCAACCAATGCATCCTTCAAATTATCGAGCTCCACAAGTCTCATCACCTCATCAACAAACTTCTATTAGTAAGAATTACACGACGTTAAATATATGTAAATTGCGTTGCTCCTATATAAATTTTAAATGTTCAACAAGCACCAACCTCTCTGGTTTTAGAATCAACTTTTGTAGGCAGCCTAAGCCGAGCTGAGTAGAGCAAGGACTCATGGATGGTGACATGAGGAGAATGGATATGGTTTTGTTCACAGTAGCCAGCAATCCTAGAAAACGTTTCTTGGTTCTTTGGATACCCTGAAATCATAATGTTACCCTCTATGCATCCACCTGTTTTACGACCAGCCAGCACATCCATCAGCGTCATTTTACCGGCCCCACTCACACCCATTAGAGATTGAGAAAATCTGGCCTAAAAGCTCCACTCACACCCTTCAGATGCAGCAATCTATCTTGATCAACGCCTTGTTCTTTCATTTCCTTCATTGTCACAATATATGTATACTTAGTCTCATATTTTTCAGAAAATATATACTTTGAAATAAGCATTACAAAAGAAATTCAATTATCAAGTGTATCTTTAGTTACCTGTGGCATATCAACAGATTATTTGGTATCATCAAACGTGATGGCATGTGGTTCAATTATCACGTTGTTTTAACCCAGAATGCAACCCTAAGTAGAATTGAGTGAAAACAATCAAAGCTGACCTCCTCATGTAGCTGGTACAACAAGGCGTATTAATATAAAACAAATAACTGAACCAGTGAGTAACAACGTTAGATGCACTCTTTCCATGATCACTTACACTCTTTCCTTGATCACTCAAAGGTTTAACATTGCTTCAGTATGAACCATTCTATTTAGTTAGTCCATCAATGTAAACAAGAATGCAACATTGTAAAATAAAGCACACCTGATTGACTACCCCATGATGAAGTACCTCTGTAGGTAGATTAACATACAGCTCACAGTGGTTCAGAGCCAACTGCATCAAACAGATGGGGTAAAGGAAAAGAAAGGGGAATAAGCAGCCCCATTTCTCAACAAAACATAAAATTTGGCTCATATGCACCATTTAAAGGCTCTGAAGTAGTACCAGCAACAACAAAATCTTTCGTAAGCTCCATGCATATTTGTTTGAAAAGTAAAATAAAGTAACTTTATCAAAATGCATACAAATAAAAAGCATAACAGTGGTAGTGATAAAGAGCTGCATTACCGTAACAAATAGAGGTGAGCCGTACATGATAATGGCGAAAATAGCAGCTGCGAAACCACAGAAAATCTTCCTAGTCTTGCTATGAAGAGAAAAAACATAAACAAAGGCAACCGCCGCAAAGAAGGTAAGGAGAAATGTGAGGAGGCCTAGAATCTTTCCCTTTTCTCTCTTGGGTGCATATGAGGAAGATCAACACATAAACTGCCTCAATTCCAGCTCCAGTCCATTTGATCACTGATACTAGTGTGTTGTTTTTCGAGATAAAGGGCATACCATACCTAAATCAGATTCGCAATCGTAAATTAGCCTAATTTCACAATCTTCAATTATTAAACTAGAAAAAAACTATTTAGATTTAGGGTGACAGAGAAATTAAGTATCAAGCAGAAAGGAGGCAGTTGAGCAAGGTCATGACATATGGAATCCCTGAGAACTGTTCGGTTGATGAAGGCGCTGATGATTCACACCAGTAGTGCATTACCAGTTCACTAACAACAATTGCAAAGAACCTGCAAAACAGAGTTACATAAACAAAAGAAATGCAGAACCGAAAATAGAATAGGTGACAGAAATAGAGAACAAAGAACACGTTACTGGTTATTGCAAGTCGAAGAATGGACTTGAATTAAGGTTACACTTTCCAAAAAACAATGCTCCAAAACACTGATCATTATACATGGAAAACCATAGAGGGATCAACTATCGATATATTTGGATATGTCTTGGTCAAAGCTCTGTACTACAATACTCTGTGAGTACAAACCTCTGTCTCCCCAATACCCAAAATCTCTACCACAAGTTGAATTATATGAATATAAATCTAGACTATAACTTGATGTACTACAATTTCTACAAGCATGCCACACTGACCAAAATCCCCAACCCCCAAATAGATGTCAAGCTTACTTGCTATTTTGGAGAAGAATAGATGGCGTTGAAGTAATGAGCAACTTTTTTTCTGAGAAGTAAAGTATATATAAAACACAAAAACGGAAAAACAGGGGCCGCAGCCTATGTAAACTAGATGTCTTCTACGAAATCAGCAAAGGAGTTGACCTCAGGCCTAGCTCCGTTTATACACAAAATGAACAGTGATAAATGTGTTTTATATGCATCTAGAGGATACTTATTCAACTTAGAAATAATGATTTCATGAGACTTTTGACTACTAATATGTGTTTTTGAGCTTAATTATGAGTTTCAGAGTTTTGGATGAAATTAAGGAATTTTTGAAAGTTTTTAGTGAAGAATTGAAGAAGGGTGCTAAGTGCAAAGTCAAAAAATAAAAGGACCAATAAGGACAGCAGACCTTGCGGTCGCATGCCCTAGAAGGCCTTCCCCTGCAAGGTTCCCAGTCTGACTACCCGAATAAACACAAGACCTTGCGGTCGCATGCCTCCAGCACCTTGCGACCGCAAGCCGCTGACTTCACTAAAGACGGGATTTTCAGCCTTAACCTAATTCTAGCCCTGTAACTACTAGTATAAATACAAACCATGGAGCCCTTAGTCAAGGGTCTGAAATTTAGCAGAAGTAATCAATTTTTATCAGTTTGTATTCATAGTTTAGAAAGATCGTTCATGCTTTCATTCATCCAATCGATTAGTTCATCGTTGATGATGAACTAGCCGCTCATATATAAGAATTGGAGGTAACTTGTGTCGAATCTTTTGCTCTGTATTAATTTCTTATTCAATCAAGTCTTCTTGATCATAGAGTTTATCAATCTCTTTGCTATTTGGATTTTTCCTAATTAATAGTATCACAATAGTTTAAAAACCTAGGGTTGCGGATAACTGCAGGACTGTGTGCATATGTCGTATACTGGCGCACCTCTATGATAAATTAAACCTATCGATGCATGAAAGTGATAAGTTAGGTTTAGGTTCTTATGTTCTTGCTCTGTAGGTATATCCTCCGTTGAATTTTTGGATGAATACTGAAATATAATTCAACTTAGTGACAATAAGTTTGCAAATTGTGTACCCATAGCGTACCACTCTTTTCCTTGGTGAATGAACCTGATGTGATGTTTATTTTACGTCGCAAGTGCACGAGTCAATGGAAGTATAGTTGTGCGGAATCAAATGTCGAACCATAGAGAGAAAGAACAAATAATGAAAGTTTAATCGGTGAAATAAATAACAATTAACCTAAGGGGGGTTTTGTTTTGTTTTGTTTTTGTTTTTGTAAAAATAATTAAAATTAATTACTGGAAAAATAAACTAATTTAGAAAATAATTAAATTGTTGCAAAGATCATAGAATTATTGAAGTTTAATTATATGGTGGAGAATCTGGGAATTATAATTCACTCATATCTACCCTTATGTTCGTCTATCTTTTGTATCAATCAATTAAGGGTTCGTTCACTTATATAAATATTGAGACACATTGATCACGGATTGCAATACTTAGTACCCCGTTTTGGCTATCCTTTCTTGATCCATCCACAAAGCAATTAAGGGTCTATTAAGCACTCGAAGAACACACGCGGACCTAGATCTATACCTTAGCCCGATCAACAATTCAGAAAGATTTATTTATTACTTAGGTTGGCCTGTGTATGACTTATGCACAAGGTTAGAGTTGTTAAATAGGGCAAAAGCTCGCAGGCATGCCCGCCCCGCCACCCATTAGGGGCGGGTTGGTCTGATGTATTAGAAATCCGTTTGGAAAACGGGCTTTTCAGGCTTTGCCCGTACGGGCTACATGCTTTGCGGGGCGGGCTGCAGGCTGCCCGCACTTTCATAATTTTACATTGCAATTGCACTTTGGCAGTGGCAGCAGTGACCAGTGAGTATAGCCCAAACCAAACTTCCCACAGATAGCCCAACCCAAACCTCAAGCCCATTCCATAATTCCATTTGGACCATTTGCACCTAATTAGAGTTAGGGTTAGGGTTAGTATAAATATAATAGTATCCGTATCTCACTCAAAAATGAAAAAAAAAAATACTCTCTCTCTCTCTCTCTCTCGCTCATGCTGTCACACAGACAGTATACACGGTGATTGAGCCGCCTCCTTGGCTCCGGCTCCGGCTCTCATCTCTCTTTCATCTCACGCTCTTTCCCACGCCATATTCGTCTTCGGCTCTTCGCCAATCGCCGTCATCGTCGTCATCATCTTCGCCGTCTTCGAGTTTCCTGATTCCCCTCTCTCCTCCGTCTCTACTCATTATGATAATAGCTTCACCGCCTCCGTCTCCGCTCCTCCAGTTTCGCCAATCGCCGCCGCCGTTCCTCTCTAGATCTCACGCTCTCTCTCCCTTTCCTACTTCCAGCCTTCCAAACCCCAGTGGCTCTCCTCCACAACCTCAGTCCTCAGACCTCACTCCTCAATCGATACCTACAATTGCTATGGAGTCCCAACATTATCAATTGCTAGTTTGCTACTTGAAAGCCAATAGATACCTTCATTTGTTGTGACATACATACATGGGTGTTTCTATACTGCCATTAAATTTAATTTTGGTATTATATTGGTATATACTTAATTGGTATATTGGTAAATAATTAATTGGTTTATTTGTCAAAAATCCAAATCTATTTTAAATTCAAATAATTGATAATAAATAAAAAATTTAAATAAACTCATTTTTTGCGGGCTTTCCTGTTTTGCCCGCAGCCCTACGCGGGGCAGGTTGGGCTAGGGGTTTCCAAGACCGTTATGTCCGATGGATTTCCCGCCCTGGCCCGTTCCACAGCGGGCTTTTTAGGCCCGTGGGCAAACCCGTCCAGCAAGCCCGTTTTGACAGCTCTACACAAGGTTCTAAAAATCGTTAGGCGGCCGCTAGGCGGCACACTAGTGCCTAGCGCCTAGGGGACTAGTCGGGGCGTAATCGGGGCTTTAAATTAAGGCATAATTACCATTTTTTTATAATTTACACCAAAGATCAAACACATTGACTACAGATTTCATTTTTTTTATGTTTGTCATTTTATCAAACACTTTTCTATATTTCTAAAATGAACAAAAATATACAAACCTACCACTAATCCCAATTCTCAACAACCCCCAAGCAATAAACCAGTCAAGTTTAGAAATAAAAACAAAAAATATATTTCTCCAGTTCTCCCCCCATTACCTCCTTCTTTGACTCACCATTACCACTCCCCCTTCCTTCTCCAGTTCGCCCTCCCTTCCTTCTCCGATCACCGCATGTCACAAAATCAAAGCTACAAAAATAAATTAAGGTCGACGAGGTTTGGTATAGGTGCTGACTAAGAAAGTCGCGGCGGTAGAAAGGGGCCTAGCGCCTAGGCGGGGAGTTTTAGAACACTGCTTATGCATATGGATCGTACAATTCATCATACCTAAGAACCCACACTTCTACAAACTCAGCCATTATGTGAGAGTTTCGGTGAAAGACTAGAGATAATCTAATGTAATAAACGATAATTGATTAAATAGAATTATGTATTAAAACATAAGTTCGATACAAGTTACCTCAAATTCCTAGATTGATGAAGTTAGTTCATCACAATTGATGAACAAACAAAAGCAGGTGTGGAATTCTTCATCGATCTTCAATAAAATAAAAACTTGTAACAATATGTGTCTTAGCCTTTGTGAGGAACAAAAACCTAGCTAAAAACTGTATAAAATTCGACCCCCTAACCTAGACTACTAAGGTTGTATTTATACTAGGTTTAAAAATCGAAGAAGTTACAAAACTGCCCATGCTGAAAATCGGGGTTAGCGATCGCCTAGTGTAAGGACTAGGCGAGCGCTTGAAGATGTTCCTCAGGATGTTGGCTACTATAATCAAGGTGAGGGCTTGGGCCTGGGAGTAAGAGAGCGCTTGCTTTAATCTTCCATTATGCCTTGGTACTGGATTCTAGGTGGTAGCCTAGTGCTGGGGCTAGGCGAGCGCCTAGTCCCTTTTTCTGAAATTTGCAACTTAATTTTTCCAGCTTTTTGCACTTTGGCCCCTAGAATCTTCAACTACATGGAAAATGCCTCCAAATTTAGCCATAACTTCAATTTAAACCTGAAACTAAAGAAATCACTAGAAACCCATATTAGTAGTCTAAAACTCATGGAAAAACACAATCTAAGTAGGAATATATACTAGATAGATGCGTATAAAACACATCCATCAAATACCCCCAAACTTAGCTCGTCCACGAGTTATAAATAAATATATACAAAAGTAGTAAATAAATAACTAATACAAGAAAGAAAATCTTTTTGGAAGGTGACACTATTTACACTCCTCTAGAAACCCACAAACTCAAGGAGACTCTAAAGAGCGACTCGACTATGCATATAAATACAAAAACATTAAACTAAACTACTAGAGCAATAAATAAAGCAGAAATCTTTTTAGTTTATTCTCAAGTCACAATAGCGCGGAAATCAAAAAGTGCCTCAAGGTATGCTCTACACATGTGTAAGGACTACTTCCATTACCAAATGGGTTCACTCAATCATGGAAATTGTATTATAATTTTTAACTGTGCAAACACCCTCTCATATAGTATCTCCTAACGTAGACAATTTAATCAAGCTAAATACAACATCCATTCCCAATTTCTTTAAAAACAACATATGCAATATAGAATAAGTAATCTAACATATATGCCCGATCACTTTACGAAAAAGAGAACACTAAGGAGTCAAAAATGCTTATACGTCCATCCCATACACTTCATATGTATGAATACAACGCTCTTATCTCACAGTTACTTGCAATAGCTAAGATTATGCTAACACATTGAGCTTTATCAAGAAGTGTTTATATATGAATCATGGATCAATTAAACATGTATCATAATTTCAAGAAAAAGATATAGCATGATAAAGTGGCACTAGATCGATAAGACTTCATTAAGCTGGTAATGTAAGGCCAAGGGTTAAGGGGGTTATGAAACGAAGGAAAGAAATTCAAGAGAGAGAGAGAGAGAGAGAGAGAGCACAACTACCCAAAATCCCATTCGTTTCTATTGCATGGATACATTCGTTAGGCTAAGACCTGAAAAGACAACAACTTGGGGATATTTTCCCCAAACTTGCTATTTACTATCCATTCACTAAAGATAAGTGATCCACTTTGCTTTCTTTTTCTTTTAGGCTATGCTTTCATTTGAATTTTCTTGCACCCTTTTTTTTTAAATTTCATCTCTTCTCTCATTTTTTTAATAACGGAGAATACAACGAAGAAGATGAAACTATAGGGGGATCTTTTGCACAGATAATTCCACACAGCATCAATTCCTAACCCAAGTCATACTCTCTTGAAGGTAGACTAAAATGTATAAGCTTTAAGGGTTTAACTTAATGTGGTTAAAAGAAATAAAGACGAATGGGGGTTAATATATGCTTTTGCACACGTCATTCTTTAAATAAGCTCAAAAGGGGATACTAGGGATATATATATATATATATATATATATATATATATATATAGGTAAGGAATTTTTAAGGCTCAAACGCTCCAAAAATGGCCTAAATCATATCTTAGTGCCAAGTCATCATGCGAAATTCCATAGAAAGGAGATAAAACTATAAATATCACATCAATTTATGAAATGAAGAACAAATCCTAATGCATTTGGCATAAGCATTCGCTAAAAAAGATGTAGGGAAATTCAAGACTAACATGTTATCACGATTCAAAAGTGTGCTTGAGATATATTAGCAACTCCAAAGGTTCTATCTCTTATGAAAATGACCTTACAGCTACAAATCAATGTAACACTCGCGTACAGATGGCTATTCAACATATTCAATTGCACCAAATCAGTCTCGTGGGGAATGTAGTGTGTAATATAAGCTAGATAAAAATATCCAAATTATAAAATGGTATGTGAATAATCATAGGAAATTTATACAACAGAGTAAATTCCAGAAGGATTGATGGAAGAGTCATGTGGGTCATAACATTATATCATCATCGACATAGATTTCCATGCATAGACTTGAGAATAAAAATTTTAATTTTTAGAAAAATTGAATTTGACATTGATCGATCTATGGCTCGATAAGCAGACAACTGCCAAAGAAGGCAGGCATCTACATATCTGTTTGGAAGAAACTAAAATGGTCACTCCCTTTCGCTTTGTACTTGTCAACATCAATTCCTAAAATAAAAATAAGCAAAAATAAGAAAGTGGATAGAAGAAGAGATATCAGGGACACTAATTGTCCCATGTACATATCAGGATTTACGTAACAAGTTCCTAATTCTCAATAGGCTAGGGCCTGAAAAAACCTAGAATTCTCCCCCCCCCCAAACTTGAATTGAATTTTGTCCTCAAAATTTTGGAACAACCGATAAGGGAGTTGATTGGGAGAGAGAACGAGAAACCAACTACAAATCCGCATAACGAAGGATGACGCTATTTAAGCATCAGCGCATTGCAAGCCAGGACCATCTAATGAAGGAGGACGCTATTCAGGGACATTGTCCGGAGGCAAGTTGAGATGAGAGACTATGTTTTGGAAAAATTTACCAGACTATCCATAAAAGTAATTCTGGTCAGCCTGAATCTGCTCAACTTGCTACTGAACCACAGTTTGGTTCATTTGCAGCTCCACTATCTGAGTGGATAACTCCTCAAGAGGATCCACATCAGACTCCTCATCAACATCCTCACCTAGGATCTTAGGGTGACGGGCATAGGGCGGTTGCGTTGTGTTCGCTACACCCTTTCGGGCGACACTAGGCATCGGCCTAATTCTTTCTGCATCAGTAGTCCATTGGACTCATGCGCTCGCACAGAGGACAGTGATAAGACTGGGAAAGAAATACCCATTGTTAGAGGTCTTATCAACCATGCTTCTAAGCTGTCGGTTAATCAAATCCGCGATGTCCATGGTCCCCTTGGTCAAAATGATGTAAATTAACACTGCCCTATTCCAAGTCACATTAGATTGATGTGTAGTTGGCATCACCTTGGCACAGATAAACTTATAAATCCCCTTATCCTGAGAAGTCAGACATAACTCCTTAATAGTGTGAGACCCCAAACCCATTACTTGTGCTACTTGTTCTGTACCTTGATAACATGTGCTTCTTAAGCCTTAACATGATTAGATATCTCTGTTTGCCCATGCCTGACTCGCATTATCGTTATTTCATTCCTTGTCGCTTGAATATCTTCCATGCTTAGCATACATTCCCATTATGCCTTGATTGTTGCCTTAGCTTGATTTGCTTTCAACCGAGACTTGTTAGGGTTCGATTGTCTTTCATAGACGACCTAGAACGCTCGCCTTGATCATAGTAAACTTGTTGGGAAGTTTAGAAACCTTCTTGCCTTGTTTTGGCCTTAGCGATTTCATCCTTCTCCGTCCTTCTTGGCGTATTTCGATTTAACAAACCTATTCCGTCTTGGTGTCCTTGAGTTCCGGACTTGTATACAAGTCATAACCATGATTTAACAAACCTATTCCATGCCCAAGTTACCCTAGTTTTGTTGACGCTTGATCCGGGTTTGATCCGTCTCTCGATTGTCGCTTGACTCGAACCTTGTCCTACCTTGTTCCGGGTGACGTTCGGGCGTGTTTCGGACATGTTTTGAGTTGTGTTAGACCCTAGGATGGTTACCCATGAGCTTGGGACCATTTACCCATGTTTAGCTTGGGAGGCCCCTGTTCATTTAGGCCGCATGGCTCGATCGTTTAAGTCTAGTTTTGAGGCCGCAAGTCAAGTCTCGAGGCAAAGAAAAAGTGGAACATGGCGATCGGGCGCGCGTCAATGAGAGCAAAGAAAAGGAACAAGTCCCGGCATTTGGAGGCGGCCTCATGAGGCGCCCGCCTCACTCCCACGCCCCGCTTTACGGAATTTTCAGCTTCTAATCTTTTGTGGTGTCATTAGCCACTTAAACCTCCTTCTTTATTAGCCCTAACTAACCTATTAAACCACTAATCAACCTAGATTAACCCTAATCTCAAGCCCCCTCCAATTGACATGTGTAATTCCACTAAAACCATGCAACTTATATAAAGCCTCCTTTGTTGACTTTGGCTTAAACTCCCATAATCTGATTTCTTTCCTTCTCTCCCCTGCCATGGTTGTGTGTGTGGAGATGTGGTGAGATTGGTGTGTGTGGTTGCCATAAATTGAGCTTCCGACTTCCGTTTGCAGAGCCGAGACCACCGGTGTGAAGCTACCGACGAGGAGATCAATTCTACCCGATTACTTTGTGCTTTAACTTTCTTCTTCCTTGGTGTTGGTAAGCTATTAATTTCCCCTTAGGATTGTATGCTTAGACTTGCCATGATTCCCTGTCTATTGATTCCCCATGCTTTCCATGCCATACCATGATCTAGATTGAAAGTTGTCTCTTGAGAATTTGGTTAGTAAGTCCATCTTGTTGCTTGAGGCCTACACCTAGAATAAATTATGTTCTATACTTCCTTAGGAGCAATTAATGTTCTTGAACTTATATGTTTTGATGACCTTGGGAATTTTGAATTCTAGGGTTTCCCCATGCCTTGTATTGATGATCTTAAGGAATTGGATCCTAGACCTAGAACAAATTGTGTTCCATGATTCCCTACGAATAAATAACGTTCTTGGACCCTTGCGTTTTAATAACATTGAAAGAATAATTATAAGGTTCCTTGAACTCGAAATTATCGACAATTCTTAGCTTAATGACCTAGGCGATTATATCGAGAACTTAGAAGAGAGTTTGTGATGCATTTAGCGTCCTAACTCTATTGGTTGAACTATTATAGGCGACTCAACGGAGTTAAGGTTAGCGAGCTATTGAACAATACCAGGCTCCGAATTAATCCGACGGCGTTCTAATCGGCGTTCCCCTAAGAATAATAATTCTAGAATTTGAACTTGAATTGATTGCCTGCTTGACTTGATCTTGAGTCTTTATGGAATGGCCGATTTATGAATAGTGATTGACGCTCTGAGTGTCGCTCTTGTCGAACTCAACCCTACTGTTATTGATAAGAATGATTTACTTGTCTTGGCGAGATCGCTCTTGTCGATCTCGTTCTCTACTTGAATTTTGTTAAGTATACATTACTTGGCATATGCATGAGTGAGTCGGTGGCATCTGTCCTTGTTCACACTGCGCCTCCTTGCTGCGCGGTGGGGAAGTAGTTCCCTTTGTTGCATCAATACAGTACCATTGGTTCTATCAGAGCATTCCTCGGAAGGTCGATGTACTACGCATCGACACATGCACGCTCGAATGCGCTTGTATGCGAGGAACTACGTAGCGGCAGGCTCTTCACATATCCTTATTCTATGTGATTTATTTACAGCGCACTTATGTGAAAACAACGTGCATCACGGATATATGATTCTATGCTTGTGATGATATCTTGCTTGAATGTTGCATCTTGCCATGACATGCATGATTAATAGCTTATAACTTACAGTCTTTATGACTTACCCTTTCCCCTTTCTTGCTTTAGATCTACTAGCAAGGCGGAGTCCTTCGTTGACTAGGCGTGTTCGTGCTTGTGCCACTTTTGATTCGCCGTTGATTCTTGGAGAGGTGGTTTTTGATGGCCTCTTATTCTTGTTTCTCTTTTTGTAAGGACGGCGGGTTAGGCGATCCAACTAGGCGTGCACGGTATTTGTATATGGCTTGATTGTAAATCCTTAGCGCTAGTAGTATATTACTTGTAGTTCTTGTAACCACTGTGGTCTTGGCATTGTGTTAGCCGAGCTTGGTTTACTTGTTTTTATCCTCCATGTTTTAGTCTTCGGCATTGAGTATGCTTTTGGCTCTTTAAGAATTCTTGTCTTTGAGCGTTAGATTGGGTTAGGCGGCATGTAGTGTCGCCAGAAGACTTGGATATATTGTTTAGCGTTTGCTCGGGTTTATCGGGTTTAAAGGTTTTAAAAATTTTAAAAATCCGGCGGTTTGGTGCCGTGGCGTCTTTGCGACTCCAATGTTGCGTCACGTCATTTTTGTGAATTTAGTACTTACATGTTTAATTGCCTACTTGTTTCCTTCCTTATTTGGGCGGTCAGGCCCTCGGTCCCATCTCGGGCAGCGATTTGGTCGCCAGATTGGTATCGAGCTTGTTATAGGTTAGCTATCGGCCGGAGATAGGTTCCATGGCCTAGGTGGGTTGTTTCTTGGTGTGATGTTCTAACGTCGAGTGATTCTTATAGGTGCTTGATGGTGAACCAGAGAGCGACCGTGTAGGCCAGAGGTAGGGCCGACCCGGAGAGAGTTCTGAGGAACACGAAGTGGGTGCCACCTCCACCTCCACCACCGAATCCGATTGGGCATGAATGCTCGACATGGCGGATTTGTACCGTATGACGAATATTATGACCGAGATGGCGCTTGGCCGGGTCGGGAATGTACCTCCTCCACCACCACCCCAATCGGGAGGCAAGAGTGTCGCCACCGCGTGCGATTATACCACCGAGTTGCTGAGGCACGGAATAATCTTTGTGTTAGAGATTCACGAAAATGAAGCCTCCATCTTTTGAGGGAGGCGGATGCTAGTATGGCCGAGCTATGGCTTGAGGATGTGAAGAAAATATTCGCAACAACTGGATTGCACGGAGGAAGAGAAAGTGGTCTTAGCTGCTTATAAGCTTAGAGGAGCCGCCAATCATTGGTGGGAAGTCTTACTTGCTAGTTGGGAATTGAATCGGGTGGCACAGGGTGTGGACTACCTTTGAGGCGAGTTCGGGGCTACTTATGTGCCCTACGGTGATTAGGCCGAAGGAGAAAAATTCCGGGGTGGAGCAAGGTTTCATAAATTCTTCAAAATTCTTGTCCGTTGTGCACATACGGTGCAAGATGAGAGACACGAGGACCGGAGGGTTGAAGGGGTTGAGAGGAGGTTGAGTTATCGTGCGTGCGAGATCGGCGTGCGAGACATTGAGGAGGCGAGAAGCATCATGCGATCTTCTCGGCGATCTTAGCGGGCGGCGGTAGAAGTCGATCTTGGAAGCTCGATGCAGCTACGAGGGCAATAAATCGCGGCGGTGGTCGAGTAGGCATCGATCTAGTGAGGCGAGATAGGCGCCGTCGAGAGTCGTGGTAGTAGTCTCTTCTCCTCGGGAGGCGGCCGGACTTCAGGCGGTGGATCGGTGACTTGTTCTTCTTGTAACAAGATTGGACATACTAGTGAGAAGTGCGAGGACCGAGGCTTGGTACTTGTCTTATTTTGGAGAATCTAGTCATCGGCTCAGCATCTAAGTCTAAAAACGATCCGAGGGTCGATTCGGCGATGCAGGTCAGAGGATAGCGATGGGCGTCTAAGTAGCGAGCTCGTGTCTTCGCACTTGATCGGCGAGGTGTTCCAGGAGTCTACTTACGTGATCGGAGGTACTCGAGTCTTTGGTCATCATGCTCGAGTCCTTATAGATCACGGTTCTACCCGTTCATATGTTGCATCGCTTTTCCCTGGAGGCATCTATG
>CM028377.1:42272904-42383447 GCA_013146195.2 Codonopsis lanceolata
ATGGGAAAGTTCCACAATGCAATGTCTCAATTGAAAAAAGCAGATGAGAAAGGTTGGGAATATCTTAGCGTAACCGGTTTTGAAACATGGGCCAAATCTCATTGCAAAGGTAACCGTTACAATATAATGACTTCAAACAATGTAGAGTCTCTCACATCTGTTTTCAAGGATGCCCGATAGACTCCTATAATTCCCTTGCTTCAAAGTATTGGGAAAAAAATTACAGAAATGGTTTTGTGATAGGCGTGAGGTAGCCCAAACATGTACATCCTATTTAACCCCTGTGATGGAAACAAAATTAAGCCAAATCATTGAGCATGCGAATAATTTTAAAGTGATTGAACTCATTAATCAATCAAAATACGTGGTGAGGCGGTCCTAATTAAGCATTACACGTGGACTTTGGTACTAATGCTTGATTGCGATAAGTTTCGGTTGGACCACGTGTCATGCGAACATGCATTTGCGATTGCAAACATGAGAAATTTTTCGCATCGATGTGTTCACCATTATATACAACAGATTGTTAGAGATTGGCATATGATGAAAACATCTACCTGTCACTGTGAAGAGGATTGGGAAATTCCACAATCAGTCAAAGAAATGACGATCTTGCCACCTTTAGTCCGACTTTGAGCCGGTCGTCGGAGGACAAACATAATCCCTTCAATTGGAGAGCAGCGTAGAAGACAAAAATACAATAGATGTCAAAAAGTAGGACACAACCAACTTTCATGTCCTTATCAAACTCCTATGAGTCATAGACAATCACAACCTGATCCAACTCCTACGAGTGATAGGCAATCACAAGTTTAGTTTTGGTTTGTAGTATGTAGAATTTCAAATTTCTCATCCATTTGACATTGAACTAATGTTAACATCAACCTTGAGTTGTTCAAATGTATTATATTTGATTTTAATCAGTTTATACGACGATTATTGTTTGTATTAATTTCATTAAAAAACAGAAGGTGTACAAAAATTGTCCAAGGTGTACCCAAACATTGAACAACGTTCGGTTACTAGGCCAAACTTATAACAAAACGTTCGGTTGGTTGGACCGAACCTATTGCAAATAGTTCGGCCAATATACCCGAACAATCGAAATAGATAAATAGCAAATGCAATAGAGAACATGTGGGGTAAAATAGATATTTCAAGCTGCATAGCTTCACAAAAGCGGAGGAAAATTGAGGGTTTATGTGTCATTGACCATAAAGCCCCAATTACTTTCTCGCAGATTACTACCTCAGGCTCAGGCTACTACAATGAACTTCTCTTGCTCGACCAAGTTGCTTCTTCTTCATCCATGGCTGAATGCTACTGTGGTGATAATAGGGTGCTCAAGACTGCTTGGACTGGTACAAATCCTGGGCGAAGGTTCTTTGGTTGCCCAAATTACACCCAAGTAAGTTTGACCATCAAAATCTTGGTCTGGAACATCAACATTCAATTTTCTAATTTCAATTATTTACAGGATAATGAAGGATGTGATTACTTTTCTTGGCATGATCCTCCAATGTGCCCTCAATCGACTGTGGTTATTCCTAGTCTGCTAAAGGCCATCAATCGCCATGAAAAATGAGATAGTGAAATTGAAAATCACACGTGCTTGGGAGCGAAAAGTTTTCATTCGCCTATTATTTGGGTGTTTTAGTTTTATTCTGTTGTTGATGTTCTTACTTGTTGTGGTTTGAAGTGAAGGATAGCAAGCAACAACCACTACTGTTAATCGTAGTTGTTTGTTATTTTATTGTTGTTGCTACTTAATGCTTGTAAGGAGCATTTAATTTTAGGGTTTTTGCAATAGGTTGGATGTAATGGTTAGTTTTTTGGAGTTTATTATGTATGTAAAATACCCCTTTAATGATAATATTGTACTCAAATTGTGCTCAAATTAATGAACTTGTACTCTTATTAATGCAATTTACTCAAATTGGCCTCAAACTGATGAAATTGTACTGAAATTGATCAAATTATAAACATGTTACACAAGTCAGGAAGGTCATACCATTCACGGATTGAATGCAATAAAAAAAAACCTAAATATTAAATAATTGTTCGATTCCCTGGACCGAATCTTTTTCAAAGAGTTTGGGTAACTGGACCAAACCTTTGTTAAAACGTTCGGTTATTATTCTCAAATAGTTAGTTTAGGGTTTAGGGGTAAGGTTTAGGGTTTAGAGTTTATGGTTTATAGTTTAGGGTTTTGGGTTAGGGTTTATGGCTTCTGGTTTACGGTTTAGGGTTTTGGGTTTAGAGTTAGGGTTTAGGGTTTAGGGTTTAGTGTTCCAGGGTTTATATGAGATTATACGACTGACCAGTACGACGACCAGTTATTTCCAGGGTTTATATCAGATTATGCGAACGAGCACTACGACGACTAGTTATTTCCATGGTTTATATTAGATTATGCGACTGACCAGTACGACGACCAGTTATTTCCAGGGTTTATATCAAATTATGTGAATGACCAGTACGACGACCAATTATTTCGAGGGTTTATATCAGATTATGTGAAGGTTGTGTTAGGAATGGTGTTGGGAGTATTAGTGGGAGTCCACATCATTTTATCATCGTGTGAGAATGGTGCATGTTCCCTCAATTCCTCTATCATTGTCATTGCATTAAACTGCCATTTAAAACAAAATTAAGTAGGTATGTAAAAATGAATAAATATCACAAATACTTACTCAAAACCATAACAGAAAATTTTTACCACTTTTTCATCCAAAGCGGAGACCTCATTCTTCAAACCACTTATTTGAATGCTTTGTTGATCAATCTTTTGGTTCAACTCCCGTAACGTATCAAGAATGGAAATAAGAATGTCATTAGAAGAAGTGGTGGCATGAGTTTCACCACGTCGTGGTAGGGAGTAGTCTGGCAATAAGTGGTCTCGTGGGGATCGGACTGGGGAGGAGTTGCGTGGTGGCAACCGCTGGGCTTCATCGTTGCGTGGTGGAGACGGCTGGGCTTCATCATTTCTAGAATTTTCAGCCTCAACATCAAATGATGTTGCCCAAACTTCACCAAAACGCTGCTGAAAAGCAAGAACGTAAGGCTCATTTTGTTCGGCCGCCGTTGGGGTCAATGGAACAATTACACCATCATGGCAATTGAACAAATTAATCATTAATCAACAACAGTACAAACAAAATTAAATTTACCCAATTTACCCAAATTAAAGAACACCATCATTAATCAACAACTATAAAAACAAAATTAAATTTAAGAAACTATCACAAAAAATTGAAAACATTTACCCAATTTACATCCAATTTGTCGATTATTTCATGACACTTTGGATTTTTTTGGACTCCCATTTGCACATTCTTGGAAGAATGACCACATCATCATCAGATTTAATGGTTGACAGTTGAAATAGATCTCAAAATCCATTAAATTCATCGAACATCTCAAATGCCCAAACCTACAAATAAGTTACATGTTAGAAACATCAAATAATTAGTTAATCAATATAAATTTTAGAATATTTCAAATTACAATTGTTTACCTGTAATGCAAAACAAGAGCCATAACATACATTCCTAGTAGTATGAGTTTTTTTCTCAGCAATATTCTTAATCGAATTGCTAAGGTAAGAATATGACTTTGTCCCCCATGAATATATGTTAAACAACTCCAAATCATCCACAATATCCAAAACAATCATGTCAATTGAAGTATTCGTTTCCTTAGATCTCAATGCAGACTCATATATATGGGCTAAGCCCAATTTATATTTATCATCCACATTATCTGCATTGTCAAATACTGTTTTCAAAACCGATTGCTTCACAGCACTCCGTACCATTATATATTGGTTGACCAACCTCTTCGTAGTTAGAATTTGTTCCCAGCAGTCTTCTTCCGATCCAGCAGATAAGTTGGTGATTAAGGTGTAGTCGGATAACGAAAATCTTACATTTTTCCCACCTATATGAAACCAGAGCTCATCCTTTCTGCCGGTGGGTGACTCGATCAAGAACATAGCCGGTACATGGAATAACACATTGCTCCTCTTAATATTTTTGTTGATGGTACACAGTTTTCCAAATGCAGAATTCCTAAACAATTCTTTGTGTACACTGTACATCATCAAGATTTGAATGCACATAATCAACTACTTTCAAATCCCCTCTACAAATGATCTTTGCATTGTACCATTCATCTTTTTTGGTCAAATACAATGTCATTTTGTCTGTATTAGAAACATAAAACATTAAATATTAATTAAAACACAAACACAAAAACTGAGTAATGTTCGGTCCAGACCACCGAAAATTCTAAGAAATGTTCGGTTACCTTCACCGAACATTCTTAAGCATGTTCGGTGGTCTGGACCGAACATTATTCCGTAGTTTTTTTAAACAATGTTCATCACTCTAATATTAAATTGACTGTTAATTGAGTCAAATTAATAAAAAAAGAGATTATAATAGTCAAAATATACATGGTTATGACTAATTTTCATCATAGTTGATCAAAAATTGAGTTGGTCTACTAAGAATGATGAAAATAACCTTAAACCCTAAATCATAAGAAAATTATAACAATGTAAGCTTTACCTTGATGATGAGAAACTTAGGGTTGAGTTTGCCTCTGAAAATACCAATTCAGTTAACGTGATTAGGAGGTCGAGTTTGTCTGCTATCAACGTCGAGTTAATCGACTTCTTGTTTGAAGTTAATGAAGATGAAGACAGGCGGGAACCACAAACATTTTAAGGTGGTTGAATTGATCAACCCTTAAGGTCGAGTTAATTGACCGTATTATATACTGTATGTACAATATCCCTCAAAGAAAGAAAAGGTCGAGTTGATCGACATTAAATCTTAAGGGTATTTTTGACTGTTTCGATATTGACTGTTCCAAAGGCCATCAAAGTATATTACTTGAGTCAAAAGGTTGTACTTGATGATTACCACTTTATAAGAGATAGTCTCCTGTAAGACGGTCTTACAGATCCTTATCCATAAGATGGATCTATCCAGGTTAAATGGGGCAAAATTCAGAAATCTCAATGCAACCCCTTAGTTTTTGAAAATTACAGTGTCACCCCTCATGTTTATATATGCAGAGTGTCACTTTTTACTATTAGCAGTGTCACTTTATAGTATAAAATGTGTCACTTTTGGCCTTAAAAGTGTCACTTTGTATTTTCAATGAAAATTATAATTTTTTCCTAAAAAAGTATTACTTTTTGGGCTTAAATGTGTCACTTTTAGTCTTAAACGTGTTACTTTCATTTTGAAAAGTCTCATTTTTTTATAAATGAAAATCATTACGTTTGACATTAAAGTGTTACTTTATAACACATTAAAAGTGTCATTTTTTAGCATTAAATGTGTTACTTTTGACCATACAAGTATCATTTTTCCTTATAAATAAAAATCGTCGTTATTGACCTTAAAAGTGTCATGTTTTAGTATTAAATGTGTCAGTTTTAGCGGTCAACGTTAGTTTTAAAGTAACACTTTTTAATATTAAATGTGTCACTTTTTAGTATTAAGAGTGTTATTTTGTATTTTAATGAGAATTATAATAAATTTCCCTTTATAGTGTCATTTTTAACCTTAAAATGTATTATTTTTGTCTTTTCAATGTGTCACGTTTGACTTTAAATGTATCATTTAACATTTCGTCAAAGTCCGTTAGGGTCCGTCAAGTATCTCAAGGCAATTGTTGCTAACGGATGGCTAACGGAGCTGACAAAGGATTAAACTGCAAGGTGTGGGAAACATAAGAATTTCGACTGCAAACATTGAAAGTGCAGAGGCACCAGAGCAAAACCGAACGACATATTGAATATAAAATAATGTTGAACTTTAAGTAATTTTCTTTTAACAACCCCAAATTTATCATTAATGGTGTCAAATTAATTAGACATATCTTTTTTTTCAAACTCACAAGTACAAATAATAAAATTGATATGAAAAAGTTTTAAAAAATAAAATAGATAATGTTTGGGACGTCCTTAAATAATATAGGGAACACTAATTTTAGGACGTAATGAATATTTATTAAAATTATAATTTATAAATAATGTGCACGAACTCCATTTATATTTCTAAATAATTTATTTGTTGAGTAAAATATTGTGCGTGTATGGAAATATGTGTAATTGTGGAAGGGCGCAGAGGGGTGCTTGAACATTCGAAAAATGACTTATGGAAAATAAATCCGTTAGTTATTTTCCAGAAAAGAAAGGCTTGATTTTTCGTTGACTCGGAAAATATTTTACGTTAACTACATTTTCATAAGATTACCAAATACCAGAAAATGAAGAAAACGTTTTCTGAAAATTATTTTATGTTACACAAACGGAGCCTCAATGTATAACATATCTTTTTCTAGTTTCGAAAAATAGAAGTCATAACAAGTAATTGCACCATCTCGGCATCTCCAATATATAGTTTGGTGCAAAAATTGCACCAAATATTTAAGCTGGTGCAATTTCTACACCAAATTTCTTCCACTATCTCTAACAATTCTACTTCAAATTTTACTCTAAAAGTAATATTCCAATTATATTCTTCATTATTTCATTATTTCAGTTAATTTGTATTCCAAGTATATGTTTTATTTCATTTAATTTGTATTAATTTATTTTAGCAAAACAAATGTATTATCTATTGAATTAATATCAAATTAAATTAAATACTATGCATTAAAAATAATAATTAAATGTAAAAAATTAATTGAGACTAAAATACAAATATATTAAAATTAATAATTAAATGCAAGATATTAATTAAGACTAAAATACAAACATTAAAATAACTTAAATAAACAACTAAATAGACTTATGAAAATACAACTAAAATGTATGTTGTTGCATACTTTGTATTAGTATTAATATTATTAAAATGTATGTTGTGAGAATTTAATTTAATGTAATGTAATTTTCATTTTTTTATTAATGTCTAATAATTATAAACTTTATTATAAATTATTTTAATATTATATATAACTAATAACTAACAATATAAATAAAAAAATTGAATTAATTTTTTTTTATTATTGAAACCAAAACATCAAAGTAGTATTTAAACTAAACAACAAAACTAATGATACTAATAAAAGAATAAAATAAAAAATAATTACCTAAACAAAAAAAGAAAAGAAAAAAGGAAAGGGAAAATGAAGTGGGGGAATAGTGTGCGTTGGGCTTGAAATTTCCTAGGTCAATCTTCAAAATGAAGCAACTTTTGAAGTTGCTATTGGAGGGCCAAATAGTATCAAAATACTTCAATTTGAAGGGATGAAGATACGATTGGAGATTGTAGAAAGTTGCATACTTTAGATTTACTAAAAATCATTAAGGTTAAAACAACTAGTTTTAAATATTTTAATTAAATGCATTTAGATTGTTTTACTTAGACTTTAGCAAGTCTGAATCTATCTATTGACAGCAGATAGATATCTCTCATACTACGTTAAGCAAACTTTGTTAAATATAATATTACATCTACTTAAGCTTAGTCATCAGCAACTAGCAGCTGCTAATACCATAATGTCAGTACCCACTTAACATTTCAAATATACATTGTTGAAATGTTTGGTCTTCACGCTCTTAGTCTTATATTTAATTATTATTTGGTCATTATATTTCAAACAAAAGAACTATTCACAGAAGACTTTTTCTTTATATGTCTTGTCAATAAAAGACTTTTGTGTTTGTTTTAAATATTTTTCAAGTATAGCATATCTCCTAGCTAACCACTCTCTTTATTATTTAATACTAGGTGATATCCTTTGTCTCTAACATTCTGCAAAGATCTTTGTGCATTCAATGAAATATTTTTTCATCATCATGTCTTTAAGAAATTCAAGTTTCAACCTCGCTCTCTCAAACGGTTCCAAAACTTGAAGATCTCTATAAAATGTCTGAAGTAAGGATTCAAGAAGACGCCTTTTGCAGAATTACGTGTACAAAATTCATAAATATTACAAATCTTCAAAGCACACTGACATAGACAATACGTTGAAGCCTTCATTCGATTTAAGAACTTCATTATTTCTTTGAAGAGCTTCTTAATTCTCTCAAACACCAACTAGATGATCTTTCGTATATTATTCTTTTCTAGTTCATATTTTAAAACAATCACTGACTGTTTGCTCCTTTATTCTTTCAAATCTTTAAGGTACCTTTGATTGTTGCACGAGTTTGATTGTTTCTCAATCATACTCCTCAAATACTGGTTTTTGTTGTACATTGATCCGTTAATGATCACTTAGAATATATTTAATCTTTGTGTACTTCAAAATCCAAGTTTGACCAACTTGGTAGTGTCAGTAGCAGTTTTTACACTATGAACCAGTCCTAAATACTCTGTCATTTATTCTTTTAGATGATAGAACTATTTCTCACATTTAAAAACTTCAATCTACTTAAGTGTCAGCCAGTTATATTCTTAAATCATTTACTTAATTGTTATATATATATATGAAGAAAAAAAAGAATGAAAAGGGTGCGAAAATCAAAATTACACATGCCTTTCAGAAAAAAAGAAAAGAAAAGAAGAATAAAAGAAAAAAAGCAAAGAAAAGGATCATTGGGAGGAAAATATTTATGATGGTTTGATATCTTCTTCAACCCAAAAGTCAAAGTTTGGGGGTTGTTGAAGGAAAGTGAGTGATTTGTATGGGAAAAAGGGAAATATTCTTACTCTCTCACTTTGTAATTTCTTATCCGGCAAAACACACAAATGGGCCACCCAACTTTACCCCTTTTTGCAATTCGGTCACCGAAAGTTTGAATCATCTATTTTGGCCACCCTACTTTCATTTTGTTGCAAGCGAGCCCATTTTCTAACGCCTGTTAGACAAGGACGTTAAGTTTAAGTCAAAATTCCTATTTTACCCCTGCTATAGATAATATAACTTTGACTATTCATCTTCATCTTCTCCCAAATCTGTTAATCTTTATCAAGAAAATAATCACATAACCCAGAAAAATAAATTCAAATTTTTTTGGGGAAGATTCAAATCAAAATCTTCTTTTTGTATCGCCATATATGTAGATGGTTCCCAAATCTCATAATCAAAATTTTTTCTTGCATCTGTTTGGCTTTATCTAAGGGAGTTTATCACAGTATTTCTGCCAAATGAATATTCAGCATGATGGAGTTTTCAATTGTAACTATATTGGGTTTTCTCTGTTTTCTTCTCACTGTTTCCCTCTCGGGGCTTCTTATAATCAAAAAGCCGGGTTGAGTCTCATTGGGCGAGTCTCTTCGCCGCTGTTGCAGACCCACTGGCATAACTGAAGATCCGAGTGAAAAGAACTTCCACAAAGGACCGTCACACAAATTTTGATGGCCGCGGCCTCCATATCTGTATGCCTTTCGTACATTAGACCAGTTCACGTGGTATACCCAATTGATGAATCAGTCAGGAAGCGCGCAATTCTTCGATGGCAAGACTGAAGCTAAATCCGCAAGAGAACGAGTAGCCAGATGTGAGTCTTATCAGAGATCGAGCGTCCATCTCCGACTCACGACCGACCGCTTTGTAATCGTAGCTGCAATCGTGTCAGTCCGAGTACCGATGGTTGGAATAGAAACATATCTCCACACCGGCACCGAAATCCGGTCAATCCAACCTTCCTCCAACATCCGGAGCACCGACTCACCTCCTTCTTCATCAGCACCGCCGTCGTCTCCTTCGTTTCATCAGTCGGTAAGCTCCGATCCTACATGATCAGGTCCCCGCTAGGCTTAAACGACCTCACCGGAGACCTCAACGAGCTAGATCTATGGCTTTTCTCAGTGAATTTAATCCCGCCGGCGCTGGACGTTGACGTTTTCGTAGTGGTGTTGAAACACTTTTGGCACATGTTGTTGGTAGCCGGATTTCCGATGACGACGCAGTTGTTCATACACAAAGAGAAGGGGGACACCGGCTGCAGTTGTGGAAGTGATTGGGGCAAGCAGGTCTGGGGCGGTGTGAGAACATGATGGAGCAGAGATGGCTTGGAGAAAATAGGGTGGGTTGGACAGCTGGGTTCCTTCCTGCAGATTTGATAATGAGCGGTTGAATTTATGTTTTCTAGGTTTTGGGAGAAGATGAAGATGAACAGTCCCCCTTTTTGATATTAACAGGGGTAAAATAGGAATTTTGACTTAAACTTAACGTCCTTGTCTAACAGGCGTTAGAAAATGGGATCGCTTGCAACAAAATGAAAGTAGGGTGACCAAAATAGATGATTCAAACTTTCGGTGACCGAATTGCAAAAAGGGGTAAAGTTGGGTGGCCTATTTGTGTGTTTTGCCTTTCTTATCCCTTTTATTGTTACCCCTCACCTTGGTCTATATTACAAACTTAATAAAGTCATATTGATCTAGTTGTCACATTTGTTTGTGTTAGTTGACATGGTTTGAAAACATAGTTGATTTGACCATTGTTTTGAATTATATACATAACTAAATAACTAATTAATAATCTCTCTAACATAATACTTTTGGTCACTCCCGACTAGGGGACAACGTGCAAAATAATAATTCACTAAATTTATAAGATAATACATATTTGATTACTCATAAAGGTCTCGTACAAATTATAATTAATAACTCTTTATATATTACATAATTGATTTATGAAGAATTCGTGAAAATTAACTTGATAGTCTTTTGATTTATGAAGACTTCGTAAAAATTGACGTGATCAGTGTGTGGAGTATGATGTGAATAAATTAATATATGATCGAGATTTTGTAGAGGGTCGAATCAATTTACACAACATGAAAAAAAAACATTTCAAAACTATAGAAATAACACATTTTATTGGATTTAAAATTTTGTAACTCATCCAAAAAGAGTATAACTAAACATCAAAAAGCATTCTCTCTCTCTCACACACACACCAACACAATGCTTATTAAATGAAATAAACTCAAAAATAAAAATCTTAGCAAATAAAAACCATAAAATAAATTGAAAGAGACAAAGTGAACTAGCAAAAGACTATCTCTGAAATCTGAAATCAAAAATATTTCAGACCAATAAGGGAAACTTAACACAAATTAAAAAAATTGAAATACAAATATTTAAAATTACAAAAATTAAGATTTTTTTAAACAATAAATCCGACAAAAAATAAATTGAGATTCAGTTAATTAAGATAAAAATCAATTAACAACCTACAAACTAAATATTCGTAAAACAGTAAATCTTACTAAAAAATTAAAAACTAAATCAGTAAAAGAATTTATAATAAACAATATATGAGTAAAAAGTAAATTTGTATATGAAGCATCTAGATTTTGTAAAAGAGGGGATATATAGAGATTGAAAGAGACAAATTTACCCCAATTGATTTAATCTAATCACTTTCAATTTTTTTTTTAATCAATTTGGGGAGTTAAAAAACTAACGAATTTTGTTTTATTGTCGAGTTCCATTGTCAGCATCGTGACTCATGGAACGAGAGTTACTTCAAATTAAAGCAACGCCCTGATTCTATAATCAGGCTAGCTTAACTTTGTTTACAATCCCTGGCCCCACCCAGTATACTTGTTATAAGCATCTAGTTTCGATTCCGGCGATAGCTTGAGGGATGCTAAAAGAGACGGGGAAAGGAGTCACAGAAAAAGAGAGAGAAATGGTTGGAGAGAAAGGAGAAATAAATCGGGGCTAGATAGTAATTGTGATTAGTAAAAATAAATTCTGATCGGTTGTTAGTTTTTCGTAATTTAAAATATGTGAGACTGAAATTTATTGTAATATAAATTCTTTTATTGATATGGATTGAAAATATCAATCCCAGATAGATTATGTTTTTCTAAAGACTTACAAATTAATATATGATTAATTAATGCATAACTTAATAATTATTTATTTATTGATAAATTAATATATTGTTAAATTAATTATTTTTTGTCATCCTAATGATATTAATTTATAAAATTCTAAGTTTATTGTATAGTACTCCAAATTTGTAAATACATTTTGTTGTCCTGCCATTTTCCATCCAGGTACGGGAAGGAATGATGCACTATACCCGAAAATAAAATAGGATGGCACTGGAATTCCGAAATAGTTTTGGGGGTAATAATGTAATTCACCCAAAAGAAAAATGATTGAAGGTCTATGACCCCACCCCGCCCGCGGGCCCGCCCCCAGCGCGCGCGGAATTTTCGTCGGCAAAGTTACAGCTTCTTCTCCTACTTTGTTAAATTTCGGTTGTAGTTGACTCCCAAAGTTGACTAGAATCCATTTCTTACTCTTACATTTTCGTTATCGGATGCATCGAAAGAGAATTGGTCGTTGTCGATGTCTTTTGTTTGTGCTCACAACTATTTCCATTAACATCTTTCTAACCCAGGTTCGAGCTTTCCTTCCCTGTTGTTATTTACTGTCTTTGCAATGATTCTGGTTTCTTCATGGGGTTTTAAGTTTTAGCTGTCTATCTTAAGTTAATTTCGAGTTCTTACTGGATGGGTTTGATTCTGAATAGTTCTCTACCGTGCCATTTGATCTTTGTTGTAATATTTTGACTTATTTGTAGCATCTGGGTGAATTATTTTTTGAATAACATTGTTTCCGGTTGAAATTTGACTCTTGTTAATTGGATTCCACCGTTTCAAGATTCTCAGATTTTGACTCTTCTCTGAAATACCCAACAGCTGTTTAATCCTTGTGTTTAGTGAAATTAGCAAGTGAAAAAGCAAAAAATAAAATAGAAAATGGATAAGTATTTATGTTCTTGATCAATGTCAGATTTTGCAGCTCAAAACATCTCAAAATGCTATTTGTTCTGTTTCTGGTTATTCTTTTTCATCTGCTAGCTAGTACTCTCTGCAATACTTCCTCCATCCCCTTTTCGAATATATCTTCTCCAAAATTGAGTGTCCTTTCTTGTATGAATTTATTTAAATTCGTGTTTGCTACTCCCTCCGTTCCGGGCAAAGAGTCCACTATTCTATTTTGGGATGTTTCACTTAAAGAGTCCACTTAAAAAAATTAAGGCATAAAAATGTCATTTTATTACTAATTGACTACTAAAAGTGTAATTTTTTTAAAAAAGTTTGACTTTCAAAGGAGGACTCTTCGCCCAGAACGAAGGGAGTATTTATCATATCCCAATGTGACTTACAATACTATAGTATGAACATTAAGGAAATTCATATTACGTATTACCAAATGGCCTAAAGTCAACTTCCTTATTTATTGCATAAATCTAAAAAGGGACACTCATTTTGGGACACATGGATCATGTAGTTTTTATCTCCGTAAATCAACTCTAGTCCAAAGTATTGTGGATAAATGTATTTATTGTATGTATAACTGAGGCTTTCTTCTTCAACCTAACTTCGTTATCAGGTGAACCCCTGGATCCTGGATCTGCCCAACTTCCATGTGTTTGAGATATTTAGCTTGTACAGCGATTAATTCTGCTAGTTCCCCATGAAATCTCAGTATGGAGAAGCTTAGAGAAAAAATAGCAACAAAATCTCAATGAATAGAGAGATTTTTTATTTTTAGGATGCTCTACGACTATATTAGTTGTATTTTTGATCCATATGAAAGTCCCTTGCTTGGGGTTAAGTGTTCTATAATATTTTCTTGCACCGATATTTCGATAACCGCTGAAAATGTTCTAAAAATCAGGCTAGGCGCCAACGAGAAATCAAGCAAATCGACCAAAAAATCACCATAGTGGGAAGTCGGCGTCTAGGCGCCCATCCCATATTTTTTTATTTTGAAGTTTTTTGTTATTTTTAAAATAATCAATTTAGATTTAGAACCCAAAGTTAGACTTCAACTCAGCACAACAGCACCAAAACGTAAATAAAAAAGAAAGAAAGAAAGAAGAAGCCCATCTCTTTAGATTATTTGGTCATATTTACTATCGCTGCCTCTGACAAGTGTTATGGACCCATGGTGTATTGAGTTATTGACTTTTGTTGTGTTGTTTTGAACGTTGGAATGGTATTGAATTGTTGATTTTAATCTTGATCATTATTTTTATATTATTTGGTGATATCTACTAGTAGTTTATTTGAAGGTTTAATGCTTGTTAATTAGGTTATATTAAGTTTTTTTTTTGAAAACCAGGATAATTATGCCTTAGTTCTAGGTCCTGCTTAGGCGCTGGTGTGGCACCTACGTAGCGATTTGTAAAACACTAGCTCAAAGCGAGTGGAATGGAAGATAGTCTTAATGTTTTGTGAATGTAAAGTGGAACAATACTTTGGGCATATTGTATAACAATAGAGTCGTGCCTATGAAGAAGGCAAGTAGATTCGCTTTTGGTGCACTGAGAGTTATTGGAGCTTGGAGGATCTTTTGTGAATTTTTTAGATAGTTTTTCTATTACATAGACTCTTTTGACACTTGTCTATAATATTATATTTACTTATCAAAAAATAAGGCATGGTTATGAGTTTTATATAAGGATTGCGGGGGTTTGATCAAAATGTTAGTTGAAGGTCAAGTGGCACGGTACGTGTTCCACCTAATTCCCTTTTTATTACTGTTAGTGACTGTGGTGAGGAAACAGTAATATGATGAACTTTTAATTGTTGCTTATATGGTCGCCTGTCAGCATTTAATGTGTAGTCCATACACACTTTATGAGAATGGATGGTACTCTAGGCAGTAGACCTTATTAGAAGTGTGCTAAGCACGTGAGCTCAGTGAAAATCTCTCTAAGGGCTGCTTGGCTGAGGAAGTGGAGCAAGGCCATGTATCTAGGATAATCACTCCTGAAAAGTAATCTATTGATTTGCTCCCAATTGGTTGGAGCGTAGGTGCGATGACAGTTGAGGATTCCTTCCATCAATCGCCATTATAAAAGACGGGGGACCACAGTTATGGCATGTGTGGATTGTGACTCCTCTCTTTTTGGCTTAGATTATTAGCTTAGCTCAGTGATGAAGCAAGAAATTTCTTGTGGGGGGGTCAAATTTTTGTATAATCATCATCTCAAAACTAGCAATATGATAAAGATATGAGATTAATAAAGTTATTTTAAGAAGATTGTTAACTGATAGGCTGATGATCAGTTAAGTAGGATCTACCAATGTGTGTATTTTAATACTTGTTATATTGATACTGTAACATTGTCCAAATTTCAGATTGGAAGAAGACACAAGGAGCAGCAACCATTAATTTAACGTCATCATCCCGGAGGCCGGAGCATGAGCAGTGAGAATAATCATATATACAGCGATAGTGCTATGAAAGATACTCAAATTCGACATCCATGTTCAAGTTAGGATTAGAGATATAATTTTGCTGGAGAGAAAGCCAAAACAGAAACCGGACGCAGTACAAAAAGATGGCTGATGCGGCTGTTGAATTTTTCTTGGAGAATCTAAAGCAGCTACTACTCTACAATGTTGACTTGATTTCTGGGGTTAAGGATCAAGTTGAATCTCTA
Organism: Codonopsis lanceolata; assembly: GCA_013146195.2. Taxonomy (NCBI): domain Eukaryota; kingdom Viridiplantae; phylum Streptophyta; class Magnoliopsida; order Asterales; family Campanulaceae; genus Codonopsis; species Codonopsis lanceolata. Next base: position 42,288,295 of record CM028377.1, read on the forward strand.
TATAAGGAGCTACTTTTAATGAAAGCCTTTCTCAAGGATTCAAAGGAGAAGCGCAGTGAGTTTGAATATGTAAGAGAGTTAGTCAGACAAATCAGAGATGTAGCTTATGAAGCTGAAGACATCATTGATACATTTGTTGTCAATGCAGCTATGCAAAAGTCAAGAAACACCCTGAGCAGAATTGTTCATGGCCGTGATTATCTCAGTGTGGCAAAGGAGATAGATAGCATTAAGATAAAAGTGAAGGAAATTTATGATAAGAAGTTATTTGGCATAGAGGTTTTACAAGGTGGTGAGTCTTCCACTAAAGCTTCTTCACTAAAGAGGGTCCCAAAGGTGGAGGAAGACAACGTAGTTGGCTTTGATGAGGAGGCAAAGGCAGTGGTGGGAAGATTGACAAATGGCCTAAAGCAACTTGAAGTTGTCTCAGTTGTTGGAATGGGTGGGCTCGGCAAGACGACTCTTGCTAGAAAAGTTTACAAGGACCCTTCTATTGAGTTTCATTTCTTTATTCGAGCTTGGGTTTACGTGTCTCAAGAGTTTAGTAGAAAAGAAGTGTTTATTTCCATTTTGAGTAAACTTACCAAGTTCTCAAGCGAGATGTTCAAATGGAGCGAGGAAATGTTGGTCGAAGAATTACATAGACATTTGAGTGTGGGTAGATATGTGATTGTCATGGATGATGTTTGGACAACCGAGGCTTGGAATGATCTTAAAATTGCTTTCCCAGACAAGGATCTTGGAAGCAGAATATTGTTAACAAGTCGAAACACGGATGTAGCTTTACATGCTAATCCTGACCCTGATAGCCCTCCGCATCATCTACGTTTTCTAACAGATGATGAAAGTTGGGAGCTACTACATAAGAAGGTTTTTCCAAAAGGAGGGATCCCTTCAGAGTTGACAGAGCTTGGACAGCTCATTGCCAAACGATGCTGTGGATTACCACTTGCAATTGTGGTAGTTGCTGGACTTCTTTTTAAGAAAGATAAATCACGTGATTGGTGGAGGAAAGTGGCTGAAAGTGTGAGTTCATATGTTGCTAGAGACCCCAAGCAATGCATGGATGTCTTGGCACTTAGTTACAATCACTTACCTGATCACCTCAAAGTGTGTTTCATCTACTTTGGAAGTTTTCCTGAAGACTTCGCGATACCTGTATGGAAATTGGTCAGGTTATGGGTAGCAGAGGGTTTCATACAACAACTAGGGCAAGAATGCTTAGAGGATATAGCAGAGGAGTACTTGGAAGATCTCATTGAAAGAAATCTAATTATGGTGGCACAGAAGAGGTCAAATGGTCGAATCAAGGCATGCCGTATTCATGATATGTTGCGGGACTTGTGCTTGAGAGAAGCTGAACAAGAAAAGTTTTTGCAGGTAATCAAAGAAAATGTACAAGATTCTTTTTCTCTAACCCCAACTGTAAACTATCACCGTCGCCTTTGTGTCCATTCCCATGTTTTGAACTACATTCGTTCAAAGCCTTGTGGTCCACATGTGCGCTCTTTCTTGTGCTTTCCCTTGGAAGAAACGAGCTTGCCCCGAGAACAAACATCGTTTATTCATGACGCCTTTAAGTTGGTAAGGGTATTGGACATACGGCTTATCAATCTCTCCCGTTTCCCGAGTGAAATTGTACAATTAGTTCATTTGAGGTATATAGCCCTCCTTGGTGAGTTTAAGATTCTTCCAGCATCGGTCTCAAAGCTGTGGAACTTACAGTCTCTCATTGTTGAAACAACATCACGTAACCTCGACATTCAAGCAGATATTTGGAAAATGTTACAGTTTAGGCATCTTCATACTAGTGGTTCAAGTCGCTTACATGGTCCCCCTGCCAAAAGACGGAAGGATAATGAAGATCCATTCGTGAGGAGAAACATACAGACGATCTCCACAGTCTCACCTGAGAGCTGCACGGAGAATATATTAGCTAGGACTCCTGGTCTTAAGAAGCTAGGTATTCGTGGGAAAATAGCCAAACTATTGCAGGAAAAGGGAATGTTTGACAATCTTGCCAAGTTAGAAAACCTCGAGACATTGAAATTGCTAAATGACACATTCCCTAATCCTCCGGCTGAAGGTAAACTACTAGGTCTTCCTCAATCGTACAAATTCCCCCCTCGCTTGAAGAAGTTGACTCTCTCAGATACGTTACTTGATTGGAAGCACATGTCTACATTGGCAATGTTGCCAAACCTTGAGGTACTCAAATTAAAAGAGTATGCATTCCAGGGAACCTCTTGGAAACCACTTGATGGGGGCTTTCGGCTGCTCAAAGTGTTAAAACTTGGAAGGACGGATTTGGTGCAGTGGGATGCTTCTGGTCATCACTTCCCTAGACTTGAGCACATCATTCTTGAACATTGCATAAATCTAGTGGCAATACCCTCTGGTTTGGGGGATGTAACTGTACTACATACAGTGGAGCTGTATCACACCCCTTCTGCCACACAATCTGCCCGGTTGATTCAGCAGCAAAAGGAAAAGCTACAACAACATAACGTTGGGAACAATGGATTTAAGCTACTCATCTATCCTCCGGAGGCTTAACATAAACTTACATCAAGACTCCAAATGGTGTGAGGTGAGTTAATATAAGAGTTTATCATTTTTGTTTTATTTTTGAATATTCCTTCATTTCTTACAATTAGATGTTCCTCTTTTTCTCAGCCAATATACATGTTTCCTCTTTGTGTTTCTGGGGGGACGATCTCATGCTATGCTATTAGAGACTATTTTTAGCATACCAAAAGATGATTAACATCTTTGAAAGTATTTCCCAAACAAAAATGTTTTGAGTAATCTCGGGAAAACCTGTGAATTGGGCCTTATTCTGTAATTGATGAGAAACTTTGATGAGAAACTTCTGATGAGAATATATCACTTCTTCAATTTTCTGCAGTCAGTGGACTGAAAATTTTCACTGCAGTACAGAAAATCAAATAATTGCAAGACACCTATTAGTTGGCCTTGAGTGCTGCACTGGAGGGTTCTGGTTTTATTTTAAGTATACCCACATGTGTACACACATTGACGCACAGCCAAAAGACATGCAGAGAACCAAATGCTATATATTCTTATGTACTGCTCTTTTCACTTTATGCAGGGCTACAGCGACAAGAAAGGAGAGGCAGCTGAAGTAAATGAAACCTCCTTCCCTCTTCTTCCCTCGGGACGTAGCTCTCTCCTCCATATCTATGTGTATCTATGTGCATTTTATTGTGATTCACACATGACTTTTGCTTCTTTGTGCTTTTATTTACCCGTTATGGTGACACTGTATCCTGGACGAGTTTTCCTCAATAGGAGGGCATATTCAGTAATCAATAGTACTTATTCAATTGGAAACAGTACCATGTCCTGACTCAACTAACTGAGAGACATTTTCTAAATTGGATGAGGGAGAGATTGATTCTCAAACCCATTTACAGGAGAAGACAGGACAGACCGAGATTTAGACTGTTGAAGTAGAACAATGGTGATCGGAGGTAGCATGTTCAATCATTGGACTTTGATTCTTGAATCTTGAACTTTGAGCAGACAATCATTGGGCCTCTGGTTCTGTTTTGCATGATGTCAAAGTTGGGTTTGCACAAGTTAATCAAAAGTTACTAGACATGCCTTTAAGTCTGAATATTTACAAATTTATACACGCACATATACATACACACACCGATCCTAGAAAATCATTCTGCTGATCTGTTAAACACATTTCTTTCCAACTAAGCGTTCCAAAGAATCCCACACCCAGTACCCTGTAGCATATCAAGTAGTGTTGTGAGTTATCAAACCCTTTCCACGTAGAATTTTTGGTAACATTCATTTGGACTGCAAATGGTTATGTGAAGTAGCACAAGTATTTGTGTCATTGGGAGGGAAATGAAAGATATGTGAGGATCTTGTTGGTATCATTTGGATGAGAAAATAGCATACAGAATAGTATTTCATCCTCATGATGTGTATGAGCTATACCCGGCCGTCTTACATAGGTTCCTCAAATCAACATCAAACTCAATTGAGGTCGATTCAACATAAAACTTCTCGATAGAGGGTTTCTGAGATTTACACATAACAAGTTCTAGTAGGAATGCCTATGAGTATGACGATTAAAAAGTAATTAATCCTGTTAGAAGATAATTTGCACTACCACAAATAATACACAATTAGGCCCAACTTGTTTTAACTACCATCTATTTGACTCTACGTATATTTTCATCCAATCATGTGTAAGCTCCATAAAATTTAATGTAGGTGACCTTCTACTGATGACCTTTATTAGGTCCTAAAAAAGAAGACATTATCCTTCAGAGTTGACTTTTGATAATAGAGACCATAAACCACCTATGGTATTTTAAGTCAAACCTGTCACCTATGCACATTAATTGAATTGGTCAATATATCAGACATACCAGTCTGGCACCACATGCCTAGTTTAGTCTCCCTATAATTTATTTACCCACTTCATTTCCGAGTTCTTTAGAGTTGAAGAACCTTAATTAGGAGTAATTTCTTGAAACTTATGGTTTGAAAGTTTCCTAGAGTTGAGCTCTTTCTTTCAAAACGATATATATAGGTTTGGGTGTTAGAGATGATAGGCATTGATCTGGATATTTTCTTGGACAACTTGAAATGGATAATAAGCTGCAGCAGCAACAAATTGATCTGCAACAACAATTTCATTCTTGCTCAAATGGAACAAATCAAATATCTTTATGGGGAGCTAGGATTTGTTAGAAACTTTATCGAGGATTTGGAAGAGACCTGTCATGAGATTGAGAAAGTAAAAGACTTGGTGATAAAATTTAGAGATTTGGCATATGAAGCAGATGATTTGTTGATTGGTTTGTAGTCAATGCTGTGATCCAACAAAACGGAAGCATGTCTGAAGAAGATGATCAAGGCCTTGATTGTTCTCTAAACCTGGCCTATGCCATGGAAGAGATCAAGTCTATTAAGGCAGAGATCATGGATATTGGTGATTCAATGTCGTATGAGATCGAGGTCCCGCAAACAGCTAGAAAGACCAGTTATGGAAGATTCTCAAATTTGACTAGCCCTGTTGTTGAGGAGAAATGTGTTGTGGGTTTCGACAAGGAGGTAGTATCGTTAGTAGATAGGCTCACTGGAGGCAAAAAGCAGCTGGATGTTATCTCAATCGTTGGAATGGCTGGACTTGGGTAAAACAACTCTGGCAAGAAAAGTGTATAATGATCCGCTGGTTGCATATTACTTCCATTCACGTGCATGGATTTGTGTTTCTCAAAATTATCAGAAAAGGGATTTGCTTCTTGGTATTTTAAATTGTTTAGTGTTCCTAATTGACAAACACCAGAATTCAAGCGACGAGAAGCTTTGTGAAGAGGTATACAAATGCTTAAAGGGTAGAAGATATCTTATTGTGATTGATGATATATGGAGCAATGGGGCTTGGGATGATTTGAGATGGTCCTTTCCAGATGACAACAAAGGTAGCAGGATTTTACTTACTAGTCGGCTTAGTGATGTTGTTTTGCATGCAAAGCCTGGTGGCTTTCTGTACTTTCTCCAGTTTTTGACTGAAGAAAAGAGTTGGGACTTATTGCGAGAAAAGGTGTTTGGAGACGATAGCTGTCCCCCTGGTTTGATTGGAACTGGAATGGAGATAGCAAAAAAATGCCATGGACTCCCACTCGCAAGTGGTAATTGCTGGACTTCTTGCCAATCAGGAAAAGACACGAGAGTCATCGAAGCAAGTAGCTGAAGGTGTAACCTCGTACATTGCCAGTGAGCCTACACCATACATGCAAACGATAGCACTGAGTTACAATCACTTAGCTCATCACCTGAAAGCATGCTTTCTCTATCTGGCAGCGTTTCTAGAAGATTCTGATATCCCTGTTCGGAAGCTAATCTGGTTATGGGCTGCTGAGGGGTTTATACAAAAGCAAGGGGAATGGAGCTTAGAAGATACTGCGGAAGATTGTTTGATAGATGTAATTGACAGAAGTCTTTTAATTGTCACCCAGAGAATGTCTAATGGTGGGATTAAAGCATGCCTTATCCATGATCTTCTGCGTGATTTCTGCTTGGAAAAATCCAAGGAAGAGAATTTCTTGCAGCAGCTTCACAGATCTGAACAAGTTTACTTTGTCTTCTTCAATTCCTATCATAATGAATCCACGTCGTCTCTGCATTCATTCTATCATTTTGAATAGCACTTCCTTGAGGATGTATGGCCCACAGTTGCGTTCTTTGCTAGGTCATTCTTCCCAGCATAGCAAACTTCCACCAAAGGTAGTAGGATTCATCTTCAAGACGTTCCTACTTCTTAGGGTGTTGGATTTGAATTCCACCAGAGTCCCCTACTTTCCGGATGAAGCGATACATCTAATTTACTTAAGGTACTTGGCACTTTGGGCTACTATGACTACCCTGCCATCATCAATATCCAATCTCTTTAACCTCGAAACTCTTGTTGTTAAGGGACTATCTAGCAGAACTATCTTACCTAGAAATATTGGGAAGATGGTAAATTTAAGACATTTGCATATCGAAGGTGAATTATATGTTTCACTTGTCAGAGAACCAGCACGGTCTATATTGTTCAACCTGCAAACCATTTCCACCTTATCTTTCCAATATCAGAAACCTAGAATGCATTTCTTGGGAATCCTCGAGTTGTGCTTTCCCTAAGTTAGACTGTCTAGTTCATCTTGAAGCAATAAAGATGTTGTATAGGCCACACACTAGATTGCCTGTAACTTTCCCTCAACCTACAAGTTTCCTTCAAATCTCAAGAAGCTAACTCTGTCAGGATTTTGGTTGCCGTGGACAGAAATGTCAACCCTTGGGAGTCTACCCAACCTGCAGGCTCTAAAATTACTCAACAATGCCTTCATGGGACCGCAGTGGGAGACAGGTGTAGACACCCCAATTTTGTACCCATGGTATGTGACTCTGGCATGCGATATCAAGACCTGTTAAAACTTAACAAATGTCAAGTTACAGGGTTTAAAAATACAAAAGATAAAGCAGGATATACAAAACAGTAAAATGTAGGGGCTAAAATGTCAAAAATAGGCTGAAGAATTGGAAGCTGGCGCTGCCATAATGGAGACCTAGCGCGGCGCCCAAATTCAGCTACAGTGCAGCCCAATGTAGCGCCCAAAGTGCTACAGGAGTGCTACAGTTAACGCATTGTGTAATTTATCCGGCACGCGGTTCAAGGAAATGTAGCACGAAGAGAGGAAAAGTAATTCCTTCTATGTCCCCCTCTCAGCCTATAAATAGAGGCCCCGGGGTTCGCTTTCAACACATCGAAAATTCCCTAAAGTTTTCAACGTTGTTGTTATGTTGTGAGAATAGAGAGCGATCAGTGAGTGATAGTGAGCGCCCCCTCCTATAAAGCCTCGAAGCTCTGCCAAAACCCCTCCAAACGCAAATCCAACCGGTTAAAGTGATCCTTAGCCCCCCATCTAGGTATCCACCCTATTTCCCCGGTCCAAAAAACTCGAAAAGAGCAGTTGCTCTGCCTGAGTAAAAAAAGCCAAATCCGCCAGAAACAAAGCAATTGTTCTGCCCGATTTTCGCCAGCAGCAAACACGCAGCAAAGAAAAAGCAAGCAGTTGTTCCGCCCGTTTTACGGTGCCCAAAAGCAACCTTCGGAAGCAGTTACTCTGCCTGAACCGCAGCAACCGCAACAGCAGCAGCAAAGCAAAAAAAAAGACTCCCTCTCCCTGAAGGATAGAGCGAGCACACCACGCTCTAAAAGGTGAGTCTTTAAAAGCGTTATTTTATAAAAAAAACTATTTTTTCATCCGGCCCAATGTAAAAATATAAGCCGTTGTACTGCTGGATCTATTTAGAAAATAGCATTAAAAAGAGTAATTATTATGACCAAATATTTTTAAATATATTTGTAATTATTGGAAGGAAGCAACTGCAAGTCCGTAAATAATGTAGACATGAATATATTTGTAGGTAGTTAATGCTTTATTTATTTGTTAGATAAATATAACAAAAAGCATACTTTAGCCAAAAACTTGTTTTGTGAGACCGAAAGGGCGAGTTGGGTGCCTAGTACCTTCCCAACTCGTAACTTAGCCTCCGAACCCGTTTTTGCATTCTCTGGTTTTCTTTTTTGGTTTTTTCTTTATTTTCTCCTTAAAATAAAGATGACGACTCTGTCAAAACATTTTGGATCGCAGTGAGGCATCGCAACATCCTTTCTTGCACTTTCCCGTTTTTCCCTAAAAAAATGGAGAATGAGAATGAAAGGGTGATGTATTCATATATCCTGGTATCCCCTAAAAAGGGATAACTTGATATAGAAAACTCAAATCACTCATAGTGATCTGAAATAGGTCATAAGACAATTTTTATAAAGTCTGTAGTGGGCCCGCAACATCTTTTCTTGCACTTTCCATTTTCCCTACACAAGGGAAAATGCAAATGAAAGGGTGATGCATTCATGCATCCTGTTATCCTCTAAACAAGGGATAACCTGATACTAAAAACTCATAGCTCCCATAACGAACCAAAAATCACTGAAGTGACCGATGCGTATTCAACACGCTTTTTGACAGCACTCTTTCCGCATTTTTAATTTCGTCTTCCCCTAAACAAGGGAGGATAGAATTGAAAGTGTGGTGTCCGCATCCGCACGCCGCATTCCCCTAACCAAGGGAGCGCGGGGCGCGGGCCGTCATCCGGGGCACCTACAGTGGCGACTCTGTTGGGGAGATCGTTTTTATTTTAAATAAAAATGGAGGGTTAGACTCAGTAACCAAAACTTTTTTTTCTTTTGTTTCTGGCTAAAGTATGCTTGTTATATTTTTATAAACATTTGAATATGACATTCCTATACATCCGTGCATATATTTGTAGATATGATCCTCCATCTTGCAGCAGTTTCGTTCCAGTCACTATTACATGTATATTTAAAAATATGTATTTTTTTAAAAAAAATAATCAAAAAAAATATGTAGTTTCAAATATATATATATATATATATATATATATATATATATATATATATATACAATAAATTTTCGGACAGCATAACGAAAGGGCTGGGGCTTTATTTTAATTATCGCCTTAATTTTATTTATAATTTTATTTCTACTCTATATTATTACTCTGTTCTGTTTATTTTCATTACGCAAAATATGTACATATTTCATTTCATTCTGTCATTTTATTTTGGGGACTAGGACAAATTTGTAATTAATAGGAATAGATAGACTCCCCGCTTTTCTTTCTATTTCTTGATGTGATTGCTTGCTTGCTCGCGCTCAAACTAAAAAAGTCGAGAAAATCCACAAATAACAGCAAGATATGCCATATCTGCTTTATTTTCTGTTTTATATCTTAAAAAAAAGATTTTACTGCTTTTTAGATGTCGCACATACGCGCACGCATGCAAATATATTCCGAACTGTTATCTTACACCATGACCAGCTCACCCCCTGCATAAGCTATCGTTAGATTGCATATAGATTCTCAGGACACTTCATAGACCGACCGGTTTTTGCATCTTTGAATCATTAATCAGCCCCTGTGAAAAAACAAAAGAGAAAGATAAAAAAAAATCGAAAAAAAAAGATGAATAAAAAAAAATCTCTTCGCAAAGGATATGAATAATTACACGGGGGCTGATTGATTATTCTCTGATGCTATACTTAGACCATTTTGAATGGTGGATCTCGGAAAGAGTATATGTCTTTCGCCTGGGATCAGTCCGATCTTGGGGAGTTGAAAGGCAGGTGGAATACGAGAGTCCTATACTCTGGAGAAAGAATCTACTATTTCAGGAATAGTCCTGAGACTGTCAAAACAAAGCAGGTGCTTGTCTGGTCAACTATAGGGAAAAATTAATAATAAAATATACTAATAAAGACACGCTGTACTCCTAGCCCAAAAAGCCTTCAGCCAGCCTTCTGATACCTTCAAAACTCATTTTCCTCAGAAACCTGGCCCGAATTTGGAAAGACAGAGATAGTATTGGTCGGTGGATACAGGATACGGGCACAGAGATCAGATCAGAAAAGGGCAGAATCAGTTCAGAGGGTACAGATCTGAGTAGAATGACAGCTAAAAATAAGCAAGCTATGACAGAGACTAGCAATGATTGGAACGGCTGGGAACTGTGAAAAGAAACTCCTGATTATGCACCTCCTCCTGGACTCGAAATATGGCTAAAGAAAGAATTTGATGCCCATGCAGAAAGAATAACAAATCAGGTGGTTGGTGATCTTTTAGCAGGATTCTCAGAAACTCTTGTTGCTTTCTCTCAAAAGATCAAAAGCCCGAAGTATGTTCCTAATACTTCTTGTCTTCCTGAAACGAGTTATCCCGATACCTCAGAAAATATCATTTTCCAAGCTTCTAGGAAACAATCAAGTGCTAGCCATTAGCCAAATATTAATCCCATTGTCCAGGGTAATATGATTCCAAATGCTCATAATTCTAATTCATATTCTCCAGAAATCAACCTCGATCTCCTTCACCTAAATGCCTGCTACCATAACCAAAAGAAGTATCTTCCTCTCGATCCCTCAAATACCTATTCTCAGCAATTGACCCCGGGAACTCCAAAAGAAATAATTTGTGTACCAAAAAGGAACATCCCTTAAGCCAGGGTCCAGGCAGCCCAATCCCAGTGCAGTATTATCCAAGAGAGAAAACTCTACCCAGTTATTTGACCAAACCTCAATCTGGTAATCTGCCCAGGCCAAAAGGGAGGAAAGAAATAATTCCAAGGCACTATGATGATTTACCTGCCCCAAGGTCTGAAATATTCCAAACACCATGGGCCCATGAGATACTTAAGCTTGTTGTCAATTATCAACCGCCCAATCCATTTCCTGTTACATGGAATCATGCCCAGTATTTTGAGTACCACCATTGCAGTGGTCATCTTACCGATAAGTGCTACTCACTCAGAAACGCTATTCAGGATCTTATCGACAACGAGGTAATTACGGTGGCAGGTACGAGAATCTTTGAAACAAATCAAGCCAAGGAGGTCTAAAGGGCAAGTGAACTTATTTAGCCAGAATAAAGGTGCTGTAAATATCCTCTTCAATAACAGGAGTTTTAATAAAAATCTAGAGGACAGTTTCCTGTGTATGATAGATGGAGGCACTAATTATGAAAAACTCCCTGCTGAGTTTGAGCCTATTACTGATAAGCCTCTGCAGAACTGGTATACTACAACCGGTCCGCTTTTAACAACCGCAGATCTGGTGGACCGCTTCGGATATACTATTCTCATTCCTTCCCCTAGCTTTACGGATTGGTCATCTACCGATCCGCTCCCTAAAATTGAGGATCTCAAACCCCTGGTCCTCAATAATGTAAATAACCCTGTACAGTTTGCTATTAATGATAATCTGAATGTCTTCGCTTATTCCTTAGTTGCACCTACATTAAAAGACGCATTAAATAATTATAATAATGAGTCATTTGATGAAATGGACTCAAAAGATAAAAATTATTTGCTTGAGCTTGTAAAGTCAGTCGAGCACCAAGAAAAATCTCATTCAACTGAAGACCTGTCCACTATCAACCTGGGGCTGAACAATGAAACAAAAGAAGTCAAAATCTGCAGCAGAAGGCTCTGAAAGGGTATCACTCATCAACCTCCTCAAAAGAGTTCGTAGATATCTTCGCCTGGTCCTATGAAGATATGCCCGGGCTAGACCCAGCCATAGTCGAACACCGGATCCCCATATATCTGGATGCTCGGCCGATTAAGCAAAAGCTCCATCGAATTAAACTAGAATGGTCACTACAAGTGAAAGAAGAAATCATGAAGCAGTTGCATGTCAAATTTATTCGGGTAGTAGAATACCCGATCTGACAGTCCAATATAGTGACCGTTCCCAAGCCCAACGGGAAGGTCCGGATCTGTGTAGATTTCGCGACCTCAACAAAGCGTCGCCCAAAGATGACTTCCCTCTACCCAATATTGATATTGTGGTAGACGCCGTCGCCTCTCACAAAGGAAGATATTTCGTCGACGGCATGCTGGGCTATAATCAAATCAAAATGGCAGTAAAAGACCAGGAGAAAACCTTATTCACCACTCCCTGGGGAACTTACTGCTACAATGACATGCCATTTGGATTAAAAAATGTCGGGGCTACCTATCAAAGGGCTGCCACCACCCTCTTCCACGACATGATTCATAAAGAGATCGAGGTCTATGTCGATGACATGATCGTGCACTCCAGCGATGCCAACGGTGCTCATATTAAGGACCTGCGAAAATTCTTCGAAAGGTTAAGAAAGCACCAGATGAAGCTTAACCCCACCAAATGCACATTTTGGGTTACCAAAGGCAAAGTCCTGAGATTCATGGTAACTGAGCAGGGCATCGAGATCGAGTCGGCCAAAATTAAAGCCATTATAGAAATGCTGCAGCCAAAAACTCCAACTGAAGTCAAAGGTTTCCTGGGCCGATTGCAGTATATCAACCGCTTCATCAGACAACTGACATCTATATGTGAGCCCTTCTTCAAACTCCTAAAGAAAAATACTGACCAAGTCTGGGATGAGAAATGCCAGCTAGCCTTCGAAAAAAATAAAAACCTACCTTACAAATCCACTTGTGCTAGCTCCTCCCCATATACATAAACCGCTCCTCCTATATTTAACCATCACAGACACGTCAGTAGGGGCTATGCTCGCCCAAGAAAAAGAAAATTCCTACATTGAAAATGCCATCTATTTCATAAGTAGGAAGCTGCAAGGAAGCGAGCTAAATTATTCAGCACTAGAGAAAAGCTGCACCGGCCTAGTCTAGGCAACGCAAAGGCTCAAGACCTATTTGCAAGGACGATCCATCAAGCTCATTTCCAGAATGGATCCTATAAAGTACATCTTCGGCAAGCCATCACTATCCAGCCGACTCGCCAAATGGTCATTTCTCCTCAACGAGTTTGACATAACTTATGTCACGCTCAAATATATCAAAGGCAGCGTAATTGCAGACCATTTAGCCGATCTGCCCTTGAAAGCAGAAGATGCAACTGAGCCCACCTTCCCAGACGAAGGTGTCCTGGAAATTACTGACCACGACACCAGCTGGCAGATGTTCTTTGACGGAGCCGCAAATAAAAGAGGTTTTGGCATAGGAATCTTGCTAATCGACCCAGCAAATTCCCACACTCCATTGAACATAAGGTTGGAGTTCGAATTGTTGATTCTTATGTTAGATTTATATCTGCTTAATACATTACATTAGTTTTATACTTCAGTGGCTAATCGGGCTGCGTATCGATTAGCGTGGCAACTGTGTATAGAACTTTGCCTTGTATAGTTTTTATAGGACTTTTTCAGGTTCAGCGGAAGACCTCTTCACAGCTTCACCGGAAGACCTGCTCAGAGGTTAAGATCGGTAGACCTCGTGTCCACCTACTCTTGAACGACGTGTCCTATTCAGTAAAGATTTATTGGATTAATTCAAACTTATTCCAATATGATTATTTGAATTAATCCAAGACATTCTCTGACATGTCAAGCCGCCGAAAGCAACTTTCCGAAAAGCAAGAAGACTTTTCGTCTCGATGAAAGCATGAAAAAGCATCCCCTACTTTCTCGCTACAACTCTCGATCCGACACCAAAATCGCCCACCTTTTCAAGATCTCGAAATCATTACCCGCTCTAGATATACGTGAAAGACAAAAGTCCTTGATCGACGCCCATGCATTTAATGCATTGATGAAAAGAGTCGTTGAAGTCTTCGCCTTCTCCAACGGATCTTTTGAAGTGCACCGCTATAAATACGCCATTGAAGATCGGAACAAAGAGACAAGCGCATGTAATCAATCGAACACTTAAAGGATTGCTCAAACTTCATAACTCCAAGTCCTTCACTCGGTGCATTCAATAGATCCTTAACAGATCTAGAAGTCCTCGTCAACAACAAGAAGCTGCTCATCAACACTTATTGCTTTAATCTTCTTGTTGTTAACTTCCATTAACTATACTTCTGCACGAATTAAATATCCTGTATTTACAGATATTTAATTCCCTAGACCCAAACACAAGTCAATATTTTGTACACGATCCATTAGGGATATTCTTTGTAATTGATCTAAGTGGAAAACATCAATTTAAATCCAAGGTTGCCTTGGTGGTGGACGTAGCACTCATTATAGTGTGAACCATCCCAAAATACTTGTGTTATTCCTTATCGCTTGTCCGATACTTGAACCGCTTAGTTTCATTGTTTATACTTATCCGTTTACAGCTGAACTTAAGTAAACTGTAAAAGGTCTATCGGTAGTCCTTATCGGCAGACCTGGAACTATCTTCTTGAAGGTCTTCCGCTACTTGATTCTTTTCTATAGATTGCAAGTAACTTTCAAGGAATTTACTTAAAAGTTTTTAAGTGTCTAATAAGCTATTCAACCCCCCCTTCTAGCTTATTATTGTGCTCATTGGGACCCACACGAATGCTCGAACAATACAGCTGAATACGAAACTTGTATTGCCGACCTAGAAAAAGCTCTCCAAAAAGGAGCCAAAGACTTGGAAGTCTACAGTGACTCCGCGCTGATCATAAATCAAGTCGAAGGGAAGTGGAAGACCCAGGATCCCCGGTTGCAGCTCTATCATGGCAAGTTAACTGCACTTGCCACTCAATTTGATTCTATCTCGTTTCACTACTTGCCGCGAGATAGAAATCAATTTGCCGATGCATTGGTCACTCTGGCATCGCTAGTCCAAATTCCCGCAGAAACCCAAGTCCAGTCATTTGTAGTTGGGAAAAAGGTCACTCCGGCATACTGCTTCAAAATTAACGCTGCTCCTGAAACAGATCACGAGCCTTGGTATTCTGATATCTTAAATCTGCTTCAGAAAGGGATATATCCTCCCAGCTTGGACAAAAGAGGGAAAGTCTCCCTGCGGAGATGGGCATCGCAATTCGTGTTTAACGGTGGCAGCCTATACAAAAGGCATTATCAAGGCCTGAATCTATTATGCGTCAACCAAGCAAAAGTCGAGCAAATCATGGACCAGCTTCATGGTGGTACCTGCGGGCCCCACATGAATGGCCATATGATATCCAAGAAAGTTATCCGGCGGGGGTACTATTGGAGTACGCTAGAAACCGACTATATTCGGTGGGTGCGTCATTGCGACAAATGCCAGCGTTTTGCAAATCTGTAGCACGTGCCCCCGCACATCTTATATAACTCCACAGCCCCCTGGCCCTTCTCAACTTGGGGAATCGATGTCATAGGCCAAATTCACCCGAAGGGATCCAATGGCCACGAATATGTCCTAGTAGCCGTCGACTACTTCACGAAGTGGGTAGAAGCCTTTTCCTATAAAGTTCTAAATGCCCGAAAGGTGTCCGAATTCATTCGGACCAACATCATATGTCGATACAGAGTGCCTTTCGAGATCATCTCCGACAATGGCACGCATTTCGAAGGGGGCGTGAATCGTCTGCTTGACGAATTCAAAATCCAAAGGCATAAATCTTCCCCCTACCAACCGCAAGTAAATGGTGCCGTTGAAGCATCCAACAAAACGCTGAAAAATATTATCAGAAAAATGGCTGACACAGGAAGAGACTGGCTAGAAAAATTGTCATTAGCCCTTTGGGGCTATCGCACTTCAATCCGCACACCCACTGGAGCTACCCCTTACTCTCTAGCTTATGGTATGGAGGCAGTGCTGCCCATAGAAGTTGAAATTTTGTCATTAAGAGTAATGATGGAATCCGGCATATCAGAAGTTGACTGGATCAAAAGGCGATACGAGGAATTAGCCCTAATTGATGAACGACGGCTACTGGCCCTGGAGCACACCCGAGCATATCAAAGGCGAATAGCCCGAGCCTTCAATAAAAAAGTCAAAGGCCGCGACATCCAAGTTGGGGATCTCGTGCTTTGAGAAAAACCCCCTAGTTATGTTGATACTAGGGGAAAATGGAAATCTCCTTGGATGGGACCTTATGTTGTCAAATAAATCCGGTCAGGAGGTGCAGTATTCCTTACGAACCAAGAAGGGGAAGATCTTGTTTAGCCCTTCAACCTCGACAAGCACAAAAGGTATTATGCTTGAGCCGATCTATCTGGCAGTTGCTTCCCTCTCCAGCTCGCTAGGCTGAAAACCCGAAAGGGCGGCCTAGGCAAAAATTAGAGAAAAAAAACAACAAAAAGGAGAAATAAGGGCTCGCTAGGTTGAAAACTCGAAAGGGCAGCCTAGGCAAAAGTTAGAGCAGGAAAAAGAAAAAATCAGGAGAAAAGGGGAGGGAAGGCACTTTTTGAACCCTCAGCATCCGACCTCCGGTCTTCAGCATGCAAAGTCTTGACTGACAAAGAAAAGAAAAACCACGACAAAGCTCACATTAAAATACCAAAATATAGTATAAGGTCCTAAGGTGCAACTTAGGAATAACTGCTTAAGATATTTATATTATGCATTCATTGCCTGTACATATCTATTATCTTGCTACCTCTACCCCCTTGTTTCCCCCAAAACTATACTTTATTTGCAGCTCAGCCCCGAAGCGGTCTATCAATGCCTGCGGCGTCCGCCCAGTCGGGCCCATATATTCCTTCTACGAGGCGCAGAAGAGGCTCCAGTCTCACCAGCGTGAGAACCCCCAGAAGTATCCTCGTCTTCATCATCGACATCCCTATTATCCTGGATAGCTGTGTTACTCAGGCCAACGCCATGATGTGGCCTGGTATCCTGGTATTTTCGGCTCCGATCACTGTCTGTTGCCCTGTCTGATCGCGAAGAAAAACGCAGGGGCTATGAGAATAGCTTTGTGCCAATTATAAGTTCCAGCACAGGAAGAGGCTGCCTCTTCCTCGCCGCAGATTATCAGAAAAAGCCTGTTTGAACCTGAAGGTGTATTTTTCTAAAACCCGTCTCTGAGCTACAGTGGGCCATTACCCCTAGATATTGGTCTAGCTTTATTTTGTGCATGGGTGTTGAGTCTGCATTTTAAATTTCTTGCATCATATAAAATTATATTGTATTGCATAATAAATATCTGTACAGATTTGGTACCAAAAAAAAAAAAAAAAGAAAAGCTAATAAATTCAGGTATCTAAAAGCTAATGGGCACGAGAAGACTGGCTCCTATCCAGATTGCCTCCCATAACTCGATGGCCCTGTCCGCCGCCAGTCCTATATGCTCGTCCTCTGCCTCGGGCGCGACTCGATCCAGCAGCCGCATCATCATCATCATCATCTTGGCGCCTGGTCTGTCGCACTGCATCGTTCCCTCGACAAGAAAACTTGTCCACAAGCTTTTGATAGAGCTGGTTGATGCTGAAGAAACCCCGAAGCAGCTTCTTGTTGGTGGACACATTCACCTGAAAAAAAGAAAATAAAAAAAGTGAGACAACAAAAAAAAGAAGATATATTAGTCTCCAAAAAAAATATGCATAATAAAAAAAATGAAATAAAAAAGAAAGAGATGCAAAGAAATGAAATGTGTCTACCAAGCGAGCCTACTCCGGGACCCGGCACTCCTCAGGTATGTCAGCATCAGGAAGAACTTCCTCTACCATCCTGCCGCCTCGATGATATCTAAAAGTGGAGAAGGCATCATCAGGTGCAGTGAACTCCAGATGCTCATCAAGGGATGTGAAAAAAAGCCTCGGCCTAGCAGAAGCATCTGAAGCACGCCTGGCTGCCGCAGGAATAGGAGGGGGAGGATGGAGCACAGTCCTCAGGAATTCCTCGTATGCCATAGTCGGGAAGTCGCTCAGAGGCATATGAAACTTCGCCAGGTACTGGTACCTGTTTGGCAGAAAATCTGGCGCAATTACCCACATGGGAGGCACAACTGGGGGACTCAAAATCGGAGAATGCTGGCGATTGACCCGCTTGCCCATATACAGCGTGTCAACCATAATGGATACCATTAGTATCCGGCAGCGGCTCATTTCCAAGGTGACAGCATAATGACCGATCAAACCCCTCCAAGGAAGAAAGTGCACGGTTCCCGCGCTCGAACTGGTAACACGCTCCCGCACCCAATCTATGTTCGATTTATATTCAGGCTCATCAGCCGATTTATATTCAGGCTCAAAGCCCATGAGATCTTCCACCACGTCATGATGGTGACGGAGAGTATAGTCAGGCTCCAAAGTTCTACCTATGCTGGTAGGAAGGCTGGTAATAGCAGCAAAGTCGCAAGGGGTCATGGTCACCTCCCTCCAGCTAAAGTCAAAAGTGTGGGTAGTGTCCCACCAGTAGTCCCTCAGCACCTCGTAGATGGGGAGGTAGCTACAAAAGGGGCCAAAAGCCCACAGAAAAGTGTTAAAGTCGGAGCCCTCTACCAAAACCTATGTCGTCTCGGGCAGCAAACTATAAATATCAGAAATATTGGCATAGGTGGCCCGAATCCGTTTCAGAGGCGTACGCATCTGCAAAAAGAAAAATGGCATATCAGAAAAAAGGGGTAAGTTTACTATCTTTTTAATTTTTCCTGCACACATTATTAAATATAAGCATGTTGCATATGATAAATAAAATGTTTGCATAATAATCTCTATATTGCACTCTGCATTCAGAAAAGAAAAAAACTGAGATTTCATTGCATTCAAAAGTTTTCAAAAACAAAAAAAAATGCATCTTTTGCGTTTAAAACATTTTGGGCATTTCAAAAGAAAAAGAAAATGATAATAATTTTTATTGTTGCATTTTAGCATTTAAAAATATTAATTTGCATCTTTTAGCATCTCTAAAAAAATGCATCTTTTTGCATTTAAAAATACATGTTGGCATTTTCGGCATCATAAAAATATATGTAAATGTAAAATGTATGTTTTGCATTTTTGCATTTTCCCGCGCATAAAAAAAAATACCCATGCATAATATTAACAAGTATCCCATAAATTTTCTATGTTGCATTTGCATCAAATAAAATGATTATGCATGCATTAGCCATTTCTCGTTTGCATTTATCATCAGAATAATTGCATTTTAGCATTCGCAAAATAGCAAAAATAAAAATGTCGCGAATCATGAAAAGAAAATATTCCTCGTGGACATTTATCATGTCTACGCAGCATAAATATTTCATAAAAATGAGTTTTATCGCATGAAATATTTCATGTTTTATGTTGCATGCATCCGAAAATATATCCGAAAATATGCCCGGAAAAAAAATGCATCATTTTCCAAAAAAAGTCTATTTCATAGGCATGCATCATAGTAAAATCTATATATATATATATATATATATATATATATATATATATATATATATATATATATATATATATTTAAAGTTGGTGAGGAGCACTATGGTTGTGCCACCTCACCACCTTTAGATAAATCTTCATTCTAAATCATCCATGTGGAAGTTTTAAAAACCTTTGGCTTTCTAGCCATTAGCTAATAATAATACCTAATAACAATCAATATGATAAGGGGTATTAGTATTAGTATATATAACTTCTTCTATTGTCAATAGTAGAAGACTTATATTTAAAAAATTTTACAACTAACATTACTTCTAACCAATGTGGGATAAAACTCTTCAAGGTTAGATTTTACTTCTAATGACTCACTTTTAACATCATACTTTAAGCTTTGATATCTTATTCATCCAAAACTTGATTTGGACAAATAAATATATCATTTCGATGTTCTTGCCGAGTAGAACACATTTACACAATTACTTTTGTCAAGAAACAAATGACACATAAAGAAATTTGTGCCTCAAGTTGCACAATTTCTTTTACTAAAAACACTAATTTTTTAATAAGTATTATACTTTAACTCTTGATATCTTATTCATCCAAAACTCAATTTGGACAAATAAATATATCATTTCGATGCTCTCACCAAGTAGAACACATTTGCACAATTACATTTACCAACAAACAAATGACACGTAAAGAAATTCGTGCCTCAAGTTGCACAATTTCTCTCACTAAAAACACTAATTTTTTTTAACAAGTATTATACTTTAAGTCTTGATATCTTATTATCAAAAACTCAATTTGGACAAATAAATATATCATTTTGATGCTCTCACCGAGTAGAATACATTTGCGCAATTACCTTCGTTAACAAACAAACGATACGTAAAGAAATTCGTGCCTCAAGTTACACAATTTCTTTCACAAAAAACACTAATTTTTCAACAATAGAAGAGATGTATCCCACATTGGTTAGAAATTGATGTTGGTTTTAAAAATTCTATTATTAAGTACCAATAGAAGAAATGCATCATGCATCATACATTGGTTGGAAAGTGATGTTGATTTTCAAAGTCACTAGAAAACCAAAAGTTTTTAAAGCTTCCACATGGATGTTATTACCAATAGAAGATGTATATCTCACATTGGCTAGAAAATGATGTTGAGTTTAAATTATTTTATACTATAACACATTGTTTAAAAAGAAAATGTTAGATTTTAAAGTCTTTAAAAGACTAAAAACTTTCACTTTTACAAGAGATGTATCTCACATGGTTACAAAATATTCTACTATTATTACCAATAGAAGAGATGTATCACACATTGGTTAGAAATTGATGTTTGTATTAAAAATATTATTATTAATTACTAATTGAAAAGATGTATCATACATTTGTTATAAAGTGATGTTGATTTTTAAAGTTTTTTGTTAAAAAACTTCTACCATTATTACCAATAGAAAATGTATATCTCACATTGGTTAAAAAATGATGTTGATTTTTAATTATTTTAGATTATATAAAAGACTTACTATTATTAGCAATATAAGATATATATATATATATATATATATATATATATATATATATATATATATATATATATATATATATATATATATATATTTTGGTTTTCTAACCATTAACTAATTATAATACATAATAATAATCATAATGATAATGTGTATTAGTATTAGTATATATAACTTCTTCTATTGTCAATAGTAGAAGACTTATATTTAAAAAAATTTACAACTAACATTACTTCTAACCAATGTGGGATAAAACTCTTCAAGGTTAGATATTCTTTCTAATGACTCATTTTTAACATCATACTTTAAGCTTTGATATTTTATTCATCCAAAACTTAATTTGGATAAATAAATATATCATTTCGATGTTCTTGACGAGTAGAACACATTTGCACAATTACTTTTGTCAACAAACAAATGGCACGTAAAGAAATTTGTGCCTCAAGTTGCGTAATTTCTTTCACTAAAAACACTAATTTTTAATAAGTATTATACTTTAACTCTTGATATCTTATTCATCCAAAACTCGATTTGGACAAATATATATATGATTTCGATGCTCTCACCGAGTAGAATACATTTGCGCAATTACATTCGCCAACAAACAAATGACACGTAAAGAAATTTGTGCCTCAAGTTGCATAATTTCTCTCACTAAAAACACTAATTATTTTAATAAGTATTATACTTTAAGTCTTGATATCTTATTACCCAAAACTCGATTTGGACAAATAAATATATCATTTTGATACTCTCACCGAGTAGAACAAATTTGCGCAATTACCTTTCAACAAACAAATGACACGTAAAGAATTTCGTGCCTCAAGTTGCACAATTTCTTTCACTAAAAACACTATTTTTTCAACAATAGAAGACATGTATCCCACATTGGTTAGAAATTGATGTTGGTTTTAAAAATTCTATTATTACGTATCAATAGAAGAAATGCATCATACATTGGTTGGAAAGTGATGTTGATTTTCAAAGTCACTTGAAAACCAAAAGTTTTTAAAGCTTCCACGTGGATGCAAGTATTTCACATTGGTTACAAAGTATTCTACTATTATTATCAATAGAAAAGATGTATCACACATTGGCTATAAATTAATGTTGGTTTAAAAAATATTATTATTACCAATAGAATAGATGTATCATACATTTGGTAGAGGGTAATGTTTGTTTTTAAAGTCTTTAAATAGAAGACTTCTACCATTATTATCAATAGAATATGTATATCTCACATTGGTTAGAAAGTGATGTTGATTTTAATTTTAGATAAAAAAACTTTTACTATTATTACTAATAGAAGAGATATCTTACATTTCCTAAAAAATGATGTTAGTTTTAAAAGTCTTTAGATAAAAGACTTTTACTTTTATCGTCAAAGTAATAGAAGAGATGTATCCCACATTATTTAGGAAGAGATGTTGGTTATAAAATTTTTAAAATAAAAGACTTCTTCTATTATTACCAAATGAGGATATGTATTACACATTGGTTAGAGAGTGATGTTGATTTTAAAAGTCTACAATTATTAGCAATAGAAGAGAAATATTTCACATTGGTTATAAAGTGATATTGGTTTAAAAAAATTTTAAATGATGTATCTCACATTGGTTACAAAGAAATGTATCTCATATTATTTAGAAATGAGTATTGGTTATAAAAGTCATTAGATAAAGACATTTTTTATTATTACCAATAGAAAATATGTATCCACATTGTTTAGAAATGAATATTGTTTAAAAAGTCTTTTATCCACTACTATTATTACTAACAGAAAATATCTATACCACATGGTTAGAATGTGGTGTTGGTTTTAAAGTTTTTAGATAAAAGACTTAAACTTTCATTACCAATAAAAATATAAAATATGTATCTCACATTGTTTAAAAATGTATTATGATTTTAAAAGTTTTTAACAAAATGACTTCTAATATTATTATCAAGTTAAATGTTAATTTTAAAAGTCTTTAGATAAAAAAATTACTATTATTATTAATACAAAATATGTATCTCACGTTAGCTAGAAACTTATATTAATTTTTAAAGTATTTAGGTAAAAAAATCGTTTAATATTAGTAACAATATAAAAAAAATTATAAAAATAGAAGAGATTAACAATCTAATTATAATGTCTAAAAGTTATATTATTATTACAAAATATATATATATATCCCACATTATACCCGTGCATAGCACGGGCTAAATAACTAGTATTTATTCAACCTAAAGCATGCATCATATAACCAAATTGCATTAAAAGTATAAATCATGCATTGCAGGGTCAAATAGTGCCCACTAGTTAAATTATGCATCGCAAAAATAAATTGCATGAAATTCATGAATAATCACCAAATTGCATTTTTTTTAGCATATATATTGCATGCATAAGCATTATAAGCAAGGTCAGAAATGCTCCAGCAAGCCAAATCAGTGCGAAAATCTAAAAGATCTGAGAAAGCATCCAAATGGGTTTAGAAAAAAAGAAACTTACAGCCAAATTTGGAAGATTGGATACGTGGGTGTTCCAATCGCGGTGAAGGTTACTCCAATCATTTTTGGAGTAGCGGTATTTGACGTAATTCCGGGTCAAAGGAGGGAGTTCCTTCCTCCTCCCGCCTGATTCTGGATGCATCGGAGTCTTCCCCTTCCTAAATCGCGATGAAGAAGCCATCTGCTAAGGAAAACACGCAAATTGGCGAAAGAAAACTGAGAAAATGAGCAAAAATGAAATAGAAATGAAGGTAGCAGCAATGGAGTCGTAGAGAAAATGGAAGAAAGAAGAAGTGAAGCAGGAGCTTCACCCTTCCCCCAGCCCGTCGCTTATTAAGGGAAGAAAAAGGATTTTTTTCCTTTTTCCCCTCCAACGTTTGAAGGTTCTGCACTTAAGTCCTCAAAATTCCAAAGCTGCAAAATGGCCCCTGAAGCTTAACGAAAAATTAACAAAGTTAAATTTGTTAACCCAAATTAGTGGTCATCCATCCAAGGGCAAAGTAAAGCCCATATCCCCAGCAGATCAGCCACGGGATGAGCTGAAAAGCCAAAAAAATCGGCAGCAAATGTAATATTCTGCAGAAAAAAAAAGAGAAAAATAAAGCATGCATAAAAGCAAAAAAGAAAAAAAGAAAGCAAAAAAAAGAAAAAAAATGCAAGCATACAAAATAAAAAATGTATAAGCATGCAAAAATAAAAAAAAGAAGAAAAAAAAAAGAGAAAACTAAAAAAAATGCAAAACATAAGAAATATGCATGCATAAGAAAAATACAAAAAAAAATATGTGCATGCAGCAAAAGAAGAAATTTCTAGCCAAGGCCGGAAATTGCAGCAGCAAAAAAAAAAAGAAATTTCCAGCTAAAGCCGAAAATAGCAGCAAAAGAAGAAATTTCTAGCCAAGGCCGGAAATTGCAGTAACAAAAAAAAAAGAAATTTCCAGCTAAAGCCAGAAATAGCAGCAAAAGATGAAATTTCTAGCCAAGGTCGAAAATTACAGCAGCAAAAAAAAAAGAAATTTCCAGCTAAAGCCGGAAATAGCAGCAAAAGAAGAAATTTCTAACCAAGGCCGGAAATTGTAGCAGCAAAAAGAAGAATTTTCCAGCTAAAGCCGGGAAATGCAGCAGCAAAAAGAAGAATTTTCCAACCAAAGCCGGAAATCGCAGCAAAAAGAGGAAAATTTCCAGCTAAAGCCGGAAATGCAGCAGCAAAAGGGGGAAGATTTCCAGCAAAAGCCGAAAATGCAACAAAGAAAGAAAATCCTCAAAGATGAGTCGCAAAGAAAGGCAAGTCGCAAAGCAAAGAATGCGCAAAAGTCGCAAAGCAAAGAAATGCGCGTAAGTCGCAAAAGTGAAGCAATGGTAGAAAAGGTAAAGTATTTTACCTTTTGCATGCATTATGTGATTCGTGTTTGGAAACTTTCCCTAAAGGGGCTGCAACCCCGGGTCAGAGGGAAAGACTATCGTTCTCTGACAAAGGCAAGTTCTTGAGGAGACGATGCATTCCGCCATTGCATTCGACGAAGGATTGAGTTCTTGAGGATGCATTCTTTTTCCTGCTTTATAGGAGTAGCGTAGGATCATATCCTCGCGGGGCGTAACCCCAAGAGGAATGATCAGCCTATTATGCGATCCGTGTTTGGAAACTTTCCCTGAAGGGGCTGCAACCTTGGGTTAGAGGGAAAGGCTATCGTTCTCTGACAAAGGCAAGTTCCTGAGGAGACGATGCATTCTACCATCGTGTTCGGCAAAGGGTTTCGACCTTTTAAAGGATACGACATGCATTTGATGTGAATTGTATTTTGCCTTTCTCACGAAGGGGCTGCAACCCCGAGCCGAGAGAGGTCGTCAGAGCTCGACGAAGGATCCCCCCCGAGGACACGACGGTGACCTTGGCATCCCACCCGCCGCTTGTTTGGTGCGAACCACGCTCTGGCCCGATTCCTTGGATAAGGATACGAGGCGCCTATTTCTGAGGGCACGACCTTCGCAACACGCTTGTTTCGGCTTAGCCCGAACTACGTTTGGTCTGATTTCCTTTATTAAGGGATACGTAGGAAGCCTACTTTAGTAGGTCCGACCATTAGAGCATTTAATTTGCATATCTGCTTAAAAACTACGATAACCTGCTATAATCGACAAAACATGTCTAGGATATGTGATTTTTGGTTAGCATTATAAACTGTTGCATTATAACTGCTACCTATTGCATCTTTCCCCCGTTATAATTGCTCGAAATTGGAGAGTCTATTTCTTATTAACGATGTTCGTCTACTCGGTAAGCTTCGGGTTACCCGTAAACTCCATCGTTGAGGGCTCAGAGACACCCCAACTCGCACTCGGTATGTGACTGCATGCGATATCAAGACCTGTTAAAACATAACAAATGTCAAGTTACAGGGTTTAAAAATGTAAAAGATAAAGCAGGATGCGCAAAACAGTAAAATGCAGGGGCTAAAATGTCAAAAATGGGTGAAGAATTGAAGCTGGCGCTGCCATAATGGAGACCTGGCGCGGTGCCCAAAGGGCCTTCCAACGGCGCCCAAATTCAGCTATAGTGCAGCCCAAAGTGCTACATGAGTGCTACAGTTAACGCATTGTGCAATTTATCTGGCACGCGATACAAGGAAATGCAGCACGAAGAGAGGAAAAGTAATTCCCTCGATGTCCCTCTCTCAGCCTATAAATAGAGGCCCTGGGGTTCGCTTTCAACATATCAAAAATTCTCCAAAGATTTCAGCGTTGTTGTTACGCTGTGAGAATAGAGAGCGATCAGTGAGTGATAGTGAGCGCCCCCTCCTATAAAGCCTCAAAGCTCTGCCAAAACTCCTCCAAACGCAAATCCAACCGGCTAAAGTGATCCTTAACCCCGCAGCTAGGTATCCACCCTATTTCCTCGGTCTAAAAATCTCGGAAAGAGCAGCTTGCTCGCCTCGAGTAAAGCCAAACCGCCGTAAACAAGCAATTGTTTCGCCTGATTCCGCCAGAAGAAGCACGCAAAGAAAGAAAAAGTAAGCGCTGTTCGCCTGCTTTTACGGTGCCCAGAAGCAACCTTTGGAAGCAGTTACTCTGCCCGAACTGCAGCAGCAGTAGCAAAGCAAAAAAAGACTCCATCTCCCTGAAGGACAGAGCGAGCACACTACGCTCTAAAAGGTGAGCCTTTAAAAGCGTTATTTTATAAAAAGCTATTTTTCCATCCGGCCCAATGTAAAAATATAAGTCATTGTGCTGCCCGGATCTATTTAGAAAATAGCATTAAAAAGAGTCATTATTATGGCCAAATATTTTTAATTATATTTGTAATTATTGGGAGGAAGTGGCTGCAAGTTCGTAAATAATGTAGACATGGATGTATTTGTAGGTAGTTAATGCTTTATTTATTTGCTAGATAAATATAACAAAAAGCATACTTTAGCCAAAAACTTGTTTTGTGAGACCGAAAGGGCGAGTTGGGTGCCTAGCACCTTCCCAACTCGTAACTTAGCCTCCGAACCCGTTTTTGCATTCTCTGGTTTTCTTTTTTGGTTTTTTCTTTATTTTCTCCTTAAAATAAAGATGGCGACTCTGTCAAAACATTTTGGATCGCAGTGAGGCATTGCAAGATCCTTTCTTGCACTTTCCCGTTTTCTCCTAAAAAAGGGAGAATGAAAATGAATGGGTGATGTATTCCATATATCCTGGTATCCCCTAAAAAAATGATAACTTGATATAGAAAACTCAAAGCACTCATAGTGATCTGAAATAGGCCATAAGGCAATTTTTATAAAGTCTGTAGTGCGGCCCGCAACATCCTTTCTTGCACTTTCCATTTTCCCCTACACAAGAGAAAATGCGAATAAAAGGGTGATGTATTCCTGCATTATGTTATCCCCTAAACAAGGGATAACCTGGTACAGAAAACCCATAGCTCCCATAACGAACCAAAAATCACTGAAGTGACCGAGGCGTATTCAACGCGCTTTTTGACAGCACCCTTTCCGCATTTTTAATTTCGTCTTCCCTTAGACAAGGGAGGATGGAATGGAAAGCGTGGTGTCCGCATCCGCACGTCGCATTCCCCTAACCAAGGGGGCGCGGGGCGCGGGTCGTCATCCGGGGGCACCCACAACAGGTGATGTGGAGTTTCTTCAACTGAAGTTCTTGAAATTTCAGGATTTGGATATTGAGCTGTGGAATGCTACTAGTGACCACTTTCCCAGTCTTGAGCGTTTAGTGTTGAAGATATGCGTAGCACTCGAAGAGATTCCATGTTGTTTAGGAGATATCTCATCATTGGCGACGATTGAGACGGATTGGTCAAGTTGCTCTGCTGTGAACTCTGCTTGACGAATTCAGAAAGAACAACTTCGTATGGGATATGATTTTCTAAGAATCATCATCCACACTAATGGATGATTTCCACCATATAACTCGTAAATCCATTCATGAAATTTCAAATCTTTTTACTGAGTTCTTGCAAGTATTTGCAGTTATCGTTTGACTAGCATTAGTGGAAAGCAACCTTAAGTAAGGGCATACAGTATTGAGAATGATTGTGATCTGATTTGGTTTCCATTTGTGTTTAAATATCAATAATGACATGCTAGATCAGAATTTTTCATAATTTGGTTGTGTTTATGCTCGAGTTCCTTCTAATTGTAGATGTAGCATCAAGAGTGTACCGGCAGTTGCAGCTCAGCGATCAAAGAGCAGCAGACCTTTAGGACGCCAACAGGAAAGAGGATACAAAGGTTACTCAGTGGGAGGCTAGAAATTCATTCATAATTAGAGGTATCCAGTTTGTCCAACATTTTATGAACCCAAAAAGGACTTCAACCCTTATATTCTAGAGAGAAATATGTTCAAGATTTTCTTGATCTTTGTTGAATACTTTTATCAAGTCATCTTATCGATGGAAAGATGACAATCTTCACTTATCTTGGTTTGCATGTTTAAACATTATAATATTTTCAGAATCGCATTCTGATGTTACTACTCTTTATAAGTGCTTATTCGGTGGAGCATTTTGACCAAATGGCAAAAAATGTCTGCATTTTTTGTTTTAAAGTGTTTCAATGCAGCGTTTTAAAAATGTGCGGCTTTTTAAAACGCTCCAATTTGGAGCGTTTTACAAATGTGATGCATTTACAACAACTCTGTTTATGAAAATAGCATTTTGAAATAGTTTTCCAAACGTTTTAACAAAAAAAATGTGTTTTGAAAACGCTACGTTTCAAAAACGTTGTGTTTTGAAAAAGCTCCGTTTTCAAAACACTCCATCGAGGCCTAAGTAGAGTCGTTTTCTTTCAAAAAATGTTGTAATGAGGATAAGCTCATAGCCAGTCTGATTGACCAAAACATAAAACTAAAAGAAAGTGATAACTTGGTGAACTGAAAACCTATAAGAGACTCCTTGTCGTACACAAAAGTCCTCTTGATCATATGGATTAATTCTCCCCATTCCAGAATCACAGCTGAAACTATATGCAAGCTCATACTTGATGAAAGGCCATACTTGCTTGTTCATTTCGATCTCTTGCTTCTTTGAAAGTTGAAACCACTGGCAGAGAAAGAACAAAAGCCTCATAAGACAGCTTCCATCTTGTCTTTCATAAACCAATTTGTCAACCAACTTCCTCGGTGAGATGCTATGTGCAGCTAGGATTCAAAATAGTAACAAACAAATTCTGATGATACACCCAATGTTACATCATCTCATGAATCATTGAAAGCAAGCAACAACGGAAATAATGAAATAGAGAGTAAACCAAGCAAACACAATGGCACCAAATAGTGGGTAATGTCTATAAGTAAAATACTTGTAGACGGCGCCTCAGGGTAAAACTTCTACTAGATTAAAAGATAGTAACTTACAATATAAAAACAAAATGTTTAGAGAGTGGAAATCATTATGAAAACTCCTATGAGAGAAAATGAATCTATTCTATACTATACTATTAGAAACACACGTTTATGAAAACAAAACAAATAGTGTAAAGCAAAGCAGTAAACAACAAAATTAATGAGTTTTTTTATGATGCATCATTCACTGGCTCATTGACTTCCTGATAGTATTTCGTGCAAAACTTTCTCTGAAAAACTCTTGGCTTGGGTGAAGATGTCCAAGGCCATTCACTCCTTTATATAAAGCTCTAGGAAACATATATTTCAAGTAAAATACTTCAACAAGACAATGTTAGGATTAAGAAAGAGTTATTATGAAAATAAATCTATAATTCTTACAAGTTAGGACATGTCATGTTTGAGTCCTTATAGAAGGGAATGACCAAGCTTTCTAGCAATTACCTAGAAAGACAATAACAACATGTGACTTAATAGTTATGATACGACAAAGAGGAGGAAGAAAAATAACTGAAGTTATTTTACTCCAACGCTTGGCATCGAGTCTTTCAATTTTACACTTCTTAAGCAGATTCTAACAAAGTTACCTCCGATTATAGGGAGTTTCGGGAAGGTATTGGGGTTCTTCTTTATTCAAATTTCATGCAGCTTGAGATGACCATCACAGTAACAACACCAACAACGGTAGGGAGGCAGATTGCATTTGAATGTGAATTGCTTTCTCAAAATGTATGGCTCAGGCAGGAAGATTAGTTTTAAGCCTTTGAGCCAGGGATTGAAACCAAAAAAACGAACATGCTATGATTTACCTTGATTACCCACACCCCCCTCGAAAAAAATAAATAATATATATATATATATATACACACACACACACACACACACACACACTAATAATAATAATAATAATAATAATAATAATAATAATAATAATAAAGTTAGTAAACAAAAAATAATTTTTTAAATGATGTACCAGCCCTAAAACCGACCACGTGCAGATTAGCACATGAGCC
Organism: Codonopsis lanceolata; assembly: GCA_013146195.2. Classification (NCBI taxonomy): domain Eukaryota; kingdom Viridiplantae; phylum Streptophyta; class Magnoliopsida; order Asterales; family Campanulaceae; genus Codonopsis; species Codonopsis lanceolata. Next base: position 42,318,348 of record CM028377.1, read on the forward strand.
CTCACTTGCTGATCACATGCCTCATTATCAAGCCATGTTACTCATCCCCAGCAGGATATCCCGATCAAGAGACAAGGTCGAGTATCCCGATATTAAACCAAGTAGGACCGGTCGACCCGATCAGAAGGACAAACATCTGAGCACGGTCATAGGATAATACTCGTGTCCGAGATTTCAACCACTTTTTCGGCTATTACGCGATCAACCCGCATTAATCACCATCAAAGCCTAAGATCTCACCAAGATCATGCTTAAATCCTGATTTTACTCCCTTGAGTCTATATATACCCTATGATACCACATTTGAAAGGTACATTCACTTTACACACCGAAACTCTGTCATTTTGCTTTCTACAAGATTAAGACTTACTCTCACGCCAGAGAGGTTTCGCAAGGCCCTACCTTGCATTCCTTCTAAGGTGTCTTTGTTTTGAGAGGGTTCCATGAAATCATACCCATTACATAAGCCCAGATATTCTACGATCCGTGAAGAATGGCCCAATACCAAATTGTGTAGCATCAGTTTGGTTCCGTTGCCGGGAAACAAAATTTTTCTGATCAGTTTTTCATAAACACACTATTAGTAATGGCCAAGCACAATAAGAGTCATGTTGGAGCAAGTGGAAATGCAGGCGGAGATGTCTCTCTCCAACAGGGAGACTGGCCACCTATGAGTCATAGACCGTAGGGTGTTCTTCAACCTCACATTCTGCCAAGAAACGGCCTCCCGCCCTTAGGGGGAGGGGTGATGACTAGATCCCAAGTCGCCGTCCAATAACCACTCAATCCCCCTCCGGTAGAAGGGGTCATCATGTAGGTTAATGATGTACCCCAACAGGAGGTAACCACTGTAGATGCGCGCCACCAGATTCAGTAGCAGCGCACAAATTCTCAGGAATTGAGAAACTTGCTTAACCAACGGAGAGAGGTTGCTCGCCATCATCAGGAGGCAGAAGCTGTTCAGTTGAACGAACATGCACATGCTTTTGCTCTTCGTAATCAAGCCTTGTATTTGAACAAGATGTTTGTCCTTAATCAGTAATTGGCCGCACTGGGTCAACCACCAGTTCCCATATAGGAACAATTAATACCAGTCGTGCCCACAGTTAATGCCCAGTGAGTAGCTGAAAGAGGGCCTAGTGTCGGTGGCCCTGCCCCGCACAGAGCTCCTTTAGCAATCGAGCAAGCACCTGGCTGAAATCGAGCAGATAATGGTGGTAGTCATAATCAGAGAACACAGGTGGTGGAAGTCCACGAAGAAAGAAATGGATGGGATATGCGTCGTGCTAGAGAGCATAACGTGGTCGCTGAATCACAACCTGCCAGTAGGTGGAGCCAGAGAGATGAACCCGAACGCTCTTATCATTCTCACCCCTACTCCATTAACCGGTCCTGGAGGTCACCACCCCGGCGGGAACACGACTGACAGGCAGAACACCATGTCTCTCCTTAGCCACCAAGGGCTCCTCTATCAGTTGCAGCACAGCTTGTTGTAGCTCCCGTAGTAGTGCTACCAGCACCAGCTCAAACCATGGCTGAGGTCCTTGCAACTGTAGAGGCGAGGATGAATGGATGGGAGCCTGGTCGCCGCCTTGATGGGACAGTCCGACCAGGTGATGGTAGCCTTTTCGCATATTGGATCGAGAACACGCCTCCAGCTCAAGGGGATGTTTTTCCAAATTTTGATAAATACTCGGGCAATATCCGAGTAGGAGATTGACTACGTTCATTTGAGGTCCAATTTGGTCTGGTCACCAATAGTGAGACGCTAAAAATGAAGGCATTTGTTAGGGCTATAAAGGGAAAGACCCAAATCTGGTCGGGAAGATTCCTAAGAGGATCCATCATTGCTTGGAAGGATCTGAGGGAAATTTTTTTAGCCAAATTTGGCTCTGCAGGCTCCTTACCTAAGAGTCGATTTGACCTTTGTAAAGTGGTTCAAGAAATTGATGAATCTTCCCATAGTTATGTGGAAAGATTCACTAAAGTGCTCGAGTAAATCATGGGCATGTTTGAAGGAGTGGTCACACACTCTGTTTCCTTAACAACATGTAGAGTGGGGGGCCTAAAACAAGAATTGTTGATGCATCCGCCAGCAACTCAGAGTGAGATGCTTGCTCGTGCCTAATTTTCCAGCTCGACTGAGGTGGATCGAAAAGGAAAAGCAAAGAGAAAGCAGAAAGTAGCTCGACAGCGACTACAACCCCTAGCTCATGTAACAACCATTCTCGTAGAGATTGGAACATGATATCTAATCCGACTCAATAATTTAGAGAGCAGTATTTCACTCCCCTAAACACTTCAAGGGAGGAAATTATGATGCAAATACAGAATGACCTCCGTACTCCATACCCCACGAACCCGAACACGACTCAGTACCAGGATACCACCAAGTTTTGTGTTTATCACAACGATGTAGGACATGTCACTGAAGATTGCATCATCCTGAAAAGGGAGATCCAACGCTTAATCAATCAAGGCTGTCTTGATCGATTTAAACAAGGTCACAACAATCGATGTGATCCTCCCGCTCGGGGAGGACATAGAGGGAATAGGGGAAATGCCCCTCAGATACAAGGGGTAGTTAACATGATCCTCGAGGAGGAACCTACCTCTACTCAGTTTGCCACTCGTTACATGATTGGGTGAACAGACTATCCAATTCACCCATAGTGAATTAACGAGCACAACTCTGACATCCGAGCAACCATTGGTAATCTCGTCATTGATTAACATCTAGCAAGTGCATCGCGTTTTGATAGACACGGGGTCCTGTCGGGACGTGCTTTACTACAACTGTTTCAAGGAGACCGGTCTCACTAATGCTCGCCTGAAACCATACTTGGGAACTCTGGAAGGGTTCACCAACCACAAGGTGGGAGTCAAAGACACTGTCGACCTGGAGGACTATGTTGACAATAGGGAGCACACGAGGCTTGAGGTTATAACTTTCCTCACCACTGACCTAAAATCATCATATAATGTTATCTTGGGCATCCCTTCCATGGCTCGCTTCCAAATGGTTACTTCTATACCCCATCAGAGAGCAAAGTTCTACGCATACAGCGGCATTGGGATACTCCATAGTCAACCCCGATCTATGTGGGAATACGTTCAGGATACCCAAAAAAAGAAGCAAAAAACATTTTTCTACTCCTAATGAAAAAATTACCATCTCGGAGAAGGAGAAATCCTATCAAACCAAAGGCCCTGTCATCATTGGAGTTTTAACAAAAGGAGAATGCTCGCAGCCCCAGGATATAGAGATTGAGCAGCCATGAGAACAAAAGGAAACAGTGGTTGATAAAACTCCAACACCGGCTCAGGGACCAACCCCCGAGTAAAAAATTGAAATGGATACTCTGCAGGTTCGCGAGGAGCCAGAATTTTGAGCTGAGGATCAACTCAAGGAGATTATTATCAACCTTGCTCACCCCGAGCCAAAAATCAAGATTGGGACGACAATGTCCCCCAAGGAACGAACACGTCTGATCGAACAGTTAAAGAAGAGTCTTGATGTCTTTTCTTGGACTATAGAAGACATGAGGGGAGTTAGTGAGGATGTGGCTCACCATCGTTTGAGCGTTGATCCTGCTTTTAGGCCAGTTCAGCAACGTCCTCGACAATTCTCTCCAAAGAAAAAATGAAGCTATCAAAGAGGAGGTAGAGAAGCTGTTAAGGGCGGATATTATTGAGAAAATCCATTACCCTTCTTGGTTGGCCAATGTGGTAATGGTAAAGAAAGGCAATGGTAAGTCGAAAATGTATGTTGACTTCACAGATCTCAACAAAACTTGCCCCAAAGAAAGCTATCCCCTTTTCACATTGAAAGGTTGGTTGATGCTATAACTGGTTTTGAAATGCTTAGTTTTCTAGATGTATACTTAGGGTATCACTAAGTCAAAATGAGCAAGAAGGATAAGGCTCTAACTGCTTTCCAGGTAGGAGATGGTCTTTACTGCTACAAAATGATGACATTCGACCTGAAGAACGTTGGAGCTACTTACTAGCATATGGTGAACAAGGTTTTTGGCTGCCAGATTGGTCGAAACATGGAAGCCTATATTGATGACATGGTCATCAAGACCAAGGGTAGAGACCACAGCAAGGATCTAGAAGAAACTTTTGCCAATCCGTGAAAGCATAACATGAAGATGAACCCGAGAAAGTGCGTGTTCGGGGTCCGAGCTGAAAAATTCTTAGGTTTCATGGTTAATCAAAGGGGATTGAAGCTAATCCAAAAATGATCCAAAATTTACACGATATGAAGCCTCCGTGATGCATCAAGGATATACAACGGCTGAATGGAACTGTCATCGCTCTTGGTCGTTTTATATCCCGATCAGCGGAGAGATGTTTCCATTCTTTACAGTTCTTCGTGGCGACAAATTTTTTGAATGGAATGAGGAATGTGCAAAGGCCTTCCAACAACTCAAAGAATACCTCGGCAAATCACCATTGATGAGCATCCCAAGAACAGGAGAGAACCTTTATATGTATATAGTGGCCATAGACCAGGTTGTGGTCGTTGTTTTGGTCAGGGAGGAGTCAAATGTTCAAAAACATATGTACTATGTTTCAAAAGCCCTCAGTTGAGGGTCGTTATCTTAATGTAGAAAAATTGGCTTATTCTCTTGTCATTGCTGCACGAAAATTACGAGCTTATTTTTCTGCACATGTCATAATTGTATACATAGACTCTCCACTAAGAAAAATATTGCACAAACCTGATTTTTCAGGTAGGATGCTAGAGTGGTCTATCGAGCTCACGGAATTTCATATAGACTATTAGCCAAGACGAGTTATCAAAGCACAGGCGTTGTCAGATTTCTTGGTAGAAACAACTTTCTCCAACAATGAGGACGACATAGTTCCAACCCCAAGTTTGGCCACCGAGCAAGAAAAACCTATTAAAATCAGGCCATCACATTGTTAGGAGTTGTTTGTGGATGGTGCGGCGAGCAAAGTAGGGAGCGGGACAATCATCTTATTGGTTACATCTGGCTAGGAAGAAGAATTTGAAATGGCTCTTTGTTTCAAGTATGTAGCCTCCAACAACCAGGCAGAGTATGAAGCCATGATTACTGGACTTAAGCTTGCGTTGGACATGGACATTGATTCTATTACTGTGTACTCGGATTCCCAATTAGTAGTGAATCAAGTACATGGGGATTATGTAATTCATAACCCTATCTTGGTCAAATATTGTGAGTTGGTCAAAGAAATTTTGAAGAACTTCAAATTATGGGAGATTGTAAGAATTGATCGATCAGATAATATGTGAGCAGACTACCTCTCCAAAATAAACGAGGATGAGCTGTCAGTGTTGAATCCGTCTGTTATGATTGATCATTTGGATGCCCCTTCTATTGATAAGGAAATGATGATGTACATTGAGCCATCGAGCAGATGATGGATTGATGAGTATAAAGATTTTATCGAGCAGGGTATCCTACAAGAAGATAAAAATCGAGCAAGAGTCGTTCGAAATCAGGTATGCCGATATTCGGTGGTCAGAAGAGTTTTATATAAGCGTTCAAAGGTCAGATCGATGTTTCGCTACGTTCAGCCAGATATGACTTAAAACACTTTTGTATAAGGTCCACCAAGGAGCCTGCGGGGGTCATCTAGTTGCCCGAACTCTAGGACAAAAAATCTTGTTCGCTGGATACAATTGGATCACACTAAGAAGAGGTGTAACTTTGTATGTACAGAAATGTGACAAGTGTCAGAGATTTGCAGACATTCCCAAGTTGCCTTAAACCAAGTAGAAGCTAGTAGTGGTGGCCTAACCATTTGACATGTGGGGGATAGACCTGATCGGACCTTTTCCTCTCGCACGATCTCAGTTCAAGTATGCAGTCGTGACCATTGATTACTTCACCAAATGGATCGAATCAAAACCATTGGCCATTATTACCGAGAACAACGTCATCAACTTTGTGCATGACCACATTTGATGTCGCTTTGGGTTACCCAAAGTTATTGTCTCCGGCCATGACACCCAGTTTTTGGACAAATTTACACTAGAATGTACCAGAATGTATGTCAAGCATTGGAAATCTTCAATTACATATCCACAAGTGAATGGACAAGCTGAAGCCGCGAACAAACAAATTCTTCATGCTTTGAAAAGGAACTTAGAAGATTGAGCAGGAAAATGGGCAGATGAGCTGCCCGCAGTTTTATGGTCAATCAGGACAACGGTAAGGGGCTCAACGAGGGAAACACCTTTTGCTCTCACTTATGGTTCAGAGGCCATAATCCCAACAGTAACATCCTTCCCAAGTTATCGAGTTGCTCATTACAACGAGCAAGATAATCAACTTGCTCGAGAAGTTGATCTAGAACTTCTCAAGGAGCGCAGATTGGAAGCCCGACTTAGAATGGTAAATTACAAGTAGAAGACAAAGGCCCATCACGATAGGAAAGTCTGAGGGAGATCATTTTAGATCAGAGATTGGGTTCTTAGGAAAATCAAGGTAACTGGACTATGAGCAGAACGTGAAAAAATGTCACCAAACCGAGAAGAACCATTCAGAGTCAGATGAATCATTAGGGAAGACACTTACACCTTACAAAACCAGGAGGGCAGAGATTTGAAGCACCCATAGCATGCTAACCATTTGAAAAAATATTATCATTAAATTGACAGTTAGTCTATTTTGTACTATGTTCAATATATTTTTAATGAAAAATTGTTGTTAATCCTTCTGTTTTCAATACACTTTTGTTATCCAACAAGCCTTGCTCGAGAGACGAGTAAGTAGGGCCCCGCACTATCAAAAGATAACCTTTCTCTAACAAATATAAGCACACCTTTACTCGAATACCGAACAAAGTGGGGCCATGCCTGGCTTATATTTCAAAGTTTGAATGCCTCGACGTGAGAAGGTGGCCAACCCACAACCCGATATTTATTGACAGCTTTGCTTTATTGCGAAGACAAATGGAGAGACATCTCGCTCAATGAATATGTAGCCTGAATAATGTTTTTAATGGTTCTGATCATACCGTGATCAACGAAGGCCATGCCCAGTTAAAAGCGGCCACGAAATTTTGTCCGATAAATTGAGCAGATGGGGTCAGACCCCTTGGCAATTATTTGGATGCATGCTAGAATGAGCAGAAGAGGCCCTACATGACTACAAAATTATGCGTCACAACTTGTACGAACTATTGCAGGAAAAGGATAAACAAAAAGTAAACAATGATATGAAAACAAAAATTCCCATTCTTATTCTAGAGGCAGAAAGAATTACAAACAGGGAAGTTCAAAAATTGTAGGCTCGTATGCCCAAAGAAAGAGGCAACAAAGACTACATTACACCCTGATTGGCACCAGTTGCCGAAGTCTCCAACTCGGCGAAAATATGATCCATCTCGGATTGAAGTTCGGGGCAGGGAGGAGGAGGAGGAGGAAGCAAGATTGTTTCTGAACCAAGAGGAGGAAGAGGTTGATTAGTTTCAACACTTGGGGGAAGAGCAGGTCGAACTGGATCGGGAGCAAGCTCATCATCATCCTCCTCCAATGCCTCTTGTTCAAAAATAACATTTATTTGATTGACCACGTTATTGGCTAAGGGATTCGAACGTATCCATTCGGGCTCACCGGTCTCTTGGTCATTGTTCGCAATGATCCCCAGTTTGTCTTCATTATAAGGGATCAAACCATGGCTTTTACATGCCTCAGCCCCCCAGGAGAATCATCTCCCCATTTCACCATCATTTCGGGCGTGACCCCCGGAAGATCGTTGCTCACCATCATTTGCAGCACATGGTTAACCACCTGGGAAAAGTAAGGGACCAGCTTCACGTCCACCAGCTTTTCAAACTCATTAAAATGCTTGAATTCCTCCATAACTGCAACCTTAGCAGCCTCAACCCCCTTCACAAGCCTCGCTTGCAGAGCTTTCTCCCTTTGCTCGGCCACGAACTGAACCTCCTCAGCCTGCTTCCTTTTAGGCAAAAACCACATGATCCTTTAAGCAGATAACCTATTCCTCGAGCTTAGTAGGCTCGACAACCTTTGCAAGGACTTCTTTGTCCTTGGCCAGCATATCTTCCTTGAAGGAACGAACAGCCTCATAAGTTTTTTTCTTCTCTTCATACAAGGAACCCACTTTGTCTTTGTACTCGTCTGCACGTTTGTGCAGAATAGTAACCTTGAATGCAAACTACAAAAAATTATAAAAAAGAATTAATTAAAAAAGCTCTACAGGCAGTGTAATTTTTAATCAAGGGGCAACTAACGTATCATACCTCGTTCACGAGTAGCCCGACCTCCCGGAGCAAAGTGCTATTGGGGGTTTCAGCATCACAGCGCAGGAATTCTGTGTGCACGACCCTCTTTAAAATTCCCAACCTGCACACAACACTTTTATTTCCTCGTTCATGGAGGTTAATTCCCCCAATTTGAGGGACGATAGAGAGTTCGGTAACCCGGCCTCTAACCGCATCTCGGGTTATAGGCATTATAAAGATGGCCCTCAACCAACTGGGCGGACTGCTCCTGGATGGCTCTTCACATTGGGTAGGAGGGGTGGTAGCCCAGTGACAGGAGGAAGCAGAGTGGTGGGAGAAAACAAGATAGTAGATCTCCCTTGAATATTTTCTTGGGGAGTAGCTTCATTTACTCGAGACCAGGTGGCCCGGTCTCCTACTCAGGCATCCTTCTCAGCTAGTTGTTAACGAGAGGCCTGCTCGTTGGACAGAGCTTGTGTGGGGGATGGAGATTTCAGAGCTGATCCAGAAGCTTGGGAAGTCTTCCTACTCCTCTCAGAGAATAAATATTTGGGTAGCTGGATTGGTCTTGGCTGTTTGCGCCCAAGCAGCTTGACATTTTGATTTGCATTTATATCCTAAAAAACAGCTTTGTGTTGTCGAAGGATATCTTTGCCACTGCAAGAAAAGAAAAAAACGTTAGCAATAACAAAGTTTACCAGCTGAGCGAACAGACAAGTAAGTTATATACCAACATCATTAAAATCAAAGGGAACGGTGCAGTCTCCCCCCCCTCCCCGAGGACAATTCGGGCATTCATTAGGGAAGTTGTTCAAACGGAAATCCCCCCAATAGGGATGGGTTGATTCCACCCCCATATCAAGAAGGGGTTGAGTTCCTTCCAAGGGAGCATGATACATCCCGGCCAGGAGTAGCAACATGGGATCTTGCACAATGGATTTCCAGTCTATCAACCACTTTTGGCCTTGCTCGGTTATTCCTAGTGCATTCCTCAACATTTTCATTAATCTGTCCTCCTCGGTGAAGGTGGCATTCTTATCATAAGTGAGGGTCTTCAATTCGTAGGGCGTCGGTGCAAAGGGCCATCCTACTTGAGACTCCACAATAACAATCTTTTTATCCCACTTCTCAACTTTGTGAGTGAATTCAATGAACAACTTCATCACGCCAGCCTTCGAACGACTAGTAATCCTGCCTGATCTTTTGTCCCGAGTAAATTGAAAAAGTTTTCGGAGCAAGGTCATTTTTGGCTCAAAACCGATTAGTCGGCAAGTCGCGGCAAAAGCGACCAAAATAAGCATGGTTGTCATTTGAAGATCACAAGGGACAACGTTAGTCTCTATTAGAAACTCAATAAGGAAATGATCCAAAGGAAGACGCATTCCAACATGAAAATACTTGTAGAAGAAAACTACTCGCTTTTTCTGATTTCTCATGGTTTCGGGAGTCATCTCAGATTCGTAAGGGACTCCCTGATAATTGTGCTCGGATATTCCAATCAAGCTAAACCAATTCGCGACTTTGGCCAAAGAATCCATTGCTTCCCAATGGACAAGGGAATTCAAGTTGTTATAATCCTCATTTTAGTTTCTCTGTCCTTCTCAGGAATGGACAGTTAATTCTTCCTCATTATTTTGAGTCCTGCTCGGGCTCGCTTCAATGTTTTCACTCTTCTGATCATCCTCTACATCCTGCTTGGTTCTGGTGTCATTCACAATCCTTACGAGACTAGCTCGACTGCCCACCTCTTGGGTATTCCTCTCCTCAAGAACATACACATTTGAAGAGGTTTCTTCGGAGTCTATAGAAACAGAGGTCTCATGAACCCCATGGTCATACCCATACGTCTCCCATTCGGTGTCAGAGTTTTCATCAAACAATCGAAGGGGAGAAGATATTCCTACAAGAGATCAAGGAAGATCTTGATTAAGCCTCCACCAAAAAAATGATTTTTTACGATATATTTTCCTTAATCTCCCTATGAATTATGTTGATTTAAAGGAAGAACCACCAAGAACTCAACCCAGAAAGACGTACAGGGAAGAACATAACCCAAAAACCAAGGCGAAACAAAGCCATAAAAAAGAAGCAATAGCAGAGGGAAGACTTACTTGTTGGTTGAATAGGAGTGAAGTTGCCGGAGTCGGAGATCTGGAAATCTTCCAGTTTGTAGAAGAAGGTGACTTGTTAACCGGAGACGCGAATTTTCACCAAAAAATGTGCCGTCAGATACAGAGAAAAAAGAGAAAAGGGTTAGGGTTTCCCCTTTTATAGGGGGAGATTTGAAAAATGCGCCCAAATCACGGGCCTAAATATTTCAAAATCCAAAATTCTTGACAGCTGAGAAGCAGGCGATCAAATTCGTCATTAATGCAAGTCTCGAAAAGACACGACCCATCATGACAATTTACCTAGCCGACGTCACCCTACTAGACTTCCTAACTTCCCACGACCGTCGGCCCAGCATATCAACTGTCACCAACAAAGCAACCTCCCTGGCTCAAAATACAGCAGTCAAACAAAAATAAACAAGTGTTCTGTTCCCCACTTTTACTACAACATAGATCAAGCCAAAAATGCTCCTCGCACCGAGCATAAATACTCTCCAGGCAATGAGCAAAGGGCCACTGATGTACCCAGTCCTAAAACCGACCAAGTGCAGATCACGTGAGCCCTCGCGTGTTGATCACGGGCCTCATTATCAAGCCAGGTTAATTACTTATCCCGACCAAGGGACGTGGTCGAGTATCCTGATATTAAACCAAGCAGGATCCGTGGGTTGACTCTGTCAGAAGGACAAAACATCCGAGCACGGTCATGGGATAATGCCTGTGTCCAAGATTTAAACCACTTTTCCGGTTGTTACACGGTCAGCCCACATTAATCACCATCAAAGCCTAAGATCTCATCGAGATCATGATTAAATAAGGATTTTACTCCCTTGAGACTATATATACCCGATGATACCACATTTGAAAGGTACGTTCATTTTACACACCGAAACTCTGTCATTTTGCTTTCTACACACTTAAAACTTACTTTTACGCCAGAGGGGTTTCGCGAGGCCCTGTTTTACATTCCTTCTAAGGTGTCTTTATTTTGATAGAGTTCCACGAAATCATGCCTATTACATAAGCTCAGATATACTATGATCCGCGAAAAACGGTCCAGTACCAAATTGTGTAGCATCATTAAATTTATCATTTTCTGAATACAGCACTTGGAATTAGAATTTCTTTTATAAATGTACTAAGGAACTATGTTATGAGTAATTAACATTTTCAATTAATATTGATATACCCGGCCCAAGCCGTGTCACGAGCTAGCATCACGTGTCAGTCACGAACAAAAAGCATAGGGGGCCCACAACCCAGCGAAAAAAATGATAGAAGCAGCGAGCACCGAGCAACGTAGCTTTCATCCAAACCTGGTCGGGCAAAGGCCTTGCCTGTCCGACCAGGGGCCATGCCCGGACATCATACGTACTTAGCAAAGAAACCCGACTCATCCTATCCAAACCTGGTTGGGCATTGGGCCTTGCCTGCCCGGCCAGGGGCCGTCTCTTGGATCAACAACAAATTCAGAAACAGTACATATAGAACGCTCGGGCAGAGCCCTGCTAGCCCGGGCACACGTCAAACAGGAGGTACCAGAGGCTTGCTCTCCAAGACAAGTCAAAGGTTTCCATATTCGAGCAGGATACTTGCCTTATCTGTTCCTACATCTACGCGGTCAGCCGCCTATCTTGCCTAAAATCAAGGGATTCTCTCCTTGATTGGATCGGTAACTAAGGAAACTGAATCCTAGACGGATTCAACCACCTTGGGGGCCTATAAATACCTCTCCATAATCATTAACAAGGTACATACACTTTCTTGAGCCTCGATACTCTGTTGAATTGCTTTCAAGCTTACACACGAGACTTACTCTCACGTCGGAGGGGTTTCGCGAGGCCTTGCCTTGCACTTCCACTCAGGTGTTCTTGTGTTCTTAACAGGCTCAGGGAAGACGATGCAAAGCCCAGATATCCTACCCAACTCAAGGACGGCCCAAGCTGTGTTTTTGCCACATCAGTTTGGTTCCATTGCCGGGAAACGAAGTTTCAACACTTCTCTCTAGATTTTTCCGGTAAAAACTCTCAATTTCTCTTTATTGCAATGGCTGGAAAGGGTAGCAAACACCATGCTACCGTTAGCAATCAATAGGCTGGCAGCCACCAGGTTGTGAACAATAACCCTCCACCAAGGGCACCGCGCGGGGTTCAAACTCGAAATCAAAAAGTGGTTGCTGGGCATGCAACACAAGGCAATGAGGTGCCATATGTGGAGGGGCAAATCTCCCAACATGCCAGTCAAAGCCGTGCGAGCCAACGCGATGCCAGGCTGGTCATAAATGAGAGGCGTGATGCCCGTTCACAAGATCTAAGGATACAGCTCAACCACCAACGGGAGAACGGTCAGGACAGTCATGTGAGTTTGTCCGGGCAAAACCCTGATCAACAAGCTGCTGCTCTGCAAGTTCAGGCGGAGTACGACAATAAAATGTATGCACTCAACCAGCAGCTGCTCGCCTTGGGTCATGCCCCAGTGCCAGTTGCAGATATGGTTCTACCCGCTCTCAGCAACCCGACACCTGTTGGCGATGGCCATGCCTCCCAACAGTTGCTCGCTCCAAGCAAACGTATGCCCTCCGTCGTCCATGTGTCATCTGAAAGGGTGGAGGAGATAAAGCAAGCAGATGACCAGGCTAAAAGTAGATACAGCCGTCAAAATCACTCCCACAGGCATCATCATCGATGGGACCCCCATGTTCGGGAGGAGAGCCATGGCCGCCGTAGGGCCCGTGAGTGCGTAGAGGCCGATGCGCAGCGGCCAAAGTACAAAGCTCGCGTCACATAAGAGGTTGGATCCTCTTATGAGCCCACCTTCTGCCGGCATGTGCGTGGCGACTATTCAGACCCCGCCCACTCTTCGAGGCTAATAGAGGACGCGGAGAAACGGTTGTCCGAGAAAATGGAGGCCATGAATAGGGACATGGCAAAACAAATGGCCAACCTAGCCGTGGCCAAGCCCGGCTATGGAGCCACTAAGCCGCTGGAGGGCAGCCCCTTCACTCCAGAGATTGAAAATGCGCCGCCCGCGCAAGGGGTCATCTTCCCACATTTCGACAAATATTTTGGGAACACGCGGGCAAGCGATTGGCTCAGATCGTTCGAGGCACAAATCCGAATGGTCACAGATGTTGAGGCCCTGAAAATGCGGGCATTCGAGGGAGCTCTCCAAGGAAAAGCGCAGGCCTGGTTGGGCAGAGTTCCTCGGGGATCCATCGGCAGCTAGGCGGTGCTCAGAGAAAAATTCTTGGAGGAATTCGGCAATGCAGCCCAACCCCCAAGAACCGTTTTGACCTTGCCAAGATCAAGCAGGGTGATAACGAATCTTACAGCAGTTACCTGAAGAGGTTCGAGGAGATGCTTGAGCAGGTGACCGCAACCAGTGACCCTGAGATTACCTTTTGCTATCTCAACAACATGAGGGCAGGGTCACTGAAGACTATGCTAGCAATGAACTCGGGGGCTTCCAAAGCAGAGCTGTTGGCAAATTCCCATCTTTTCTGCTCGACTGAGAGTATCAAGGCTGATAAAGCCAAAACTAAGGACAAGGCTCAAGGTAGCTCGGCCACGCCAGCTGACCAGAGCCCAGACGGCAACTACCGTTCGAGCAAAGACAGGAAGAAAACCTCCAACCCCGGGCAAAGATTTAGAGAGGCTCAGTTCACCCCGCTTAACACGACGCGGGAAGAAATTATGTTCCAAGTTGGTGACGCGCTGCCCGTCCCATATCCACTAGACCCTGAGCTCGCTCATACCCGAGACAACACAAAGTACTATGACTACCACCATGGTACTGGCCACACCACTGAGGATTGCAATGTGTTGAAAAGGGAAATCCAAAAGTTGATCAATGCGGGAAAGTTGGACCGCTTCAAAAGATATCAGGGTGCAGGAAACAATACAAAGAATGACCAGGGAAGATCCCCAAGAGGAAGAGGTGGCCAGGCCCCTCAGATTCGAGGGGTGATAAATATGATTCAAGAGGAGCTCTCGTACAACACACAGCTCGGGAAGCATATCTACTCCTTATCCATGGCTGTCAACACACCAAAGAATACAATGGCAAAGCGAAAGCAAAGCATCTGTTTTACTCGTCGGGCGAGCACTCCCTTGGCATCCGAGCAACCCCTGGTTATTTCCTGCCTAGTAAACAACTGGCAGGTTCATAGAGTATTGCTCGACACTGGAGCGTGCAGGGACATTATGTACTACTTCTGCTTCAAAGGATTGGAGCTGCCGGATGCCATGCTCAAGCCTTATCTGGGAAAGCTTGAGGGATTCACCAATCACTAAGTAGGCGTCAAGGGTACCATCGAGCTGGAGGTATTCATGGGTGATGGAGCTCAAACCCGGATTGAGATGATCACATTCTTAGTGATCGACCTGAAATCGGCATACAACTGCATTCTAGGTGCTCCAGCGATGGCCAAATTCCATATGGTCACCTTCATTCCCCACCAGAAAGCTAAGTTCTACACTGAGAACAGAGTGGGGATCCTCAACAGCAAGCCCCGGGCAATGTGGGAGTATGTCCAGGAATCCCAGCGAAAGAAACAGAAGATGATCGTGGACGTTCCCGACCAGACTGCAGCGGCCCCAAAACTGATTGTGGACCTTCCCGATCAGCCTGTAGCAGCCACCACTGATATTGTCTCGGCCTCTATCCCCATTAACAACATCGAGCTCGGGGAAAATTCTAAAGCCGCTGATCTCATGCAAATAGAGGCTCCCGAGCAAGCCCCGGCACTAGAGCCCTCCAGGCGCAAGGCCAAGCGCCCGGAATCACAGGACATTGAGATGGACACTCTGCAAGTCCGGGACGAGCCCAATATTCAACCGGAGGGCGAGCTGGAAGAGGTTGTTATCAATCCAGCCCACCCCGAGCAAAAAATCAAAATCGGGAAGGCCATGCCTCCTGAGGCTCGGGAAGGATTGATCGAGCTATTGAAAAACGTACGGATGTGTTCGCTCGACGCTTGAGGACATGCGGGGTATCAGTGAGAATATTGCCCGCCACGACCTCAATGTTAATCCTACCTTTCGGCCCGTCCAACAACGGCCAAGGCAGTATTCACCCGAGAAGAATGCGGCCATAAAAGCAGAGGTCGAGAAGCTCCTGAAGGCAAACATCATTGAGGAGATTCAGTACCCGACCTGGCTGGCAAATGTGGTAATGGTCAAGAAGGCCAATGACAAATGGTGGATGTGCGTGGACTTCACCAGCCTCAACAAAGCCTGCCCGAAAGACTGCTATCCATTGCCCCGCATAGATGTGCTCGTTGACTCGATAGCCGGGTTCGAGATGCTCAGTTTCCTGGATGCATACTCAGGGTATCACCAGGTCAAAATGAATGAGCAAGATAAGGCGAAAACAGCCTTCCGGGCAACTGGGGCCTCTACTCTTACAAAATGATGCCCTTCGGGCTGAAAAATGCGGGGGCCACTTACCAGCGCATGGTCAACAAGGTTTTCGGCTCTCAGATCGGCAGAAACATGGAGGTGTACATAGATGACATGGTCATCAAAACTAAGGGTCGCGACCATACTCTTGACTTAGCGAGCGTTTGCCAATCGCACAACATGAAGCTGAACCCGAGCAAATGTGCCTTCGGAGTCCGAGCAGGGAAGTTTCTTGGGTTCATGGTCAACCAGCGCGGCATAGAGGCTAACCCGGAGAAGATACAAGCCTTACTCGACATGGAGCAGCCCTACTGCATCAAGCACATCCAACAGTTGAATGGCAGGGTCATTGCCTTAGGCCGCTTCATCTCTCGGTCAGCCAAAAAATGCCTCCCCTTTTTCAAGGTTCTGCGCGGCAACAAGGGTTTTGAGTGGAATGCGATCGTGCCAAGGCCCTCGGCGGCTCGGGGAATATCTTGGCAAACCACCTCTCCTCGGTAGCCCGTTCCCGGTGAGCCTTTATTTGTATATCTAGCGACACGGACCGGCCGTGGCCATTGCTCTAGTTAGGGAGGAACTAGATATTCAAAATCATGTGTACTATGTATCCAAGGCCCTCAGTCCTGTTGAGGGTCGTTATTTTAATGTAGAAAAATTAGCTTACTCGCTTGTCATAGCTGCCCGAAAATTAAGGGCTTATTTTTCTGCACATGTAATCATAGTATACACGGATGCACCCTAGAAGTCCTACACAAACCCGACACATCGGGCCAAGCTGCTCAAGGGTCAATCGAGCTCACAGAGTTCCACATAGATTACTTGCCTGACGAGCGATCAAAGCTCAAGCATTAGCCGATTTCTTGGTCGAAACAAGCTTCACCCAACAAGAGGATCCACGAGGCCAAGCAACGGTAGAGCAGAGCAAAAAGCGGTTGCCACAACCCCGACCTCTTGTTGGGATCTTTACGTGGATGGGGCGGCGAGCAAAGTCAGGAGCGGAGCCGGCATCCTTCTCATAGCTCCCGACGAAATCACAGAATTTGAACTAGCTCTCCGGTTCAAATTTCCTGCCTCAAACAACGTTGCCGAGTATGAAGCGATGATCGCTGGGCTAGAGCTCGCAGCAGACATGGGTGTAGAGGCTATCACAGTATACTCGGATTCACAACTAGTTGTGAACCAAGTCCAGGGGGAATATATGGTGCATCATCCTACCTTGGTCAAATACTGCGACCTGGTCAAGGAAATCTTGAAAAATTTCAAGTTTTGGGAGATCATCGAAATTGATCGCGAGATAACATCTTGCGAGCAGATTACATCCAAGATCGCCGAGGCAAGCGACACTACTAAATCCCTCGGTGATGATCGAGCACTGAAACCCCTGACCAGGTCATTATGGACATTGAGCCGGCCAAAAGTCGCTGATTGATGATTACAAGGACTACATCGGCGAGGAGTTACGCCGCAGACAAGGTCAAAGCCACAACAGTCCGAAGCCAAGCCTGTCGTTACTCGGTAGTTGGGGGAATTTTGTACAAGTGATCTAAGGTCAAACCTATGCTTCGCTGTGTACCCCCAGAGCTAACCGAGGGCATTCTATATGAGGTACATGAAGGGAGTGTGGCGGCCACCCGGGCACAAGAGCTCTAGCGGAGAGGGTCCTATGAGCAGGATATTACTGGATAACCCTGATGAGGGATGTAGAGAAATATGTTCGCGAATGTGACAAATGCCAGAGATACGCGGACATACCAAGGCTTCCATCCACAATGCAAAGCCCAATCGTTGCGGCCTGGCCCTTCGACATGTGGGGAATTGATCTGATCGGCCCTTTTCCCCTAGCTCAAGGCAAGTACAAATACGCAATGGTTACCATAGACTACTTCACCAAGTGGATTGAAGCGAAGCCCTTGGCTAAGATCTCTTAGGCTAACGTCATCAAGTTTGTCCACGATCAAGTATGGTGCCGATTCGGGCTCCCTCGGGCAATCATCTCTGACCATGGCACCCAGTTCTCGGACAAGTTTACCGCAGAATGTGCTTGCTTGGGCGTCAAACATTGGCAGTCGTCTGTAGCTTATCCACAAGGCAACGGTCAAGCTGAGGCCGGAAATAAGCAAGTATTGCATGCCCTCAAAAGAAACCTGGAGGGACGAGCATGAAAATGGGCAAAGGAGCTACCATTGGCCTTTTGGGCGGTCAGAACTACTGTTCGGGGGCCAACCGGGGAGACCCCGTTTGCGCTTACATACGGATCTGAAGCTATGATTCCGGTAGAGATGGCCTTGCCCAGCTACCGTGTTTCACATTACAGTGAGCAAAATAATCAACTTACTCGGGCCATAGACCTAGACCTACTCGAAGAAAGGAGGTTGGATGCACGGCTCAGAATGGTTAACTACAAACAGAGAGCAAAGGCTCACCATGACAAAAGGGTCCGGGGCAGAGCCTTCTCTATCGGGGACTTAGTACTCAGAAAGATTGAGGTAACGGGTCATCGGGCAGAATGGGGGAAGATGTCTCCTAATTGGGAAGGTCCGTTATGAGTTACTGGGATAATAAGAGAGGGCACTTACACACTCCAAACGCTAGAGGGAAAAGACCTGAAGCATCCTTGGCATGCAGACCACCTCAAAAAATATTACCCCTAAGTAAAGGAAACTAACGGGCAAGACCTCAGTCCTGTTGAGGGTCACTGATCAGTTATCAATAAAAGGCAAGTTGTTAACATATCTGTCTATTCAAAATTTTCAAATTGCTCAGTTAATTGTCATCTGCAATTTTTCGGACTTGTTCGGCTGAATTCTGCTCGCCCGGCGAGCAGACAAGGGCCATGCTCGGTCAATAATCCTCAAATTCCCTAGTATCGATGAACTTATCCTCTCTGTGGGTGAGATGTGGCCATGCCCAGGTTCACGTACTAGGATGCTCGCTCTGCACGATAGAGGCCATGCCTACAAGATAGCGGCTAACTACCCTTGGTTTCTACAGTGACCGAGCAACACTGTTGACCGTATATCTCAATACCCGGAGGATATACTAGCAACCGCTTCGAGTTACCCACATCGAACAAGGGCCATGCCCAATTGTTGGTCGCCATTGAGAGCTGGGCCTTGCCCGCTTGGAAATCTTCTGGAAGCTCGCCCAAGGCGATAGGGGCCTGGCCCATTCAAAGCCTTGGCCAGATCCAAGCAATCATACCTGGTGTTCATTCGGGTAACATCTCTATTTAAATAATAAAGCTTGCTTTATTAGCCTTGTTGCTTTTAAATAATTAAGCTTGAGTTCCTATACTCGATTGATTTTGTGCTCGATATGTTTTTTAGAGGGCACCAGTATTTGTATTAACAGATGGCAGGTTGAACGTACAAATAAGAAAACAACTATCGAGCAAGCAGCTAATACGAGGAACATTTATCAACAAGAAGCGATTCCATTTATAATAGTTTAATATGAAATTACAAAAGGGAAATCAAAAAACCGTGGCGCGCAGGCCATATAAAATTCTAAGCTTGTTCAGGAGGAGGAGGGGGAAGCTCTTTGGCACCGGCCCGATATTGCAGCTCGTACTGAATGTTCAGCTCCTTTCGGGCAGCCTCATCCTCGGCAGCTTTGGCCTGGGATTCCGCTTCAATCCGCTCGCTTTCTTTCAAAGTCTTATCTTCAGATTCTAAAGCCTCGATCAGAGAGCAGACATTCACTTCATCCACGGGCGGTGGAACCCAGGGTGCCCGCCCGGCGTCAGCGTCGCCCTTTGCCAATGTGGCCAATTCATCTTCGATGTAAGGAACCAGCGCGTGGAAGGGGCGAGCAACCTCAGCATAAGGGTCGAGCACGGCCCATTCTGCCATCGTCTTCATCCCTACTCCGCCATGGTCGGCGAGCATCCTTAGTATATGATTAGTGCCATGGGCGAAGTAGGGAAGAATGGTCGCGTCCACAGCGTTCTCGAAGTCCTTCGATTTCTTGTAGCTCTCCACTGCGGACTCTTCGGCTTTCTTCAGCTTTTGCATCAGCTCCTCGACGAGCTTCCCATCCTTAATGGCCTGCATCCTGAGGGAACTTCTCTCTGCCTGCAAGAGATCCCTCTGCTTAGTGACCGCGGCCAGAGCGGTCTGACTCTTCTCCAGATCAGCCTGGTTCTTCTTCACCTAGCCGACCAACTCTGTTTTTTCGGTAGTCAAAGTACCGTTCTGGGCGACCAGCTGTAAATTGCGAGCTAGCATCTCAGCCTCTTTTTTTTTGCCGCCTCAGCATTAGCCTCCAGTTGATCGGCCAGAAGGGCCACTTGTTCGCACTTTTCCTTCACCAAACTCTCGCGAGCTCAGTGGTCAGCCTCCGCCCTTTTGCGAGCTTCCTTCTCTTCGTTGTACCGATCGTAAAGATTAGTACATGTAGAAGCAATCTGCGAGCAAGATAGAGTCAATGAGAGCAGAAGGCGAGGAGGAAAGGGAAAAACAAATCATTGTCAGATAATTTACCTCGCTCAAGCAAAGTCCTACATTTCGACCAGGACATGACCAGCAGTATCTCGGTCCAAGGCCAGGCCGTCATGCATGGCCCTCTCGATGATGCCCTTACCCACCAAACCTCCAGGGCTCCCGCGGGCATGCAGATCAATGCCCCCCAGCATGGGAGCGTCCCCAGATATTTCTTTAACCAATGTCCGGGCAGCGCTGGTAGTAGCGGGCATCACGAAGCCAGGTCGCCTCCAAGAAGCTTCCCCGCTCTGAGTAGGGGCGATGGAGACGGGGTCAGGACTTGGGCCCCGGTGGCGAACTTCCCGGACTGGAGGGGGGCTGGAGCTCTTCCTCCTCTTGCCTTTCGCCTTGGCATCCTTGGCAGCGGGCACAACAGAGATGTTGGCAGCAGGCGGCTCGGCAGCGTCAACAGCTATGGCCACGACAGCGTCTTTCTGCGTGGCTCCCTTCTGGGTGGCAGCGGCGGTCTTAGGCACTATGGCCTTCTTGGCCGGACTTGCGGCCCTGCCCAAGTCCGGGGTTTTCTTTGCTGGCGGGCAGAACGATACCTTGGGCAATTCCACAAGCTTGTTGACCTTCAAGTCGGCTGCCCGCTGGTCAGCCTCTCTTTTCCGCTGCCTCAGAACTGCCAAGTTCTTCATCCCTGAGACGAGACAAAACAAAATGAGATCAGAATGAGCTCGAGAAAGAGATGAGCAAAACATAAAATATTAAAGACTAGCAGGCAACCATCATGATCTTCATAAACTGGCCGGCAGTCGGCACCCGGGCCTAGCCGTTGACACTCGACGCACTTGCGCTTGAACATTCGCCCATGACAGTCGTCCCAGTAAGGGTGAGGGTTCTCAGGCACGTGGATCAGGATGGGCTCCACTTCAGGGACCTCGGCACGCATCACCCCGGCCAAACACAAGTAGCGCGGATTACAGACCAGTTCCTTCCAGTCCAGAAGAAATTGCTGGCCGACGCGTCTCTCATTCTCTTCTATCACGCCTACGACGGCCTTCAACACAGCTAATCGGGCAGTCTCCCCCGAGCTAAAATCTTGTTTGGAGGCCTTGGGGATTTTAATTTCGTTGGTTGCCGTGGGCATGAACGGCCAACCAACCCGTGATTCAATAAACAGAACCCTCCTGTCCCAAGACTCCACCTTCCCAGGGACCTCGGACAGCAACCTCAAGAAATTGGAGTTCGCCCTCACTCCGATCCTCCCTCCGGTGCTCGGGGCAAAGATAAATAACTTACGAGCAAATACATGTCCGGCTCAAACCCTAGCAACCTGCTCGCCACCGTGAAAGCTGTGATAGCACGGACAGTATTCAGCATCAGATCACAAGGGACGGCCTTGGTCTCGTATAAGAAGTCCACCAAGAAGGGCTCTAGCGGGAGATGTAATCCGACGCGAAAAAATCGGCGAAGAATAAGAGCTCGTTCCCCTGTTCGCGGGAAAGGTTGATCGGGGCAGGTACATCCATTTTGCTTGCCCAATAATAGGCGAGATCAACACCGAGGGAAGCGAGCCACGCCGTCACCTTGTCCGCCGTGTCCAGAGTGGCCCAGTGAGCAGCATATCGGCTTTCGTTTGCATTGACGTACCAGTTGGGCTCTTCCTCTTCTTCTTCTCCCTCCTCAACTACTTCGTCAACGGGAACCTCCACTTGAGAACCGCCCACCATGGTGAAGTAGCGGGCAATTGGAACGTTGTCCTGGCCATCTATTTCCTCCTCAGGAGCCACTTCCACCTGAGAGCGGCCAGTTTTCTTAAAGCGCCGGGCAAGTGGCAGGTCGTCTGCCTCATCGGCCTCTGAAGCCTCTCCGGCCATCTCTTCTTGCTCAGCCCTTACTCGCCCGGCCGAATTGCCAACTTGGGCTGCCTGCTGGTTGAGGCCTTGCCCAACCGTGAAGCCACCGGTCACACTATCTTCGCCGGAGTCTTCCTCGCTGGAGGAGTCAATTAAACCTACCACGGGGGCAGTTGCACGCCTTTGAACCGTAGGCCCAGCCACAGATCTGGCTCCCTCTTCGCACTCGGTGCCAATTGAGGGGGACTTCTCGCTGCTTAGCGAGTCGTTTTTCCCGTTGTAGCTGAAAGCCTCGCGGTCATTTTCGGACACGTCTGACATCTACAAAGAGATCGAGGAAGATGGCTATCAGAATTCTGCCTAGATAACTATCAAAGAAAAAGGGAAAAGAAATCCTAAGTCTAGGCCAACACAAAGGGTTCTGCCCGCCTAGCGAGCAAGATCATGGGTTCTATTCCTCGATCTCTACCTAAGGGCGGCCTTACCCACTTAAACCCTAATGGAGACATAAGAAGATGGAGAAAGAAAGCAAAAATCGCCCCTGAACCCAGAAAAATCAGAAACATCAAAAACAGATAAAGGGAATCAGAGAGCTTACCGTTGATTTTGAGGTGGGACGTCTTCTGTAAACAACTGAAAGAAGAAGACAACTCTTCCAAAGTAAGCAACTCCTAGGACAGGTGAGCGGCGGGGTTTTGATCAGCTATAGTCACCAAGGTCTTGAAAGCTTCAGAAACCGACAATGGAAGCTCACCAGAATCTTTCTCTCTCTAGAAAACAAATTCAAAGACGATAAAAGAGAGAAGAGGAAGTAGGGTGTGCCTTTTATAGGCTGGCCCCTGAACGGTTTTGGGGGGAAAGCTCGAAGCCCGAAACGTCGCTTGGAGTCGGCGGCCCATCATCACAGAGCATTAAATGCAGCCCTTCGTGCTCCGTGCCCCGTCCAATCGTCCCAACTTCTGACGGCTCACGTGCTTTTTTCGCCCACGCGTCTGGCACGCCCTTGACAAAAAGCTTCCTTGACACGCCTCAAGTCTGCCCCGCTGAATTCCTTGAAAATTCGTAAGTGTTGAAGCCCGTGCGAATATCAGACTTGAACGCTCCCCGCTCCGAGCATGAATGCCCGCCAGACAGGGAGCTAGGGGCCACTGATATACCCGCCCAAGGGTCACAGCGAGGCACGAGCTAGCATCACGTGCCGATCCACGAACACAATGCATAGGGGCCCCCGAACAAAATGATAGAAGCAATGAGCACCGAGCAACGTAGCTTTCATCCAAACCCTGGTCGGCAAAGGCCTTGCTCGTCCAGGGCCATGCCCGGACATCATACGTACTTAGCAAAGAAACCCGACTCATCCTGTCCAAACCTGGTTGGGCATTGGGCCTTGCCTGCCCGGCCAAGGGCCGTCTCTTGGATCAACAACGAATTCAGAAACAGAACATATTGAACGCTCGAGCAGAGCCCTGCTCGCCCGGGCACACGTCAAACAGGAGGTACCGGCGACTTGCTCTCCCAGACAAGTCAAAGGTTTCCATATTCGAGCAGGATACTTGTCTTATCTGTTCCTACATCTACGCGGTCAGCCGCCTATCTTGCCTAAAATCAAGGGATTCTCTCATTGATTGGATCGGTAACTAAGGAAATTGAATCCTAGACGGATTCAACCACCTTGGGGGCCTATAAATACCTCTCCATAATCATTAACAAGGTACACACACTTTCTTGAGCCTCGATACTTGAATTGCTTTCAAGCTTACACACGAGACTTACTCTCACGCCGAAGGGGTTTCGCGAGGCCTTGCCTTACACTTCCACTCAGGTGTTCTTGTGTTCTTAACAGGCTCAGGAAAGACGATCCAAAGCCCAGATATCCTACCCAACTCAAGGACGGCCCAAGCTGTGTTTTTGCCACATCAAATACCTATGCAAATTAAGAAAAAGCTTACGAGCCTTCAGTGTTGTTATGTTCCGACGAGCTAAGATAGATGAACTCGGGCTGAGTTCCACTTATATTAACCGAGTTGGGTAAGTTACAAGTAAGCTCGGCTTCCCTAACTTCACCAACCCAAAAGGGCTAACAAACTCGACTCACTCATGTTCCTTTGTCCGAGGGGAGTGTACTTTTGATGGGTCTAACCTTGTTAAACTCGTTGTTCATGGATAGTCTATTTATATAACAAGTTAACAACCCATTTGATACTACATAGATTTATTTTACGTAAAAGAACAATAATTCAAACACTAGGCACAAGTTTTCAATTCATTTTGTTATAAATAATATTGTTAATAAATTTTCTTAGGGCATATATAGTGATTCTATTTACCATCACCCTAAAACCATTTTAAAAGTTTTTTTTCTTTTTTAACTCTTTTGAAATTTATAGTGAACACCTTATCAAACACTTTTATCCCTAAAATTAGCTAATTTACCCCAAGATATAGAGTGTGCTTTACTGAACACTGGGTCTTTATGTATAGGGCGAGCTTTCATAATTTTTTTACGTCCCCCATTTCTATTAATTTAGTGTAGTTTTTTGGCACTTATCATTTCCTTCCCTGTTATTTATAACTTAAAAGTACGAGTATTTTGGTAATATTAAAAAGCATGACACGACTTTATTTAAATAAGTAATTGAAACAATCAAAACATATAAGTAATATTTTTTATAGAAATAAAAAAGAGAAAATATATTGATAGTTAAGTTTATTAGTTAAATGATGTCACTAATTTAAAAGGTTCTAGAGAATGCTCATTGGAGTTGAAATTTTTTTAGAAGGTCTTTAAAAAGATTGAGTAAATCTTCTACAAGACCGTCTTACGAGTTTTAATTCATAAGACCGTCTTACACATCTTTAATTCGTAAGACGGAGTTCTATTCTCTCACAGCTCAACCCACTAATACACGGTGGATCGGGTAAAGATGATTCGCCTTACAAAAAATATCCGTAAGACTATCTTACATAATTTCACAAAAAAATTTAAAATATTATATAGAAGATGTTTTAAGGTGTAACAACATCGAAACCTCTTGGTAGGATTTAAGTCCCTCTCCCTCTCACATGTGTTTTTGGACATGAAACCTCTCTTTTGAAGTTTTGATTCAATTTTTTTATTTTATCACAATTTAATGATATAATCCAACAGCTATGATTGTTTGGACCTAAAAAACGCTAGTCACCAACTCTATGCGATACTATCTGCGTTTAACAATTTAAACACAAATTAAGAAAGATTATAAAAAGCACTACTATTATATTCAAGATCATTTAGTGCTCGTTTGTTGCAGCTTATTTGGAGTGACTTTTGGCTTTTAGTTTTTGAAAAGTCATATTTAAAGTGTTTGTTTCAGCTTATAAGCCAAAAGCCAATAAGTAAGGTACAACACCCTTTATGCATTGAAAAGCCAAAAAGCCAAAATTTTAAGCTTTTTTGGTTTTTTTTTAAACATGAAGACAATTATTCATTAATAAATATTTGATTGTCTTCATTTCATCCTTTTATGAAATATACATAAAAATATGAATACAAATTTTCAAGTTTTTTTTTTAACAAATAATTATAACAACTCATAAATTTTTCAACAAAAACAAACTATCACTAAAAGTCATTCACCTATTAAGCTATCATCATAAGTCATAAGCCATCAGCCACAACAAACGAGCCCTTATTATATTTTATCTGTTTTTAAATAATTGGCATTCTTTTGTTTTTTTTTATAAATAATTGTCCTTTTTCAAAATCTTTCCTTAAAAAAAATATTTTTATCATTTTACCATTACTTTTTCTATCTACTTTAGTGCTTGTTTGGTGGAGCGTTTTGACCAAAATGCTGATAAAAAACGCAATATTTTCTTTTTAAAAGTGTTTCAATGCAGCGTTTTAAAAATATACTGCGTTTACAACTATTTTGTTTATAAAAATAGCGTTTTGAAATAGTTTTTCAAACATGTTTATAAGAAAAAAAATTATGTTTTGAAAATGATGCGTTTTCAAAACGCTGCATTTAAAAAAAGCTACGTTTTCAAAACGCTGCACCAGACAAGACCTTAATTATAGTCACAACTCACATACTTGAGGGTCATAATTAAGTTGGCAACAACTCTCTTTAACTACATTTAATTTGAGTATAATAAATAGTGATAGCTTTGACACAAAATGAACAAATATTTCTTCAAATTCTAATAGGGAAAAAAAAATTAGAACAATTTTTTGTGTTATTAAAATGATATCTATTTTGGGACGGAGTAGTAGGATATTAAGAGAACCCCTGGAAACTAAAAGGGCTAAATATTTCAATTTTCAAAACAAAGAGTAAGAGTGATAGAAATGCCAACTTGGCAATTGTGGGGCTCAAACCAACACACACGTAATTGGCAGTTGAGAACTGGATGCACAGCAACCAAGGCCAAATTTTAAAGTCGGTTCACTACCCAATCCCAAGAGAATTCTTCATAACATACATGCTGCAGTTGCCCGGCCCTACCCCAAGCGAATATTTGTAGTCAAAATTACCAACCCATACCCCTCAACTGCACAAAATTTCCCGCTTTCTTAAGCCCCATATCCGTCATTTCCTCTTCAAAAACCCCTAAAACGAGCGCCAACTGCACAGTAAAAGCATTTCTCATTCCTCCCTCAACCCCTCTTTTCTTTCAGTCTGTGAAATTGGAATAAGCTCCGATCAAATGGCCACGGCCTCCGCGTTGGAAGCGTGCCAGAGACGAAAGAGAAAGCAGACGGTGTTTGAATTCGACGAATTCGGGAGGCCCGGTTCGGTAATTAATTTATTGGGTCCATTTCGAGATAACATCCGATTGTTTCTCCAAGAACATGGACAGATTGAAGATCACTCTGTCTCCCGTTTGCCCACCTGGTCAATTTCGCTCTCCTCTCAATCCAGCGACGTCGTTTTCCCTCTCTATATAATTGAAGAACCAGTTCAACATTCCCTCCACCCATTTTGCATCCACTGTAGATGCATCGGTAAGCCCACCTCTCTGTTTATTTTTTTATTTTTATTTTTTGAAATGGGTTTGAATTTTGATGAATCTTTTTGAGGGGTTGAGTCGTCGATCGTTTTTATCAGTATATCGTGTTTGTTTGTGAATTTTGAATTGGTTTTGAATGTTGATGAATATTTTTGAGAGGTGGAGTAATCATGGTATCGGTTTAGTTGTTTGTTTTTGTGATTCTTTTGGAGATTGGTTTTGATTTGAAGGGTGGAGTCATCATTTTTTGTGCAAAAGAAGGTATCATTTTATAATTCCGACTGGGAGTAAATGGAATAAGCCATTGAAGGGAAATTGTTTGGAGCTCCGAACCCATCTCTTATATGGATTGATTCATTGCAACGGTTTTGGCCATCTTCTCACTGTCAATTCACTTCAAGAGGGTTCGAATTTTCTCTCTGGAAACAATCTCATGGAATTATGGGACCGTATTTGCGCTTCTCTTCGAACTAGGTAACTAATTTTAAATTAATTTTAGGAACTTTGCCTTTTAAAGTAAAAATTGTTATGAACTTGAATTTAAGTTTTTAATAAAACTTTTGCAGGAAAATATCATTGACTGATTTTTCGAGGAAGAAATCGATGGAGCTGAGGTTGATTCATGGAGTGGCATATGGGAATTCTTGGTTCGGAAAGTGGGGTTACAAATTCGGGCGTGGTAGTTTTGGTGTGACGGAGGATAAATATGAGAGGGCTGTTAGATTTTTGGCTTCAGTTGGCCTTGATAAGATCATTAATGATTTCAAGAACACCGATCAAGTGAGGAAACTTGAACAGATTGTTCGTTATTATAGAGGAGCACGCGAAACCCCACTGATTACCATTGGTGATCTTTTACAATTCATGCTTGGTTTCAAGTCAATTACCCAAAAAGAATCTAGGAAAACCGTTGTCTGTTCAAGAAAATTTCTGAAGGATGAGTCTCGAATAGTGGAAAATGCTGTGGATTTTGAAGAATTTGTCTGTACACTTGCAAATGCTGATTGTAGGTGGTCTCAAAGGAGACTAGAACACACATTGAGTGTAGTTGTGGATTTATTGCAAGAGAACGAGGTGATGTCTAGGCAAGAGTTGCGTGATCATGCTAGGCTTTGTATCGGAGACACAGGCTTGATTGATTTTCTGCTAAAATCTATCAGTTGTTTCAGGGTTGAAAATCAGATTGTTCGTCGGGAAGTTAATCCTGAGACCAAGGTGGCTGAATTCAGGATTGAGGATGTTGTTGACGAAGCCAAGTCAGTTAGATATTTTGCAACTTCACTAGTGAATTTGGAGTCTAGGTGGCCTGAACAAAGGGTGGAGCAAACAGCACAAGTTGTTGTCAAGATATTGAAAGAGAACAAAGCAATGAACAATGGCAATGGGGCTATGTCACGTCAAGAATTGCGCAATGCTGCTAGGCAATGTGTTGGTGACACTGGACTGATTGATTTTGTGCTAAAATCGATCAATAATTCTGTGATTGGAAGTCAAGTTGTTCGTCGGGCGAAAAACCCCTTAACCAGATTGATCGAATTTGCGATTCATGACTATCAGAATGAGTTGGAATTGCCCAGTCTGAATGCTGAGGCAGTGGAGAGTGTTTGCGAAGATTTTTTGTTTTTGTATAAGAATGTGCTACTCGGTTATCCCGAGTATGACCAGGTGAGTTTAGCGAGTCAAGTTATCTTGGACAGCAAGCATTTGGTGAAAGAGTGGGTATTTAAAGAAGAGGATGACCAACTTATGACACTGACATGCCGGGTCTTGCCGAGTTTTGACGAGTTGGAAACCGAGCTGACTCGGCCGTTGCCTCCAGGCGAGATGGTTATGGTCTCACCGTGGATGACTATTAGTGAATTAAAAGTGGTGGCGCAGTGCGCATTGAGGGACACATACTGTGTTATGGAAAGGTTTGTGGTGAGGCAAATTGGAGGGTTGAAGGGGTTAGAGGACGAGATGTTGCTAGCTTGCGCAGTTGAGTCGGGTGCACACGTTTGGGTGAGAGGGTGTGGGCTGGACTTGGATACAAAGCTGAGGTATGAAGGTGGGCCCGAGAATGGAAGGGTGGATTGTGTGTGTGGGGCCAAGGATGACGATGGAGAGAGAATGGTCGCCTGTGATGCTTGCCATGTGTGGCTTCACACGAGATGCAGCGGCATTGATGATGATGATGATGATGATGATCTTGTGCATTCATTCTTCCTTTGTGCTAATTGTAGAGGAAGGAGATGATTTGGTGGTACTTGAAAAGAGAAATCAAAATTTTATTTATTTATTTATTTATTTAAATATAATATAATTAGATACTATTATTTTTGCTTCTAGAGAAATTAATTAAGGATGTGTTAATTTTGTAGGGAGTAGGGACAGGGCCAAGGGTCGTGTAAGATTTCAATTTTATTTCAATTACAAAGCTAACAAAAACATTAGAAATTACGAAACAAAATCAAGCTTTCTTAAACATAAGAACAAGTGGCTCATCATTAAGACCAAGCCATTTCTTCCCATTTTCATCAAACACACCCACCTCCCCACAAACAACTTTACACACACTACAAACACTAGGACAGAACACAATCTTATAACCATTATTTCCATCCCCATACTTTTCAATCTTGAACCAATTGCTCACCGTATTTATGCCCGGCCGCCCGGCCACGCCACCGCTTCTCACATATCTCTGCCCCGTAACTGGGTCGACCCCGCTGAGTCTCCACACGGTGGACTGCACACAAGTTGTAGCAGCATTGAACACAATGTTGATATCACTTGACACGCTTACTACTGGCTGTTTTGTATCGAGCGGTGAGAACCGGAGCGCAAGGCCTTGGGATAGGTGGTGGTTTTCCTGCATGACGTAGAACGGGCAAGTCCCATCTCGAGAGGCGAGCGCTAGGCCGCCTCCAGTACTGTTCTGGACAGGGAATATGTAGTACCTAGTGCCAGATTTGATTTCTTGACCTTCGTTGTCAAGAACATCCAGGGATTGAGAGGATGTTAGACATGAAGAGGAAAAGAAAATTGAAGCAATTAGTGTTAGTGCAAGTGCAGGGTAGTGAAGCTTCATGGTGATAAATTTCCTCTTTGTGGAGAAGATAAGTTGGTTGGAGTTATATAATGAGACACACACACACGACCCTGGGGGCACAAGCAAGTCTTCATCCTATATAAATGTGTGAAAAGGACCTGTAGGTTTGGAGGGACCACGGATTCAATTGAAAAGAATTACGTACTAAAACAAGAGTTTTATATAATAAATCAATTTTTTACAACTTATAAAATAATTTGTTTCAATCTTTTTCAAACTATAGTAAAATTATTACTATGTCCAAAAATAAGAGGAGTTTTTGTAACAAAATAAAAAAGAAATAGATAATTTAAATTTTTTTTTTGGAACAAAGAGAGTAGTAGGTAGTTTTTCCCGTTACATTTTTTTTTAACGTACTATCTAATGTTTACGAATCATGACCTACAAGTTAAGTGATTAAACCATAAAAGGAAAAAAAAATATCTTAAACCACAATCTTGATCTAAAGAAAAAAACCAAAACAACAGCAACTTAAACCAGAATATCTCCTGTATAGAGACCTGGAAAACTCGATCAAGTAGATGTGATCGAAGCTCTGTCTCTTACAAGTATTCTGGAAGAAAAACTAGTCCAATTGGATGACTAACGAACCCGAAATCACGAACTGAAACTGCTGCCCTGAAGAACTTCAACTCGGAATGCACTTCTGCTCTGTTTCTCTCTTTGTGTTCACCACGCCTTATTTTTCGTACCAGCCAAAATTAAAACTCCGATTCACCTATTAAAAACCTAATAGACTAAAAAAGAAAAGAGATGATATTTTTGGGCTTTTTGTTAATTAAAAAAACATAAAAATGTGGGCTTTTCTCAACTTATGAGAGACCGAAAAACCCAACAAACTCCCCCTCGCGACTATGTTGACAACTCCATCATACCTGCGATCTCGCAGCAAGTATCATGTTTCTTCTTTGGCAAACTCTTTATCATCATGTCTGAACCATTCCAATCAGTATGAACCTTCTCAATGTGTAGCAACTTGGATTCCAAAGCATCTCGAATCCAATGATAACGAATATCAATATGCTTCTACTTGGAATGAAAACTCGAGTTCTTTGCAAGATGTATAGCACTCTGACTATCACAGAAAACTACATACCTCTCTTGCATAAACCCAATTTCTTGAGTAAATCGCTTCATCCACAACATCTCTTTTGAAGCTTCCGTTGATGCGATGAATTCTGCTTCTGTGGCAGATAGTGAAACACACTTTTGCAACTTTGATTGCCATGACACTGCTCCCCCTGCAAATGTGACCAAGTACCCCGATAAAGACTTCCTCGAATCAGAATCACGAGCCAAATCAGAATCTGTGAAAGCCTTTAAAATTGGCTTGTCTTCTCCGTAACAAATACACAACTTGGAAGTGCCTCTAAGATACTTGAGAATCCACTTAACTGCTGCCCAATGTTCTCTACCTGGATTAGAGAAATACCGGCTGACAACACCAACTGCATGAGCTAAATCTGGCCTTGTACACACCATTGCATACATCAAACTACCAACTGCTGAAGCATACGGAACTCGTTCCATTTCCCGTTTCTGTTTTACACTAGAGGGACACTGTTTTGAATTCAACTTGAACTGACTAGCAAGCGGAGTACCAACTGGCTTGGCTTTATTCATGTTGAACCTTTCAAGTACTTTTTCGATATACCACTCATGCGATAACCACATCTTATTTTCCTTTCTGTCTCGACTGATTCTCATGCCAAGAATTTGTTTTGCTGGACCCAAATCCTTCATAGCAAAAAACCTGTTCAGCTCTTTCTTCAACTTGTCAATTTTCCTGATATCCTGGCCAACAAGCAACATGTCATCAAAATATAAAAGCAAGATTATAAAATCATTATCAGGAAATTTCTTGACAAAAACACAATTGTTGATTCTTATTTGTATTAGATTTATATATGTTCACACATTACACTAGTTTTATACTTCAGTGGCTAATCGGGCTGCGTATCGATTAGCGTGGCAACTGTGTATAGAACTTTGCCAAGTATAGTTTTTATAGGACTTTACAGGTTCAGCGGAAGACCTCTTCCAAGCTTCACCGGAAGACCTGCTCAAGCCTTAAAAATCGGCAGACCATGTATACACCTGGTCAATCATGACGTGTCCTGTCCAGCAATGATTAATGGATCAATTTAAGTTTATCCTCATCTCTGTTTGAATTTAAATTGAGACATTCCCTGACATCTCAAACCCGCCAAAAGCAGTTTTCGAAAAGTGAAGACTTTTTCGAGCGAGCAGTGAAAGCGGAAAGCGGCATCGTCACCTATGCTGCAACAACTCTCTCAGATCTGACATCAAGATTGCCCAACTTCCAGAAGATCTCAGTAATCATTCCCTGATTTATATCTGTGAAGACGAAATTCCTGATTGACAGCCCCATGCATTTAATGCATTAAACCTAATAGAGCTGTTAAGTCTTCGTCTTCTCCAACGGGTCTCTAGAATGCACCTGCTATAAATGCTGCCATTAAAGACTGAAGAAATAACCAATCGAACACTTGAAGAATTGCTCTGAAATTCAATAACTCTAAGTCTTACAACTCAGTGCATTCAAGAGATCCTCAACAGATCCAGAAGTCCTCGTCAACAACAAGAAGCCATGCATCAACATTTAATGTTTCTCTTCTTGATTGTTATTCATTCAATAGCTATACTTCTGCATGAATTAAATATCTTGTTTTCACAGATATTTAATTCCTTAACCCCAAACACAAGTCAATATTTTGTACACGATCCATTGGGAATATTCTTTGTAATAGATCTAGTGGAAAACATAGTGCACTATTTAAATCCAAGGTTGACTGCCTTGGTGGTGGACGTAGCACTCTTTATAGTGTGAACCATCCCAAAATACTTGTGTATATTCCTTTGTTGTTTGTCTACTCGTTTATCTGCTTATTACTTCATCTATCTTTACCCTTTACAGCAAATTTAAGTAATCTGTTAAGGTCTACCGGTAGTCCTTATAGGCAGACTTGATTTAGCCTTATTGAAAGACTTCCGCTACTTCAATTTTTTCAATAGATTGAAAGTACCTTTCAAAGAACTTACTTAAAAGTTTTTAAGTGTATAATAAGCTATTCAACCCCCCCCCCTTCTAGCTTATTATTGTGCCCGTTGGGACCCACAATTGGTGTCAGAGCCTTACTCTTTGAAAACAAGTTTTTCCGAGATTAAACTCTTGAGAGATTCGATCCAATGGCACAAACACACAAACACACTAATGCGAACCACGTCCCAATATTGGACGAAGGCCTACATCTAATGCGAACCACGTCCGATGTATGGAAGGATAAGGTAATGCAATATATGAACTCTATTGACGAAGGTCATTTCGATGTATGGAATGGATAAGTAATGCGTTTTATGAACTCTATTGACAACGGGTTATGGAAGCGGACAACATGTACCAATGAAGGCCAACCTTCTAGCCTCCATCGCTGGGAATCCTGCAGAAGTTCCCAAACAAGAATCACAATGGACAGAGGACGACAGAAAACTGGTAGAGCTTGACAGTAAGGCAATTAATATATATACTAGATCTCTAGACACAAGCACATACCAGCAAGTGATTCGATGTACAACTGCAAAAGAGATGTGGGAAGCTCTTGTGGAATACTTGGAAGAAGACCAAGACACAAGAGAGAACAGAAAGTACACATACATCCAGCAGTTTGATTCCTTCAAAAAGGATCCAAAGGAAACCTTGAGACAAGCATATGATCGCTTTAGTGAGGAATGCTTCATGGCTATAGAATCAAAGAACAAAGACATCTGGTACTTGGACAGTGGCTGCTCAAGACACATGGAAGCAGTCTACTTACGATATATAGTGAAGCCAAAGGACCCACTGTTATTTTCGGAGACAATGCAAGAGGAAAGACAATTGGATATGGCTCAATCACTAGAGGAAGTCTTTCCATCAACAAAGTCTCTCTAGTGAGTGGCCTAAAGCACAATCTGTTGAGCATATCCCAATTCTGCGACAAAGGATTACTATGCCAATTCAACTCCAACCAGTGCCTCATCAAAGACAGTGAATCCTGCTCTACAATACTGACCGGCAATAGACAAGGAAACGTCTATGTCGTGGACTTAAATCTTCTAGGGAGATTCTCAAGCCTTTGCCTAGTAGCTAACAACGTTCGTGACAACAGTTGGCTATGGCACAAGCGTCTCAGTCACCTCAACTTCAAGCACCTCTCCAAAGAAGGGCTTGTCAAAGGTATACCTACGGTGTCTTCCGACCATGACAGAAGTTGTAAAGCTTGCCAACTAGGAAAACTTTCCAAGTCTTCCTTCAAAAGAAAGTTTGTCTTGTCAACAAACAGACCTCTTCAACTTCTGCATATGGATCTCTTTGGACCAATCACTACAGTCAGTATTTTTGGAGACAAGTATACACTTGTAGTAGTTGACGACTACTCTAGGTTCACCTGGATTGAAACAATGACATCAAAAGATGAGACGTATGATCTAGTCACGCTTTTCGAAGACTTCAAACTCAAAAGCTTGAAGACATTAGTGACATAAGATCAGACAATGGCACTGAATTCAAGAACAATGGTGTAGAAAGATACTGTGATGACCATGGGATCGGCCACAACTTCTCTGCTGACGGTACTCCTCAACAAAATGGTGTAGCTGAACGGAAGAACATGACACTGATTGAGCGGCAAGAACAATCTTTGCGCGAAGCTAAACTTCCAAAGTACTTCTGGGCAGAAGCCGTCAACTCTGCATGTTTTACCCAGAACAGATCCCTGGTAAACAAGTTTCATAATAAAACTCCATATGAAGTATGGAGAGGAAGAGCCCCCAATATAGGATTTCTTAAAATCTTCGGCTGTAAATGTTTTATTCTTCATAATGGAAGAGAATATAGAGGAAAATTCGATGCAAAATCAGACGAAGGAATTTTTCTGGGGTATTCCAAACATTCAAAAGCATTTCGCATTTTCAGTAAAACTCATTTGAAAATTTTAGAATCTGTGCATGTTTCTTTTGATGAATATGACTTGTTAGAGCCTAGAAAGGCTCCGAATGTTGCTAATGATTCGATAATGATGAGACAGTACAAATACAACATCTACTTCCACTCCTCATCGAAAACGGCAACTGCAGACCCTTCCGATCGTTATCCCTTCATCGGCGGACTTGAACTCTGCCGATAGGTTCCAACTCTTACATTGACCCGAACCCATCTCTTGTTTTACCCCAAACACCTTTGCAGATCACTCATCCTTCTTGTTCACCAGAAAATGAAGGTTTTGAAGATCCTATCTCTTCTGAACCAGAGTTTGGTGAATCTCCCTCTCAACCTACTCCAGAATTCTTAAGGGAAGAACCCACCAGAAGTGATCTTCCTCCAACCATTATTGAAACAAGAGATCGTCCTATTTCTCAAATCATTGGTGATCTCAACACAGCAGTTCGTACGAGAAATAAAGTTCGAAAAGAGATTATGTTTGCGTATGCATTCGTATCTGAACTCGAACCAAAGAAGATTGATGAAGCTATCGAAGATCATAACTGGATTGAAGCTATGCAAGAAGAGTTGAACCAGTTTGAAAGATGCAAGGTGTGGAGCTTAGTCCAAAGGCCGAGATCATCCAGTTATCGGCACCAAATGGGTTTTCGAAACAAAAGAGATGAAGACGAAAATGTCACCGAAACAAAGCTAGGCTGGTTGCTCGAGGCTACCGACAGGGAAGAAGGAATTGACTTCGATGAAACATTTGCTCCTGTTGCTAAATTAGAGGCAATCAGACTCTTTCTAGCCTATGCCTCGTTCATGGACTTCAAAGTGTATCAGATGGATGTAAAGAGTGCCTTTCTGAATGGTGATCTTCAAGAAACCGTATACGTGGAACAACCTCCAGGATTTGTTATTCAAGACAAACTGGATCATGTCTACCGACTCAAGAAAGCTCTCTATGGCCTAAAGCAAGCTCCTAGAGCTTGGTATGAAACTCTATCCAAATTCTTAATAGAACAAGGATTCGTGAGAGGAAGGATAGACACTACCTTATTCATCCTCAAGCACAAAGGTCATTCTCTTCTGGTACAAATCTATGTGGACGATATCATCTTTGGATCAACTAACCTAAGCATGTGTAAGAGATTCGAGAAACTGATGAAAAGCAAGTTCGAAATGAGCATGATGGGTGAACTTACCTACTTCCTAGGACTGCAGATTCAACAGACTTCGGACGGAATCTTCATCAGCCAAACCAAATATGCAAAAGAACTAATCAAGAAATTTGGTCTTGATTCAGCTAAAGGATTTGAGACTCCAATGTCTACCGACTGTCATCTTGATAAAGATGAAAAGGGAAAGCAAGAGAACATAACCAAGTA
This sequence comes from Codonopsis lanceolata, assembly GCA_013146195.2. NCBI lineage: Eukaryota > Viridiplantae > Streptophyta > Magnoliopsida > Asterales > Campanulaceae > Codonopsis > Codonopsis lanceolata. Next base: position 42,354,840 of record CM028377.1, read on the forward strand.
CCGAGGAATCATAGGTTCACTTCTTTACCTTCTTGCCGATGAGCGACATTATGTTTGTTGTTTGTGTTTGTGCAAGATTTGAGCAGATCCAAAGGAATCACATTTGCTTGCGCCAAAGCGTATCATCGATATGTTTCAACAACAACAAATCTAGGCATCTGGTATTCCAAACACAACAATTTCGATTTAGTTGGATACTCAGATGCAGATTATGCAGCCTGCAAAGTGAGCAGAAGAAGCACCAGTGGGACTTGTCAATTTCTTGGAAATAGACTTGTCTCATGGTCTTGCAAAAAACAAGGTTTAGTTGCAAACTCAACCACAGAGGCATAATACATTGCTGCCAGCAACTGTTGCTCTCAACTCCTATGGATGAAGCAACAACTAGTTGATTACAACATCAAGACTGCAAATTGTCCAATTATGTGTGACAACACATCAGCAATTTCAGTCTCCAAAAATCCAGTGATGCACTCGAAGACAAAGCACATTGATATCCGTTATCACTTCCTCAAAGATCATGTGGAGAAAGGTAACATCTGTCTGGAATATGTTCCAACTAAGCATCAATTGGCAGACATTCTCACAAAGCCACTGGATGCCACCGGGTTTGCTTATTTAAGGAGAAATCTTGGTATGATTGATCCTACTGCTTAATTTCAAAGTTTTATTACTTTTCTTTCATACCGGTAGACTTAGTTTTAGACCGACCGGAAGACGTAAGTTTCCCTTAAGCGGAAGACTTAAAGGTTAGTATCTTTACTTAGTCTATTTTTATTAAAGAGGTTTCTAAAGCAATAAAGGAGGTCAAGGATAAAATTTGGTACTTAGAAAATATCTTAAGTTCCCGCTTTTGCGTTAAATTTTTCTTTAAATAGACCTTGAACCGCCTTTTCCAAAACTTTACGAAACCCCTTTGTCTAAAAATATTTCTCTCTCTATTCAAACTCTCTCTATCTGTGTAACTGCTTTCTTCTTCCCAAAATCTTCTTGTTTCTTCTTCTCATCAACATCAATGGTACGTTCTTCTCTACTCTACTACTTGAAATTTATCGTTTACTGTTTCGCGTTTCATTTTATAACCTAAATTGTTTTGGAATACAAACGGTCACTTTCGAGTTTCTTACAATAATCGCCATTGTTGTTCTTAAAAACCTAGAAACTAATAGTCGTTTACATGCTTTCAATGTTCACTCTCTTGAAAAACCTCTGTTATACATTTCTATGGATTGCTTACACTAACCATTCTAGGGTTTCAAGTTTTCATTCCGAAAATTTTCAATAAAACTCAGAAAAACTTGAAATATCTGCTTGTTTAGCCCTTGAAGTAAAAAGCCCTAATTTTTTGTTGCATTTCTTTCAGGCAAAAACATCAAAATCAAAGCGTGACAGCAGGAAGAAGCTAGACCCAGAAACCGACATTCCTCCAAGTTTGGATGTCAATCTTCTGGGATACCGTACCTTTCCCGCTGCTCATGACGTCATCATTGCCCTGGACCCAAAACTGTATATTCCCGGGATGTGCATTGACCTCCAGTCAGTCTGCACTATAGCCGCCAGAGTCAAGGCATGCGAGGACATGAATGCCTCTGGAATTCTTCCACTCTTCTGCCTCATCAACAAAGACTACAGCATTTTCTTGGCAGAAGAGTTCTATCAAAGGATGGAGTTAATGAACAAGAACGCTCTGCGTGGATGGATTAGAGGTCGTCCCATCTCCATCACCGCCAAGACCATCTCCACCATCATTGGTGTGCATTTTGGTGGTGCTCTTAAGTCAACCATTGCTGAGGCTAACCATGCCTGGGAAGCAATGAGGGGAGTTGATACCCCTAGAGAACCACAAGGGAAGATGCTGAGGAATCTCTTCCCGTTAGACGTCTACTGCACAAGCCACCTAATGGACAAGGGGTTTCTATTCAAAAGTGGTGCACATGATATGTTCACAGCTCAACAACTGAACCTTACGTGTGCTGTCATTCTCCAAACTCGTCTCAACTACGGTGCCATCATCTTCAACGAGTTGAAGCAGTGGGTGGAAAAAGTGAAGAACAACCCCACCTGCAAACGCCCATTCGTCAGGCTGATCAACGCTCTTCTCAGAGACAATGAGGAAGTCAACTCTTCCTTAAAAGAGGATGAGCTTAAAAGAGGATGAGCTTAGGAGTGGTGAGAAAGTAGCTAACCGCCTCGTTCTTCAACAAATACTCTGAGTATGAGAACAAGCGAAGGCTGCAGAAAGGTCTTCCGCCCGTCTCCATTGATAAGGTTGCTAAGCCAGTGCCAATCATAGTGACTCGCTTCAATATGGAAGCTTATGACGCGGCTAGCCAAACTCTCAAAAAGGCTTATGCTAAATTCAACGAACAAGTTGCCCAGTCTCTTCACCAAAAAGCTAAAGATCTGGCTGATGAGGCAGAATAGCTCTTACGGGCCAAGCAGAAAGCCAAAGGCAAAAAGACCAGGCCGGAAGATGAAGTACCAACTGAAGAGGAGCAGGCCAAGTGGATTCGGAAGGAGATGAAGGAAGGCCAAAAGGACAAAACTCCAGCCAGACCAACTACATCACCTTCCCCAGTCCAACCTTCCACAACCCAGCCATCCTCTCAAGCACATCCAACCTCTTCTTCCCAGCCTTCTTCTAAAACCAAAAGACCACCCTCACCCTCACCTGCACCCACTCCTAAACCAAAACGAAGAAGACTTCGAAAAACCTTTGAGGACCAGCCACCTGCAGACATTCCTGCCTCTACCGATGAAGCAGCTGAGTCTCATATTCAACCGCTAAGGAAGAAAAAGAGGTCTGCCAGTACCAAGCCTTCTACCGCCGCCCAAACCTCTACCGCCGCACAACCTACTACCGCCAGCCAACCCTCTACCGATAATCAACCATCTACCGACCCTCCAAACCAACCTATTCCTCCTGAGTCATCTACTCATAGGAATTCACCACCTCCGGAGGAGTCTATCCCCCAGGAGGAGCCTCAAAGACAGGAGGAGCCTACCCGAACCCCAACTCCTCCTCCTCCTTCACCATTCAACTACTCTCCTAACCCATCTACCCCTACCTCACCTCGCCAAACCCAACCCACTTCATCAACAACTCCACAACCAACTCAAAGCCCTCCTACCAAGCCAATAGACTCTGCCGCTGCCAAATTTCTTTTTGAGCTTTCCTCAGTGACAGATCTATTCTCTTCTGATCAACCACAACCTCCACCTCTCCTTCATAAACCCAAATCCATCTTCTATCCTGCCCCATCTTTCTGGTTCTCTACCGAACCTTTACCCACACACTCAATTGTCAGTGAAAATTCTGATACTGACATTGAGATAAACTCCCCCCCCAACCCCTCCTCCCCCTCCACCTCAAATCATCTCTTCCTCTACCAACACCATACCAACCCAAGACTCTTCCGATTCCGATTCCATCACCCGTCCTCTCCAACAGCCTTTCCGGCCAATGTCTCCTGAAGCCACTACCTCTGCCGGCACCGCTCCTATTCACATTGGCCAGGAACCATCTTCCTCTCAGCCGGCCAATGCTGAAATTTTGTCAAGGTTGGACGCCATCTATGAACGGCTAGGCGCTCTCACTAGCATAACTACCGCTACCACCGAAATAGCCACTGCTGCGTCCAAGGCCAACGATCGAACTGCAGCTCTTCTCAGGCAATTTCAAGAGGATGTATGGACTCGATTTGGACAGATGAGACACGATTTCACAGACGTCAAAATCAATATCAAAGCTCAACGCGACGAATGTGTTCGTATCTGCTCCTCCCTCTTCTACGAGCTATTCCATGCCATCACTCTGCATCTCGGCAATGGCAGCCCTCCTGTCCTAGAGCTCAACAACTTAGCTCGAGACAATGCTCACAATATCATGAACGCTCATCGTGATCGTGATCTGGCCATCACGGAGGAGAAGCAAATGAGATCTATCAACCGAATGCTGATGGAAGAGAACAGTCGTCTTCGTGAAGAACTCGACTACCGCTTTCGTTCCACCAGACCTCCCACAGATGCCGATGACGAGTATGAACGAAGAATGGAAGAGCTAGAGAGACAGCGTAGGGAGAAGGAAGCAGCAGACAAAGGAAAAGGGAAACGACCTTGGTAAAATTATGTATCTGTTTTTCCCTTAACCTTTGTATTCATTTTATCTTTTGAAAACTCTATACACATTAAACATCTTGTTTATAATACAGAAGATTATCTGCTTTTCAAAAATTGTCTCTTGTTTAAATTCTTGTCCTTTCATTTTCTATATCTGCTTAGAATTTAAACACTTAGTTTAAATTTATTTGAACTATTTTGCTACTAATCTGTGTGCTGCTCTATGATTTCTTTATCTTTGTGTGCACATAGAATAGTTCTTACACTTGAGGTGCTCTTCTGTTTGATAGAGGCATATCTTCCGTTATTAAATGAATAAATCTCTTAGACATGATATTATCTATCACATGGTCGGTTATAGCCCTCATTTGTAGTAATGATGACCAGATATAAATAGGAGGAGATTGTTGATTCTTATTTGGACTAGATTTATATATGTTCACACATTACACTAGTTTTATACTTCAGTGGCTAATCGGACTGCGTATCGATTAGCGTGGCCACTGTGTATAGAACTTTGCCAAGTATAGTTTCTATAGGACTTTACAGGTTCAGCGGAAGACCTCTTCCAAGCTTCACCGGAAGACCTGCTCAAGCCTTACAAATCGGCAGACCTTGTATACACCTGGTCAATCATGACGTGTCCTGTCCATCAATGATTAATGGATCAATTTAAGTTTATCCCCATCTCTGTTTGAATTTAAATTGAGACATTCCCTAACATCTCAAACCCGCCGAAAGCAGCTTTCTGAAAAGCAGGAAGACTTTTTCAGACTGAACAGTGAAAGCATGAAAGCAGACTGTCACCTAGTGTCTACAACAACTCTTTCAGATCTGACATCAAGATTGCCCAACTTCCAGAAGATCTCAGTAATCATTCCCTGATTTATATATGTGAAGACGAAATTCCTGATTGACAGCCCCATGCATTTAATGCATTCAACCTAATAGAGCTGTTAAGTCTTCGTCTTCTCCAACGGGTCTCTAGAATGCACCTGCTATAAATGCTGCCATTAAAGACTGAAGAAATAACCAATCGAACACTTGAAGAATTGCTCTAAAATTCAATAACTCTAATTCTTACAACTCGGTGCATTCAAGAGATCCTCAACAGATCCAGAAGTCCTCGTCAACAACAAGAAGTCGTGCATCAACATTTATTGTTTCTTTTCTTGATTGTTATTCATTCAATAGCTATACTTCTGCACGAATTAAATATCTTGTTTTCACAGATATTTAATTCCTTAACCCCAAACACAAGTCAATATTTTGTACACGATCCATTGGGAATATTCTTTGTAATAGATCTAGTGGAAAACATAGTGCACTATTTAAATCCAAGGTTGACTGCCTTGGTGGTGGATGTAGCACTCTTTATAGTGTGAACCATCCCAAAATACTTGTGTATATTCCTTTGCTGTTTGTCTACTCGTTTATCTGCTTATTACTTCATCTATCTTTACCCTTTACAGCAAATTTAAGTAATTTGTTAAGGTCTACCGGTAGTCCTTATCGGCAGACTTGATTCAGCCTTATTGAAAGACTTCCACTACTTCAATCTTTTCAATAGATTGAAAGTACCTTTCAAAGAACTTACTTAAAAGTTTTTAAGTGTATAATAAGCTATTCAACCCCCCCCCTTCTAGCTTATTATTGTGCCCGTTGGGACCCACAACAATGATCAGAGGCTATCCTGGTATATTTGTGCGCCTCCATGAATGACTCGAACTTCTTGTACCACTGTCTTGGAGCTTGTTTCAATCCATATAAGCTTTTCTTCAACTTGCAGACTAGGTTTTCTTTTCCTTTTACTTCAAAACCATCTGGCTGCTCTATGAAAATTTCTTCCTCTAAATCTCTATGTAAAAAAGCGGTCTTCACATCTAACTGTTCAATCTCTAAGTCCATACTAGCAGCTAAACCAAGAACAACTCGAATAGATGACATCTTAACAACAGGTGAAAAAATTTCCCCAAAATCTACCCCTTCTTTCTGACTGAAACCCTTCACAACCAATCTTGCCTTGTACCTTGGATGCGACCTATTTTCTTCAGTCTTCAACTTGTATACCCATTTGTTCTTGAGTGCTCTCTTACCCTTAGGTAACTTTACTAGCTCAAAAGTGTGATTGCCATGCAAAGATTTCATCTCTTCTTGCATGACATTCTTCCACTTAACTCTGTCTGCATGATCAATAGCCTCTCGGTAACCCTCAGGCTCTCCCCCATCAGTTAACAACATATAATCTGTAATGGGATACTTACTTGAAGGTTGTTGATCTCTATTTGACCTTCTAGGAAGAGCAACTGCATGTGGAACATCAATCTATTGATGCTGCTGCTCATACTGCTGCTGCTGCTCATCAGTCTGAATGGGAGTCTCAGCCTCATTTGTATCCTGTATATGATCAGGAAAATCATTCTCAACCTGCTCCGGTACTGCTTTCAAGGGAACTGGATCCAAGTCAATTAAATCACCGCTGTCATATCACTCATATGACACTCTCTTCTCCGCTTTATCAATATCCGTTATAGTCTGGTCTTCCATAAAAACTACATCTCTGCTTCTAATAATCTTCTTCTCAATCGGATCATACAGCTTGTAGCCAAAATCATCAAAACCATAGCCAATAAAAATACACTGACGTGTCTTCATATCAAGCTTGGACCGTTCATCCTTAGGTATATGCACAAATGTCTTACACCCAAAAATACGCAAATGATCATACGATACATCTTTACATGTCCAAACCTTTTCTGGTACTTCAAAATTCAGCGGAACACAAGGTGACTTATTCAGTACATGAACAATTGTACTCAAAGCCGCACCCCAAAACGTTCTTGGAAGCCCTGCATGAGAAAGTAAACATCTGACCCTTTCCACTAGTGTCCTGTTCATTCTTTCTGCAATACCATTTAACTACGGTCTCTTCAGAGGTGTCTTTTGATGCCGAATACCCTGCTCCTTGCAGTATCTATGAAACGAGACTGTATACTCACCCCCATTATATGTCCGGATACATTTCAGCTTTCTCCCAGTTTCTCTCTCAACAGAAGCATGAAATTCTTTGAACACATCTAACACTTGATCTTTGGTACTCAAGGTATAAACCCATAACTTCCTAGAGTGATCATCAATGAAAGTCACAAAATAAAGAGAACCACCGAGTGTTCTAGTTTTCATTGGACCACACACATCAGAGTATACAAGATCAAGTAAATCTTGCTTTCTAGAAGGAGGACGACACCTAAAAGAAACTCTATTTTGCTTACCTGCCATGCAATGAGAACATTTCTTCAACTGCATATTTTCAACCCAGAAAGAAGTTTCTTTTTAGCCAATGTTTCCATTCCCTTTTCACTCATATGGCCAAGTTGCTTGTGCCAAAGCTCAACAACAATGTCAGACTCTGTAACATTAATACTGTCTTTGCATACTTTTTCCTGCATCGAATATAAGGTAGAATGCTTCGTACCTTTTGCCACAACCATTGAACCTCTGGTAAGCTTCCATTGTCCACGACTGAAAGTATTGCAAAAACCATCATTGTCGAGTCTACCTGTAGATAACAAATTCAGACGAAGATCTGGAACATGCCTCACATCCCTAAGAACTAACTTCATGCCAACTTCCGTTTCAAGGCAAACATTACCAATCCCAATCATTTTTGCCAAATTATTGTTTCCCATCTTAACAGACCCATACTTACCGGGTGTGTAGGATGTAAAGAAATCTAAATGGGAGATGGCATGAATAGAAGCACCACTGTCTATTACCCAACTTACCTCACTACCTATGAAATTCATACTCTCTGTTGATACTTATTGTATTTAGATTTATATCTGCTCATACATTACACTAAGTTTTATACATCAGTGGCTAATTGGGCTGCGTATCGATTAGTGTGGCAACTGTGTATAGAACTTTGCCAAGTATAACGTTTATAGGACTTTAACAAGTTCAGCGGAAGACCTCTTCAAGGCTTCATCGGAAGACCTGCTACAACATACAAAACGGCAGACCTTGTCTACACTCGGTCAAGATCATGACGTGTCTAGTCAAGCAATTCATGATGGATCAATTTAAATTTATCCTTATCAGTTTGAATTTAAATTGAGACATTCCCTAACATCTCAAACCCGCGAAAGCGCTTTCAGCGAGGAAGACTTTTCACGGCTGAGCAGTGAAAGCGAGGAAAGCGGTGTCACCTCATGCGCAACAACTCTCTCGATCGACATCAGTTACCTAACTTTTAGAAGATCTGTGTACTCATTCCCTGCTCGATATCTGTGAAGACGAATTTCTTGATTGACAACCCCATGCATTTAATGCATTCAACCTAATAGAGTTGTTAAGTCTTCATCCTCTCCAACGGATCTCCAGAATGCACCTGCTATAAATGCTGTCATTAAAGACTGAAGAAACAACTTTTGACACTTGTCGAATTGCTCTGAAAATATACAACAACTCTAAGTCTTATTACTCAGTGCATTCAAGAGATCCTCAACAGATCTAGAAGTCCTCGTCAACAACAAGAAGCTGTGCATTAACATTTATTGTTTTACTTCTTGTTGTTTTCATTCAACTATTCTTCTGCACGAATTAAATATCATGTTTACACAGATATTTAATTCCTTAACCCCCAAACACAAGTCAATATTTTGTACACGATCCATTGAGAATATTATTTGTAATAGATCTAGTGGAAAACACAGTGCACTATTTAAATCCAAGGTTGACTGCCTTGGTGGTGGACGTAGCACTCTTTATAGTGTGAACCATCCCAAAATACTTATGTTAATTCCTTTACTGTTTGATTGTTTATTAAACTGCTTATCATTGTATTTACCTTACCCTTTATAGTAAACTTAAGTAACCTATTAAGGTCTACCAGTAGTCCTTATCGGCAGACTTGAACCAGCTTCATTAAAAGACTTCCACTACTTCAATCTTTTCAATAGATTGTAAGTACCTTTCAAAGAACTTACTTAAAAGCTTTTAAGTGTATAATAAGCTATTTCACCCCCCCCCCTTCTAGCTTATTATTGTGCCCGTTGGGACCCACACTCTCATCATCATAGACAAGAAGAAAATCTTCAGTGGCTGTAGCAACTCGATCTCCATCATTGTTATCATCTTTCTTACCATCTCTATCTCTGAGCTTCCTATTCTCCTTTTTAAACTGAAAACAAAACCTCTTAATATGCTTTTTTTTTACCACAGTGATCACACTCTTTATCTGAATATTTACCCTTTGACTTGCTTCTGTTTTTCGACTGATATCTACTCTGGCCTCTGTTACTGTTCTGACCTCGATTTCTCTTTCTGCCTCTGTCTTCAACAACTAAGGCATCTGCCTGTGAACTCTGTGAACTGGAACCCTGCGACTTCTTTCTCAACTCTTCATTTAAAACATCTCCTTTTGCCAATTCCATCGAAATAATATCATCAGGTGCAGAGTTTATCAATGAAGTTCTAAAAGTTTCCCATGAATCTAGTAACGTACCAAGAAGCCATAAGCCTTTAATTTCTTCCTCAAACTTTATACCCCTGGAAAGTGTTCAAATGATCTGTCATCGCAGTCCCATCTCTGTACCTCAACCCAATCATTTGTTTCATCATAAACAGTTTGTTGTTTTCGATCTTTCGGGCATAAAGCTCCTCAAGCTTACTCAATAAAGTTCGAGCATGCTTCTCTGTACTAATGTGATTTAACACATTATCATCTACCCACTGTCTCGATATACCCACAAACTTGTCGATGCAATAAAGCCCAATCATCATCAGTTTTATCCTCAGGTTTATCAGAACAGAAAACTGGTTGGTGAAAACCCTTAACATAAAGAAGATCTTCCATCTTCGATTTCCACAACTGATAATTTGAGCCATTCAGATTAATCATTCTACTGGTATTAGCCTCCATCGTTCAACACAAGTCAAATAAAATCACAAAACCAAATGCTCTGATACCACTTTGATGAGAAAGTAACAATGCGGAATACACTCTCTCCACTTGTGTAAACATAGTAGGAGCAGCAAATACGAACAATGCAATATAGAACAATAAACAATTAGTCAAGCAACAAGATCAACATCGAGAATTTTAACGTGGAAAACCTTCTCAAATAGAGAAGTAAAAACCACGAGACCGAGTCCAGAAATGATCCACTAATACGAAAAATAGTTTCGGTACAAGAGAGTTATCACCACCAACAAAGATCAAGAACAACAATCTTAATCTAAAGAAAAAAACCAAAACAGCAGCAACTTAAACCAGAATATCTCCTATATAGAGACCTGGAAAACTCGATCAAGTAGATGGGATCGAAGCTCTGTCTCTTACAAGTATTCTGAAAGAAAAACTAGTCCGATCGGATGACTAACGAACCCGGAATCACGAACTGAAGCTGCTGCCCTGAAGAACTTCAACTCGGAATGCACTTCTGCTCTGTTTCTCTCTCTGTGTTCACCACGCCTTATTTTTCGTACCAGCCAAAATTAAAACTCTGATTCACCTATTAAAAACCTAATAGACTAAAAAAGAAAATAGATAATATTTTTGGGCTTTTTGTTAATTAAAAAAACATAAAAACGTGGGCTTTTCTCAACTTAGGAGAGACTGAAAAACCCAACAGTCACGTATCTTTTGATGCAATAACTACAAAATGGTCAAATATAAATGGGAAAAATACCAAAAGCCTCATTAAAAAAATCTCATATTCAAAAAGTCCCAAATAAATATTTTTCTATCTAAAAAGTCTCAAAGTTAAACTTTCAATACCAAAAAATCTAAAACTTAACGTTTTTTTCTAAGAGCATCAACAACAATGGGTGTTTGCCTTGGTGTTTGTGAGATTTTGTGGAATTCTTCAAAATAACAACGGTGCTTGATGGTTGCTTGAAGGCTTAAATCACAATTTAGTCACCCTACTTTGGCGAATTACTCATTAAGCTCACTCTACTTTTTATTTTCTCACTTTAATCACTATACTTGATTTATTTATTCAATAAGGTCACTCAAACCATTTACTTCCGTTATGTTTGACGAAAATATTTTAAAAGACCAAAATACCCTCACGAATGTTAAGAATTTTTACTCTCAAAAACAATTTTTGCAAGAGGTTATTTGAAACATTTATTACCAAACACTAACAGGGACCTCCTTGCATATCTCTCCTTCTTCTCCACTGGGAACGACAAAATTTCTTCCCCAAATCTGTATGGTAAATGCTGACTCCAAAACCACCACCACCCTCGCCACTGCCATTGTCTCCTCCCAGGACCTTTTCTTCCTCCCTCGTTTTTGTGCATATTGGGCTTGCTTTCATCCCCAATGGTCACATGTAGGCATTCATTATTCCTCTCGTGAAAGGCTTCAGCGCGAAGTCCTATAGTAGTTTTAGACGAAAAAGTCATGTCCCCAATCCTCACGGCTTCTCTGAAATCTAACTTTAAGTGGCCATGACTATCATTTTTGGAGTCCAAATCTGTAAGCAACTGGGCCGACATATTCTGTTGGAGCGACCTCCACTACCTACGTGGCCATCTCTATCTCTCCCCTTTTTCCCTCTCCTTCTCCAATCAAACCCAAGCAAGAAATTTTTGATAATGTCGAAGTGTGTGAGAGAGATAGAAAAAGAGAAATTAAAACCCTAATCAAACCCAAGCCAGAAATTGCAGAACCTTTGTAACCTTTATTATCAATCAAAGGGTAAATCTCACATGTTTTCTCTCTTTGTCCATCAATTTCGAAACGCATAAAGTGTTGTAGCTCCACCAACAGCTTCATTGTCGAAGTGGTAATGGCTGTGGTTGGTGTATTTTACCACAACCAGCCACCTACTTTAGGGTCATCTGTGCCCATATTTTGCATTTGCAGCTGGAGTTGTGGGGGGAACAAACAAAGTTTTTGTCCTTGTTCGTTGTCATTCAGATCTCGTTCTCAATTGAAGGTCAAAGCAAATTCTCTGATTACCTTTTTAAAAATTGAATTACCTTTAATTGTGATTGGTAGGCGTTTCATTTTTTATTTCTACTCTTTATTTTGATTCTTAGTTATATTTTCATCTAATTTCCTGTTGTTCTTTCTAATTACTACTGTAATTGGACCTAAACTTGCTTGAACTTTTGCACATTGCTAGTATTTAACTCATGATAGCCCTTCCAAACTCACTATACCATGAGTCAACTATGAAGTTTTTTTTTTTTCTAATATAGGTCTAAGAAGACTGCATTTTCGTTTTTCTTGTTTGGTTTGGCATTTTTGATCATTTTGTACTTTAGCTTCTTAATCCTAAGTTATATACATTAATCCTAAATATTACCAGGGAGCCCTCAAATTTTGATAGTTTGAGTAAGGGTATTTTCGGGTTTTTGTAAAATAATTAAGTTTTTCATCCAAATATTTTGACAGGGTGATGAACGTGATATTTATGCCAAGTATAGTGACTAAAGTGAGAAAAAAAATAGAGTGTGTATAACGAATAATTCGTCAAAGTAGGGTGATCAAATTGTTATTTAAATCTTGCTTAAATAAACAAAAAGCCGGTTGAGGAGCTATAAACAAGCTCATGGGCTTAAAAAAAATTCTCCCAAAAACAACTATGTTGTTATAATCATGACCACCTCCATTATTATTACCGCGACCACCTATATTACTGTAATCACGACCTCTATTGTTGTATCCATGACCTCTACCACCATGGTTTTGGTTTCCATGAGTTGATCCACCATTCTTCTTTGTTGATCCATCATTCACATTTTTGAAATTCACTTAACTTTGTAATGCAACTTTTTCTGTTTCTCCGATCTTGCACCAAATAGTAACTCATGACTAACAAGGGCGGATTCTAATTCTGCTACCATCAACGTCTTCAAATCTTTAGTCGCCATATTTATTTCTACAACACTTTGAAAAGCTTTTGTCATCGGATGAAGAATTTTCGAACAAATTATTTCATCTGAAACATCATCTCTGCCTTCGTATCTGAAGCATATACTCTGAACTTTCTCCGACTTCTCCATATTTATATTTTCAAATTGTTTCGTCCAAACTTGTAAATAATTTCTCTTAACTTTATCATCACCACCGTATGTCTTTATCAAAACATTGAATGCACCATGTATTGATTTAAAACTAATAATCTTCTTCTGTACACCATCTTCAACTCCATTAAAAATATAATCACGTGCTTCAGCAGATTTGATTTTCTCCCCTTTAGCTGCATTCTCAGTAAGTTTCTCATCCACGTATTTTAATAAATCACAGATCACCAAAAAAATTATACATCCAATATTCCCAATCATGAAAATTAATTTTTTCATCAAACTTGGGATCCATATAAACCTAGCTACAAACCATCTTGACCACAAACTAGTATATTAATTAGTATTACGAAGAAACAAATCTGGGTGACGAAACACGGTTGAAAATTTTCGGTGGAGAATTGTTTGTGAGTATCAATTACTCCACACACAAGCACACTGGAACCAAGGAATTGTTACTTGGTATTGTTGTATTTTATTACTTAATTATGAAGTGAGGGAGAAAGAAACAGAATAGCAGATGACGCAAAAACCGAATTGCAGGAGACGGGAGACGACGCAATATATTTTAGGGCTGAAAATTAAAATATCTCTTATTAGAAAACCTCAATAATATACATATTTATAGTATCCAACTAGATTAAAAACTAATAAATAAATAAATTATCTAATAAGACTTGGTTTAGGGCCCAATATCTCTAATCTTTAATTTGAAAATACATCTTTTTCGTCTTAGAAAATAGGAATAATTACAAGCCGGTACATTTTCTGAAACATTTTTTCAAATCAATCCAGTCATTTTTTTAACATATCTTTTAGGTACATTTTTGGGATAAAAATACATCATTACCCCCAATTATCATGCTGATCATCTTCCCCCAATTAACACCATTCCCGTCTTCAATTCATTACCAAGATCTGATGAACTCACGAGTCACGAGACCAAAGTTTGACAGACTTCATTTCCACTCAAGTGATCGGCGGCTCGCTCCAGCCCAGCCAAGCATGATTTCTCCGACGGCACTTAATCGCTCAACTCGCTTATGTCCGTCTTACGTCACTCAAAAACCTAGAACCTTCCAAATCTCCGTCCCAATTTTCCCTTCTCCTTTCACGGATTCATCAAACTGGAAAAACACGCAAAATTAAACACATTACTTGTTCGAGACTTGAATTTGAAATGAAGCGGTTAGAATTCGCAATTCTCGAGCTAGGGTTTCGTCGAGCGAAGCTCGGCGAGAGGCAGCGAGTCGGCGAGCGGCGAGAGCGAGTCGGCGTCGGCGACAGCGTTGCAGCGGCAGCGCCACACCGATCTCTCTGGTTCACGTATCCTGTTGGACCGCGTCGTCGGTGGTCTCGAATCGATATATGACATGTCAAAAAACTCCTCATGCGCTCCTAATCTCCTACGATTGTGCGATCATTTGGATCGGCGGCGGCGAGGGGACGAGCATGTAATTCGGCTGGTGATTTCGGAGATCTTCTTGAGTGTAATTTAGTCTCCATATAATAATTTCAAAGCGTGAAGGACGAAGAATTTAATAGGAAATTCCAGGTGAAGCTACAAGTGAAATAAATGAGGGAAAAGAGAGAATTCAAAGGCTCGCTGTAATGATAGTTGATTGACATGGCTTTATGTTCCTTTTCTTGAGTTCAGATACTCGAATTTTGACAATGTTGAAATTGTATTTCTGATGCCTGGCATCAGGTTGATTTCGATGTGCGGCATCGGGTTGATTTGATGCGGCATCGATTGATTTTGGCATCGGGTTGATTTCGATGCGGCATCGATTGATTTTGGCATCGGGTTGATTTCGATGCGACATCGAGTTGATTTACGATGCGACATCGATTGATTTTGGCATCAGGTTGATTTCTGATGCCTGGCATCAGGTTGATTTTTTGGCATCAGCGTTTTCATTAATGACATTTTTGTCATTTGGCAAGCAATTTGTAGTTACATGAAATATCCAAAAAATTGATGGTTCTAGATGAAAACATGTTTTCAAAATTGTACCCACTTGAAATTCCCCCTAGAAAATACTAATATTATTTGTTAAGCAAATTTTTAAAATTGTAGTTCTACGTCTACATGCTTCTATATTCAAAACAATCACGCTTAAGTTTTATTTTTCTTAGAAATATGACTATGTTTTTGGACAAATCAAAGAGGAAAGATAGATTACTATTTTGGGACGGGGTAAGGGGGTAGGGGTGTAATATTTTTCATAACATATTTAATATTTTAACATAAAATTTGGTGTATTTTTACAGCAAATTGGGTGCTTGCAACATACTTCTTTTGTTCCGTGTAAAGAGTCAATTATTTCATTTTGTGATGTTTCACTTAAAGAATCAACTTTAAAAATTAAGGTATAAAAATGTTATTTATTTTATTACTAACAAACTACTAAAATGTTATTTTATTACTAATAAACTACTAACATATCATTTTTTTAAAAAATTTAACTTTCAAACGTGAACCTTTGTCCGAAAGAGAAGGAGTACTTACTAAACTTCTATAGCAAAAACAGTACATAAGAGCTAGATATCGCCTCCCTTGAAGGCAAATTCCTAAACTACCCTCGTTAAAAAAAACACCAATAGAAAAGTTTGCCGCCATTCTCTGAAGAATTAACTCCATGTATTCCAACGATAGATCAATTTTAGGATAAAATGTGCCAATGTGGTACAAAGAGTTGGAGTAGTTTTTAAAAAATTGAAAATGGGGTGGGGATGACAGATGGGCAGTAGATTTACGGCGAAGTTAAGCTCCAACAACATTAAGCCGAAGTTGAAAGAAGAAAATTCATAAAATGTTAGCTCTCAAAACTCAAAAAGGGAAGGAGGAATGTAGGCAGGGCCGGCCCTGAGTTTCGAGAGGCCCATAACAAAAAAAGAATTGAACCCAAAATCTCTCATAATCTATCAAGTATGTTAATCATTGAGTCATTTATTTTACACTAAACTAATCAATACGTTATAACTTATATACAATTCACAAACTAAAAAAATAACATACTAAAATAAGTGATAACCCAGGATTTGAACCTGAGACCTCTACATTTTTTACACTGTAATATATATACTAAATATAAGGTAGTACCCAAACATTTGAGACCCTAAAAATTGGAGGCCATGATGCCTCCGGCCACCCCCTAGGGCCGGCTCTGAGTGTAGGTGATCTTCTATTCTTCTCCTTGACACTTGTTGTCAAGATTTCCTCAGATACAATGTAGAAGACAAATAAGTTTGATGGTCAATCACAATCACTCAATCTAAATGTTAGATTTAATTTGTCAACTTTGATTGCAACCCTAATATCAGTCGGCCTACATTGTCAATGACATGTGACATAACAGACGAAACCATATTACATTCCAAATATTCTAATTATCAATTTCTTTTTGTACAAACATCGCTCTTTCTTCACTCATTCATTCATTTTATTTTATTTTTTGTACATTACTTTATTAATTCTTTTGGATATAATGGATACCACACTAGCCCTGATTAAATCCCATTTCGGTCATCTATGTTGTCTCACTTGAATGAATGGGTGGATTATTTGCAAGTAATAGTAACTTTTATGATGTATATCAACATGTTAATCGCGTCATTATCATTACATTAATATTTTATTTATAAACCTATTCTTCCCTATAACTTAGCTCTATTTTTAGCATGACCCTGCTAACGGTTTAACATTATTTTGAATTTTGTGGCGATTCTTTTTCAAAAAAATTGATATCAAGAAAGAGCAATACCAATATAAGGGATGAACATGGAAAGTGGACAAATAAAACAATGAATGAATGTTGTGTATAAGTTTTTTTTCAAAATCTACGATATTACCAATACAATGATATATTTTTATTTAAGTAATTGTCTATAACATTATTTTTTCTTAATTTATTCTTTTAATTTAATATGTATTTTCGTTCTACTTAAATACTCCCTCCGTCCCTAAATAATCGTCCTAGTTGACCCGGCGCACAGTTTAAGAAAAAGCAATTGACTTGATTATTTATATTGATTTAATGTGTAGTTTCCATTAAAGCATATATGTATGTGGCCCATAATTAAAGAAGAGTGAAAAAGTAAGGGTAAAGTGGTAAAAGTGATGTTCTAAAAAAGTAAGTTTCAAACTGGACAATTATTTTGGGACAGATGAAAAAGGAAAGGAGGACAATAATTTAGGGACAAGTGGAGTATAATATAATTTTAAAAAAATATTTGTTTCTGCGTTTAACACACGGATATAATATAACTAGTTAATTATTAATGTGGCGATAGGTGCATCTAATGCGGAGGCATGGAGCATGGTATTATTGGTCGGTCCATCCAAGTTGGAAAAATTGAAGGGTCTCTTTTGTGTGCAAGGTTTTAGGACCTCATCTTTTGATTTTTTTTTTTTAACTTCTCTATTTAATCCTCTCTTTTTTTCAATCATTAAAAATCAAATATTCAAAACTCAAAAATTAATCTATAACCTCTCATACCAAACATACTCTAAATCTATTTACTTTTCCGGTAGAATGCTTCTTTATCATTTTGAACGACCTCGAAAGTCAAAACCAACATAATCAAAGTGGATATCTGATAAAACTATTTTAAGCGTCGCTACCTCCTTAGTCGAGTGTCTTAAAATTGCATTAGTACCCCCATTGCTCCATAGGTTAATTAATTCAACAAATTCTTCGAACAAATTAAATCAACATTATAGCCGGTGGTCTGATGACCAAGTGAAAGAATCTGCATGTGGTCTTTTGTAATACCACATCTCACATTGAATAGATGTAGGTTATACGTAGCGAACCGAACTTTTGAGCTCGAGGTGTTACATCTTTATTACTCGATACGTAAAAAAATATTTCAAATATGAGCATATTTGAACAATGGTAAATGATGAGTCAAAATAAAAACGTGTTAAATCAAGTGAACAAATCTGTCTCATATATATATATATATATATTAACGCCGAATAAAAACTCATGTTTTTAGGATTCTTAATGTGATCAACAACCATTATTAATATTTAGATTTTTATGTGTACCAATTATTTAATTAATTAATGTGGATGTATAACTTATAAATACACCATAGACAATACTTAATACCACGTATGTATTATACTTAATCTAATATTTTTTTATTTTAAATCCTATTTTGCCCTTCGCCTAAGAGCAATCAAGCTTACCAATGACCAGGCCAAATCCACCCCACTGCCCAAGATCACGAAGTTTTTTTCTTAAGCTGTTGAGTCTAGGCCGAGTCCACTCCACCATGCCTAGGCCTGCCCTTCGCCCAGTCCATATCCACCTAGCTCAAGTTAGGTCTTCTAGCTCGCCCTCCCCAATTTTTATCGAGAAGATTTTCAGTTTGGGGAAGAGTAAATAGGGATAGAGGTAGGTGATAAGATATTTTAGGAATAAGATAACAAAAATTGTTTTATACAGTTGAAAAAAAAATACCAAAATGATTATAAATCTTTAAAATGAAACCAACCTACAATTTATCATTTATTCATCTGACATTCGTGTCCTTTTAGGAGTGGGGTGAGAGGGAAACCCCAAAGATAGTATAGGCATCCCTCTTTTTAATGGCTTCAATAAAATACATACCCGTTTGAAAATGGGTCTTGCAGGTTTGCGGGTCAGGACACGGGCTGACCGCCACTTTTTGGCTTTGTTTTTCAATTTTCTAGATCTAGAAAGACTGAACGTCTAAAAACTAAAACCTAGTAGTAGCCATTCATTTCTTTTTCAATCTGCCTGCCTGCTTCTTCTTTTTGGTCCCACTGCGGCTCCGCCTCTGCATCTTGTCTTTCTTCTACAGGATTCTTCACTTCTGCCTAGATCTAGATCGGTTAATTGTAACTCATTATCCATTAATTTATCTAATTTAACCTACTAATTACTCAATTTAACTCAATTCACTAATTACTCAACCCAATGTAACTCATTAATATTTTTTGCTTGAAATGATTAATCCGTTTTGACTTAATAATATTAACGGGATTGAGTTGGATCAGATTAAAACAGATCGGACCCGTTACCCATTTCAACTCATGACTTTTTATATTATAAATTTATGCTTTTTTTGAGAAGTTTTTTGGATTGAGACGAGTCGACTCGCTTTAACCCGTCATTCGTTTCAACCCAATTCATTCTGATCCAACTCATTTACACTCATTTAACATTTAAGTTCTAATGAGTTCGACCTATTTCAACTCATTATCCATTCTAACCCAACTCAATTCACTCATTTACCGGACTACCTCTAGCACAATTTCTAAAAGAGCTCTCTT
The DNA here is from genome assembly GCA_013146195.2 of Codonopsis lanceolata. Taxonomy (NCBI): domain Eukaryota; kingdom Viridiplantae; phylum Streptophyta; class Magnoliopsida; order Asterales; family Campanulaceae; genus Codonopsis; species Codonopsis lanceolata. The sequence goes on from CM028377.1 coordinate 42,374,314, forward strand.
ACAAAATTATATTAGGATCTTTTTGAAGTATTAGCTCTTTTTTCTCTATTTTCCGGAGGATCTAACAGACGCTCGACCATAGGGAAGGAAGGAGGGAAAGATTGACCCTCTCTCTCTCTCTCCCTCTCTCAAAAATCCAGATTCCCGCACGGTGGCACCGCCGTTCTCTCACAGAGACAGAGTTACAGCATTCTCCCACCTTCGCCCCTTTCCCCAACGGCCAACACCCATCTTCTTTTTCAATCTTCACACGTACCCGTCTTCTTTTTCAATCTGCTAGCCTGTTGATGTTAGCTTGTTACAGTGTTGCATCAGAAGAGAAAATTATGAAATCAAGTGGGTATTGCTTAAAACTATTGTTTTGAATTTTGATTTTGGACCACCATTTTTATTTTCAATTTAAATTATTATTTCTTGAGATCTGCTCACTCTCTAGTCCAAATTTTATTTTATTTTTTGCCTTTTCACCGTCTTGTGAGATATGATCTGCTATTTTGTAAGATTGAATTGTCAATTGTAAATTGTTACATTCAAATTTTGCGGGCATGCCCGGTTTGTCCGCGTCCCAACGCGGGTTGGACTGGGCCAAAGTTCGTAGGGATCATCATGGTTACTGGTAAATCCGACCCGGCCCATTTTATAACGGGCTTAATATGCCCGCGGGCAAACTCCCTGCATACCTGTTTTGACAGCTCTGATGAAGAATTGAAGATACAGAGCAATCACGGAAGAGAAAGAAGGCCCAATCTTGCCATTTATAATGGTCATGTAGTTAACTGTTCTAATTATAATACATGACATAATTTTGTTGAGGGTGATAATGGGGTCAATCTCGTGAAGAAAATATAATCGAAAAAGTCTATTATATTTGTTTTAACCCGTTAAAGTATATTTTTAGAAGGAAAATGACGAAGATACCTTTAATGAAGGAAAGACGTACGGACAAAGTCACAACCTAAATTTAGGTATCACAATGAAAAATATTGGGCGTTACTCAAAATTTTGGACATTGAAAGACAAAACTCATTTTCCAAATTTAGATATTGCTCAAAATTTTGGGCATCGCTCAAAATATTAGGCATTGTTTATTTTGAGCTACACAACTTGAGTTTATTGAGATTAGAAAGACTTGGTATATATCATGAAATTCAATTCTATAGCGATAATTCATATTTGATTGACTTTGGAGTTTTACGTGCACTGTGATTGTTACATTCTTACAATTTTAATTCATATTATCACATTTTACGTTCATTTTTCAAGCCATAATAGAATAATCGAAGCCAACTATTAGAGAATAATATATTTATTATTATTCTTGTTCATTTGTAATTAGTAATTAGTGGTAGTTACCTTGTATAGTTCTTTCCCTATTATGTTATCTTCCTTGTATATGTTTTTTGTACTCTACTCCAAGTGTAACCCTAATTGAACTCTTTATATAAATAAGTATTCAATCAATGGAAAAGGTTATGCCGTTATTCCTAAACTTTATTAGTTTCTACACCAACGACGCAACAATTTCACACACACATAATTTCACACAACCTGATCTTGATCCCAATCTCGATCCCGCCCCCTCTGCCTCATACAATTTCAAACAAACACACATCGAACGACAATCAGTGTGTTTTTTTGTGAGGCTCTAAAGCATTCCATCTCAAAAGCAATTGTTAAATTGTCACATTTGTTTCTGTATTAAAGGAACAAAGAAAACGAAAGGGAATGGTTCGATATCTAGACATATTATTCATGGAAGAAGTTTGAAGAAGAAATATTAAAGTTGGAGGCTCATCAGCAAATCAATTCGTCATGGAAGATATTAAGATTTCCATCTCTTTTTCCTTATCTCTGTAACTCAATCCCTATTTATTGGTCTTCCCTTTCTTGAACCCGAAATGGGCTCACTTCCGGCAGAGAAAGAAAGTACGATCTTTTGGGAAAAGTAGGTAGCTCAAACGAAGAAAGGAATGAAGTAGGAAGAAAGAAACTGAGTTGCTCTCCCGCTTTTTATCTCATTAAAGACGACGGTGGGTATTTTAGGAACAATTTTATTAAAATAGACTTCAACGGTTGTATAAAAAAAATAGGGGAATGAAACGGCTATTTAATATACAATAGAGATCATACTCACACGTGTGCAATTGACTAAAGCTATTTAGGGGTTAAGATTAAATTATCTTTAAAAATTTAACGGTTGTGATTCACCATCACATTCACATGTGTAAGAGTAGTTATTCACTTTTAACTTACTATTACAAAGCCATCCTCTCCAATTAATATTATGAGTAGTCACCATTTTTTATCCTGAACAATCTCCCCTTATAAAACATCACTTTTACATTAATATATAATCTCACAATATAGCTCAGTTGATTGACTAAGGCTATCTGGCGACGGATTGATTCCAAGCAATATCAAACTATCATGGTCGATTACATATAACTCCTTACAAATAACCCCTCAAATATGGGTCCAGTTTAAAATCATACTTTTATTTAGACATTATTGTTTCAATTGACGAAATCATATATCGGCAGTGTCATAGGCACGTGTACGAAGATTTAGTAATTTTACAACAGGGACCGACCCCAATTATTCCTTCTATCAATCCATTTTCGGGATAGAATTTTCCAACTCTTTACTCCTATCCTTGCATTCATGTTTGATCACGTTGTGTAGCAAGGCACGTGTCCGTGAGTAGGAAGTTTAGCGAAACCTCTAATGGGTCACAACTTTTGCTCTTAAATCAGTACCGGTTCTTCTTGATCCAGTAATTTTCTAGACCGCAACCTAACTTATACATCAAACTCAACACATTCTTTTTATATTCTAGACCGCAACCTAACTTATACATCAAACGCAACCTAACCTCGATGTGGTGATCCAATTCACTTTCTTCCCGTTTGTCTAATTATATATTCTTCTTATACATCAAACTCAACACATTTACACCCTTATTTACTCATAAAATCTCAATTCAACCCGACCGTCTGTGCGGTCTAGCTAGACTTTATCATTTTACTATTTGTACTTGTACCAAAGTGTCCTGAAAGCAAAGTTTTAGGGCAGTCATCCATGTGTTGTGCACATGGATAATTTGAAGATGCAAAACAAATTAATTTCACTATCCACCATACCCTAAAATCCTCCCATCACAACTTTTGGTGGCCTTTTTGTCTGCCAACAAATTATCAAACACACTAAATAATCAAGACATATTGCCATAACGTATGGAAGCTAGTGGGCCCCGCCCCTACTATTGTGCTCAGCACACAGACAAAATCAGACACCTTCACCGACCCGACAAAGATTGCATCCAAAATTCTCCATTAAAGAAGAAAAGTAGAAATTGCCCATCAAACATACTGTGACAATCGTACCCGTTAATATTAAATTAATTATAAATACAAATTTACGATTTAGAGTCATACATAGAATGTGTTGTTTTTTTCTTCTCTTTTTACTTACCATTTTGGGGCTATTGAGACTAATCATTTATTTGGAAAAAAAAAACATCCTTATGTGACTTTGAATACTTTGCTAAAACAGTTGTGTATCTCATGAAGTTAATTTGATTTTGTCCTAAATTGATTTAAATTGAGACTATTTTTTGGATGGAATGGAGTATGATCTTATGAAACTTCAATTATAATACTTCATCTGTTCTACGCAAAGAGTCTATTATTTTATTTTTGAATATTTAATTTAAAGAGTCCACTTTCAAAATTTAAAGTATAAAAATGTTATTTTATTACTAATGCACTACTAAAAGTGTTATTTTCTTTAAAAAAATTGACTTTCAAATAGGAACTCTTTGTCTGGAACGGAATGCGTATAATCTTAAGAATAATATCGAAAGTGTTGCGTTGTTACCAGTTCCGGTTTTCCGGGATGGGACTAGGTGGGGAATGAGGCAAGGGGCGAGACCGGACTCGAGACCCGCAGCCGTTCCGGAGGTCCCGAGAGGGACCGAAGGGGGCCGGAGTGCGAGATCGGACTCGAGCACGGAGGGGAAGAACTCTCTTTTAGAAAAGTGTTAAGCATGTCTTCAACACGCTAGGGATTTGGGAGCAATTGCAAAACAAACCTAGTGAAGAACTGCGGAGTTTAAAATTATGGGAGGACACTCTGATGCCTAGATATGTAAGCTTGAGTCCCTCGTGACTCTCGAGTTGCCGTCAAGGGCCTCTTTATAGTTTATACGATGGGTTACCTAGTAGCTAACGCACGTTTAGGGTTTGGAGAGAGTCCCTCGTGACATATTTATTGGTTGGAGTTACTTGGTAAAGTTTGTCTAGTGTTCGAAGATAGTTCCCGAAGCCCTTACAGTAGTTAGTGCATAACACTATGACAAAACTAAGTTAATAAAGCTAACGAAAAAATAAAATTAAAACTATTTCTTAAAGAACAGAAGAAATACAAGTCAATAAAGTAGCTAGTGCTAAACAAATATGGCAAAATTGACTTGTGAGGACTGAGTTCTATTACGGGATAAAGAATTGGACAATTGATCAGTAAGGCATAAAAATTCATTAAGAATTCATGATAAAGTAGTAAAACCAAATAAAAATCTTGAATATGTACAAAAATAGAATGTCCACCATGGATATAGATCGCCAATACATGTCCAAATAAAACACCACATTTATGTTTAACAAACTATTTGAAAATCATATACTCCATCTGCCCCAAAAAAATACTTCTTCTCTTCTTCCAAAACATTTATCTTAAGATAATAATAATTTTAGTACAATTCGAAGCAGATACAAGCAATTAATACTATAACATCAATTGACTTGCCACACACAACTAATATTGTTGTATTTTAGGGAAGGAAAGGAGTATATGCTTAAAAAAAAAAAATTAGGCGGACACCTCAACTTACCCAATATAAACCCAAAATTAGGTGCCACTTTTAAGTGATTTATATTCATAATGGGTATAACTTTAACTATAATCTTGCTATGATTTCTTTAATGTAGAAAAAAAAAAAGAAAAAAGGATTTCTCGTAGGCGCTAACAGAGAGGAGCTCTGCGAGGGACGCCTTTCCTCTTGCGCAATAGCTTCTTTGGTCTTAACTTTGAGCTCAACCAACTCGCTTCAATTTCCTCGAAACTTCCCGTTGAAGAGAGGGTAGATTCACTTTCATTCATATTTCCTTGAAGATGGTAATTTTCCTTCCACGAATAATCTCCAAAATCAGGAATTGGGTAGGAGATCATTTTGTGGGTATCTTGTTTAGTCATTTCCGCAACCAGCAATACCTGAAAATTTATCAAATGTAGTAGAAATAAACCAAAATGTATAGCAAAAAATGAAAATGAGTCGTGATAGTTGAAGACTTGAAGGAATTACCTTGCAGGCAATAGAGCAAAAGCGGTTAGGGAGGTCTTGAATATGCCTCCCACATGCTTCACAAGAAGCGCCGCCCTTTGATTTGCACGTTTTAGCATCTCTTAATTGAGGCCTTGGATTCAAATGTACAGCCTTTTCGCCATTAATCTTGTAAGTCTGCCAATCAAATCTTCATTAGTAATCTACTAATAGTATAATTGAATCAACACAATAAATAAATAAATAATTGCAAAGCAAATAGCCAATTAATTTAGTCCATCTATAAAGTGTAAAATCATTATTTGTTTCCACTTTCCACTATTATTAGAGGGCCACACCTTGGACAAAACCCACAAATTATTTGGACCCATTAAGAGCTTCTCATAATTCTTCCTTTTGACAGCTCAATTCTCATGAAAAAGATGCCATACATATTGTAATAATTCGAGTTCAAATCTCCTGTACCACTTGTGTGTATCACTGATGTACCATTTTTTATCTCAATCATTGATTGGGATGCAATGATTAAGATGTAATGGTGAAGATGAAAAGTGGTACATATAAGTGGTACATGAGATCTGAACTCTAATAATTCTACTACTTTATGATTTTTGACGTAATTAATTCCAATCAATACAAAATTATTTAGCTGATTTGTTGATCAATTACCAATAAAAATTCACCATTTGTTTAAGTGACAAGAAATGAGCTGACTTTAGCGATTAAAAAAAAAATTGGTCCGTACATTCAAATGGTGAATTCTTTATTAGTGCTTAACCACCAAATCAGTGTAAGACCGCTAATATTTTCTTGAAAAGTATTATATAAATATATTAGAGATTAGATTGTCGGAGTAATACCAAGTTCACACAATCAAATCAAGTGATTAATATTTATAACTTGGACATAAATTTCATAATTGAAGGGTAATCAATTCACTAAATTCAAATTTAACAATGAAAATCGAATTGCTTAAGCTGTTAAAGAGAGAACGAAACGAGACTAACTTGAATCTTGGAGCAGTCGAGGTGTTTTTGAATGTCTAGGAGGCGAACAACGTCGTGATAGACGTATCTGCAGATTTGGAGGCGGCGGTGAAATTGAACGCAAGGATTGGAATTGGAAGACGAAGAAGAAGAAGAAGGTGGTGAGGAAATAATACAGTGCTTGCAGAAGCAGAGATTACAGTCAATGCAGAACACATTCTTTTCATTCTTCCTCAAGTCTCTATGATCAACACACGCCCCAAAAAACTTGCTCCCCAATAAATTCACCAACCATTCTGATTCTGCTGCTCTTCTCTTCTTCAATCTAATTGTGCATCCAATCTAACAAATTCATCACAAATAGTATCAATAAATGTAAGTAAATCTTAATTGCTTAGATCATGGAATACAAGGAATTTCAATTTTGTATACTAACTAACCATTCTTCTTCTTGCAGTGGTTGATTATTTTCAATGTGTGACTTTCGTGTGTGTTTGAGAGGGCAAGGAAAAGTTTTAATGTGGTTTTAGTATTATGGGTCTGTGAAAAGGAGGTCTAAAGAGGAAGAGATGCCAGCTTTTAAGGAGTTGTGGGAATGGGTGAAATTGGAAACCAAAAAAAAGAGTGGAGAGAGAACAAGAGAAAATAAGTTTAAAATGGTAACATAGTAGTGTGCTTATTCAACTTTGGGAAATGATATAGCAAAACCTGTCTACAAAATTAATTTACAGTGTCATCCGTTTTCAAATTATCGTTTCTTTTTTAAAACTTTCCCTTTTAAGAAAATATTTTTATCATTTTAACCTTACTTTTTCTACCTATTTTAATTATGACCACATACACAAAGGCATTAAAGGAAATTACACATTTCACTAATATTTATAATACAGTCAATTATTTTTTTTCTTAAACGATGTTCCAAATCAAAATGAATAATATTTTGAAAACAGAAGGAGTAGCAAGTACGGAAACTATTGATGCATTGATACGTTGTATAGTATGGCGTCTCAAAGCTTGTTGTAAACTAAATCTATTATTTGGATATATTGCTCTAGCTTTTTCTTTTTTTGGCAAAAACTGAAGAAAAATATCGTCTTTCGCGTACTTTTTGTATAGTAGGTTTTTATAAGACGGTCTTACGGATCCAAATCTGTAAAATATAATCAAAAATTGATAATAAAAAAAAAATGGTTGTTGGAATGAGTAACCCATCAAAGAAGACCGCATGTTATTCAGTAAGAAAACAAGCCAAAATAAGAAAGAAAACTTTCTGAAAATCAAGTAAAATGGGTTAGAACATGCGGGTCAGCCGGATCCATCACAAAAGAACGTGGGTCAGCTAAAGGAGGGAGCAATGCACCAGCACACTGATGATATGTTTCATTAATTTCTCCGGTGTCATCCATCTTTCAAATTGTGCTTCGGTACGCTCCATGTTTTAGAATTTGGTTGTCGGAATCCCTAAATACCTAGACTTTGTATTTTAATCATAAATCAACTTTAAACTTTGATTAACTTCATTTTTAATGCAACGTGACACTTTGTGACTAAAAGTGACACATTTAAAGGGAAAAAATGATATTTTTCATTAAAAATATGAAGTGACATTTTTAGGGCCAAAAGTAACACTTTTAATACTAAAAAACGATATGTTTAATGCTAACGATGACGATTTTTCATTATAATATAAAGTGATACTTCTATATTAATGCTAACAAGTGACAGTTTTAATACTAAAACTTGATATTTTTAAGGCCAAAAGGAACATTTTTTATTTATAATTCAAAGTGATACTTTTTTATAGAAAAAGTAACACATTTAAGACAAAAGAAAAAGACTTTCTAAAAGAAAAAATATATGATAATTTTCATGAAAGATGCAAAGTGACATTTCTAGGACTAAAATGACATAGCTTATGAAAAAAAAAGTAGAACTTAATACTAAAAAGTGACACTCTTTATTTATAAACGCGTGAGGGAGGGTGGCGCATTTTGTAAATTTTGAACTATTTAGCGGATAGGTGCATGTATGGATTAAGATCCATAGTTTTGCATAAGTTTTTGCCCTTTTGTAAGATAGATTTTTCTAACCCGACTTGTAGTATTTTAGTGGTGAGTTATAAGAGAATAAAGTTATGTCCACAAATTATGATCCATAAAATTATCTCACACGAGACCTACTCTTTTTTTTTTTTAACACTTCTTGGTTCAAGAATGAGAAAACAAGTATTATGGATGGTTTTCAATACAATGTATGCATGCAGCTATTCATAGTAAGACACATTTAAATTTTGAATCTCTATTGTTTGATTGAATATGCGATGTTAGCTTAATGAAGCATTATAACACATGAATCGTGCCATAAATATTTGCAAATATGCTTTGCATAATTGATCGTATTCATTAGTTTTAAGGAGTTGTATGATTTACTTAACTCAAAACACTTGTATAGTAATGATAGTGTATACTAGAATATTTATGATTTTATTTATATAATACATGTAGTATTATTATATTTTAGAATGAAGTCGTTAGAAAAAAATCAAAAAAAAAAAGATATTTCCAGATGGAAGTGGGATTAAATATGTTCTTTTGAAGTAATGATATATTCTAATTAATCATCAATTAATCATCTAACAATTCCAACAACAAAAGTTCCATAATTATATCACAAATTTAATTTCGTAATATCATTGTCGTATCTTTATTTATATATACGGACTACTGGTATATATTATATTATTGAATGAAGTGTCATTAGGCAAAAAAAAAAAAAAAAAAAAGGACAGTAGTCGTTCCGATTGGAGGTGG